>JASVER010000007.1:6318569-6873679 GCA_030449065.1 Oceanodroma leucorhoa | reverse complement strand
CAGTTTTCTCACTTTTACTCTTCTGATTCTCTCCCCCATCCCATTGTGGGGGGAATGAGCGAGCGGCTGTGTGGGTCTTAGTTGCTGGCTGGGGTTGAACCACGACAGAAGCACAACAAATTTACCACACATTACAAAGCTGATTCTCACAGTAGTTAACAGATTTATGTGTGATATTATTCTTTGGCAAATGCAATGTTAAATGCACTAACATAACCCTTGTGGAAGACAAGGTAATGCTGTAAGGCAATATTCTCTGATTCTCTGATAAGGTAATGTTCTCTGATTTTTATACAAGTATTAAAAAGGTAAGAAAATGTGATGATGAAGTTTCATGCATGTTCATTACAACACAGAAATTAAATACTAGCACAGAATCCTTTCCAAATTCACTCATTTGAATAATGCAGCTAGTTTAGATAAATAGCATGGGGTTTATATTTGTTATTATTCTGTATGTCTTCARAAATGCCTTAGGTCCCCCATTTGAACCTCCCTCTCAAACAGTCATGGTAACCATCAAGAATAATTATCATAAAAGTCTTCAAGGCAAGAGGAAAACAATACAGACTAGACATAAGGAAGACATTTTTTTATGATGAGGGTGGTGAAACASTGGMACAGGTTGCCCAGGGAGGTGGTAGRTGCCCCATCCCTGGAAATACTCAAGCTCAGGTTGGACGAGGCTCTGAGCACCCTGATCTAGTTGAAGATCTCCCTGCTCATTGCAGGGGGGGTGGACTAGATGACCTCTAAAGGTCCCTTCCAACCCAAACTATTCTATGATTCTATGAATAGACAGAAACGTCAACAGCTCAAAACACTAATGTAYTCTAATCAAAATCATCTTCACACAACATTAAAAAAAATTACAAGTTTGGAATAAAGGTTTGTTTCAATCAAAGGATTACAGGTACATATAGTGAAACAGATTATCACTTTCTGTCAAACTAGAAGACTGCGATTRACTTCAATTTGATAAAGCAAAAAGATTTCATGAGCCTAAATCTTACATTTCATAATACAAAATCATCTTTGTACTAATATACTAAGAGGCAACGGTCCCAGTAAGCTATACTTCCTATCTTTTCTGCCTATACCRTGGTAATAATAGTCAACTGACATTGTGAAAAAGTTGTATGTGCAAGTTAGAAATTTCTTCCCCTCACTCACAGAAAGATATCAAGCATGGCTTTGAGAATGGCTAGATATTTAATGAAAGCATCATAGACTATTCCCTAAAATTATTCTAACTTCTAGAAATTATAATTTAAAATATACTTTTTTTTTTAATGGAACGGTAACACTACACTACCAACACAGGCATAGATTACCACACAAAGATACGTGCACAGCTAGTAGTGGGGTTTCACTGGTTAATATTTGTAAAAGTGTGCCTTTCTGCATAAGAGAAGTCCAGTAAGGCAGACAAAGAAGTCGCAAAGAAGAAAAAGGAGCAGCTTGAACAAGCACTGTTATCACCCAAGAAAAAGGCACATTTTTTCCCAGCTGAGGACTTGGTGTTATAACCAACATCATGTTTGATTCCTGATGTGCTCCAAGGAACCCGCTCTTGTACAGTCTTYGTAAATAAACTGAACTGTATTAGAAATACTCAACTTCTCTTTCTTCCTCTAACAGAAACAACAATAACAACCCATTGGACAACCCAGTTGAAAGAAAGRGTCAGAATGTTTTTAGTGGCAATAGCTAAATTTAAGTTATTATAAGGATAAACAAGGTAAATTATGAAATGGAGCAGAAAAGCAGATCAGTAAGGGAAGAATGCAAATAAAAACACGGCTGAGAGGGCAGAACAGAGAAAATGTGGCTCAAGGCAGCAGAAAAGCATAGATTTGCAAATGAAATATGTCGTAATAGAAGGCAGATTTAAACTAAGGAATCTTAAGAATAAAACCTTGCTCAGCCATACAAATTATCACCTCCCTTGACCTGCTGACAACACTCTTCCAAATGCAGCCCAGGATGCTGTTGGCCTTTTTTTGCTGCAAGGGTGCATTGCTGGCTCATGTTCAACTTCTTGTCCATCAGGACTTCCAGGTGTTTTTTGGCAGAGCTGCTTTCCAGCTAGTCAGCCCCCAGGCTATACCAATAAATGGCGTTATTCCTCCCCATACGCAGTACTTTGCACTTGCCTTTATTGAACTTTATGAGGTTCCTGTTAGTTCTTTCCCACAGCCTGTCGAGGTCAGTTGTAATGCTGTAGTAACACTGTGAATACATTTACTTCGGGTGACCACACTGATGACTATGGTAAAGCCCAGCGTAAATCCACTGCAAAGTAGATTGGATAAACTTCTTTTACCAGCAAGACCTCAGCAGAAGGCCACAGCAAGAGAGTGAACTTTTTGTTGGCAACTTAAGAATAGGAGGAAAATACCTTTGCCCTCCTGAAATAACTTTGTTCTTGGAATTAATCGGTTATTCATCTCTTACTTCAGTCTTTTGATTGTATCTGAGACTTGATCTCAGGACGTTATCCAGAGGGGAATGTACCCTTCCAGTAAACACAGCTTGGGCAACAGCTGAAAGTCATAATTCATGTACTTGAAGTTTTTCTCCTTTCTTTTGTGACATAGTTTGCAAGATTATGCACTGAGTGCCTCACAGCATATCTTTGTTTTAGAAGTAAACCATTTTGCTAGCCTTTGTCAGGAGTGATTAGAACTATTTTTTATCTTGAATAAAAAAGGTTGAGTCAAATAATTCTTGTTTCATTTGGGCATTGCTAACTGCTTTAGTTCTTAAGCCACCGACTACAAAGAATGTCATGTTTGTCTATCCTTTATCACTGTGCTAAGTCATTTCTTAGACTGTGCTTCATTTAAAACTAAATAAACACCTTCTGTCTTTATCCTGGCTCTACTTCAGCTTGTTAAGTACTACAACATATGTCATCTGCTTCCCTAAACAACCTACGTGAGCACAGCACTATGGGATTATTAATTTAAGAAAATGAAAACCAAGCAGCAATTGGCACACATATGCAGTCATGTTTGATTTGCTTTAAGTAGACATTTCAGTACAATCTTTTGCACCCAGTAAACTTGACTATAAATAACATTAAAAAATAACCTTGCTCCTGTAGGCACCATCTTTTCAAATACTGCAGTACATGCATAAAAAAACCCAAATGAACAAGAGCCTCAAAGCTGTCCTACACAGTTGGTAGAAGAAATCTCCTCTTTGGAGCAYTTGCTAGAATTGTTGCTTAATAAAGATAAACCCATTTTGTTAAAGTGCTTACCAGGCACACAAATGAGTTTGTTAACTTAAAGGAAAGGTAATTATTCCAAGTGTTGTTCTAACCTTCCTTCTTTAACCTGGAGCAGACAAGATCACCAACATTACCATTTAGATAACGGGCTTCAAACACATTTATTTATCAAGAAGAGAATCAGACATTTTCACAAAATAGTCTTGATTCTTTCTGCCTCAGCATAAAAATACAGAAAAGCATAGGAGGTAGCCTACATAATGCAGGAGCAAAAATATTTACATTTTTGCAGTGAAGAAAATTAACTATAGCAAATGTAGGGGCTTAAACTTTCACTTGTGTGCCTGCACATGGAAATACAGAATCCCAAAACACTTAATACCATTCAGTTGCAGATGAGTTCTATGTGTATGTTCAGGATATAATACTCTTCACCCAATTTAATTCCACTGAAGTCAATGGCATAACCATTGAATTACACCAAATTACAACTGSAATTGCGTTCAAACTGGACATAGCTGTTTGCTTGTTTTTCAAGTAAAACCCATATTCAACACACACTCTCTACATCACAGAAAGTATTTGTGAAACATGAACACACCAAATACTTTTGRTTCAGGCAAAGATGAAATAAACCCAGAAACTTGTTAGTCCCTCTCCTTTACTGCTCAGTTTGACATACCGGGATGTCAGTGGAGGAGTTCCTGAAGATGACACCCCAGCTGTTTATCTGCCTGAGAGGGCCCCCTGCTGCCCCATTAAGTTGTGCTAACAATTATCTGTGGGACTCTGCTGTGATCTAGATCAGGGAATGGGCTCAGCTTAAATAAAATCCTGCTCAAAACGTTGGTTTCAGCAGGGTTTTTCCCTGTTGTGGTTCACAGTATAGCTTAAGTGGTAAGGCAGCCACAGAGCTTCTTCGATGATGCTGATAGACCCACATAATACTGCCTCATATCTTCACTGGACAGAATGGAAAACTCATTGGCACAGACCATAAAAGGGGAAGAAAATTACTGTAATATGCTGCTTAGAGCACTYGCCATGGGTGGTGGCAGGGGAAGAGGGAAGTAGAGTCCTAGCCCCATTCCTTTTAACTGAAATATGCTGAAATAGAACAGTAGCACGTAAATTAGAAAGAAGAAATTTAAAGAAATCAACCCAGCATACACAAGAAGTAAATTACTAAAGGAGAACGTGCAGGAGGCAGGACACTCCACATCATCTCTGCTTTGATTTAGAGCAGAAATGGGATCTGAACCAGAATTATCATAACTAATTAGAGCATCACAAGCACTGAGGTAGAAAGCTGCACCRTTTTCTGCTACCTTATTTTCTAAGCAACATTGAAAGTTTGAAAGTCTAAGCAAAATTTTCCAATGCTTTCCTTGAAAAAAATACTGAAACTAACAAATTCAAAACATTTTTGAGARAAAAATGAATTTCATGCAAATTGAAACTACTAAAATCCTGACCATCACCAGCTGCAAATTAAAATGCAAAACAAACAGAAATTAATTTGAGTTTACATTAAACCAATTTTTTTTGGTGGGTTTTTTTTTTGCCTAAGTTACCAAACTGAAAACTAGAGCTGTGCTTGTTTGCAAAACTCTTTTTAGAACCCATTAGGAAAAATGGCCCTACATAAACGTAAGTCAATAATAATTCATATGGATACTTACTGATGAAACATTTCTAGATATTTTTAAACATTCAAAACAATGTTTTGAATAATCTATATTAATTATGTTGATCCTGTAAAATCCTGTAATATTCCTAATTGGAAAGGAAGACCATTATGAGATTTTAATTTTTTAACCAAATTAAATGGATTGTTGAGAAAGCATCAGTGATGTAGGGCCAGCAGAAGATACAAAGCAGAGTTTTTCCAAAAGCGTTTTGGAGCTGAAGAGCTAAATACTTCAGGGCATGTTAAAAAGTAACAGTGGAATTATTTATAATCAAAAGGTACACTGCTTTTTGAGAGTCTTTATGAATACACATATGGGACTCCCTCTTTAAGCGCCTGCATGTTTATATGAGTCACATTCAGTTGGTCTGATCATCAGCTAAGCTCTRGTTGCCTAAGGTAACTGTTATCTGGCATACCCACTTACCAGGGCTACCTTTCTATCTATGGTACTCAGTAAGAAAACATTGCACTTGYCACTGAGAAGATTAAAAAAATCATATGTCAGGAGTCATTCATTTTTTTCTCTGGTATGAAATATTTTCAGACACACAGCCAGTTACAAAAATATCTATTTGCTAAAGGGAGGCATTTGACACATTTCCTTTTTTACTCTCTCGTGTGCTCCATTTCTTACAATCATTAAGACACAGCACTCCACATTCAACATGTTYGATCACAGTTTTGTAGGCCAGGACAGATGTTATACAAGAGGAGAATACTAACTCCTTGAATAGCTTTAAACTAAAATATAAATTTAGATTTATGGACACACTATGTATTTCTGAAAGGTAAATTATATATTTTTTCTTATTAACTTACCCCTTGCAGATTAACCAATTTTACACTATGACATCTTATTTCACACGACAGCTACATTAATTATATTTTGACAGTATATATCCTAATAGCAAAGTAATCTGTATTCTCTTTATATCTTTTTGGATCCAATGAATAAGTAAATGGCACTATAAAACATCTTTATCAACTTTTCAATTTTKATTTACACTAGAACTTTTCAAGACATATTAGAGTACCTCTGCTTCTCCTCTTTACCTCAGTATTAGGTAAATATAACATTAAAGAGATGAAAAGTAACATGACAATAGCAAATTGGTTCAGTAAGTCAACCTTTGTAAGATTTTATATCTTGTATGCATTTATAATGGCAGTCCAATAGCACTGAAAACATTTCTAGTGAAAATACTTGAATGTATGTATTTTAGGACAGTTACTTTGCTCAGAAAAGGGCCCTAAGTAATCATGAAGCGCAGAGCGCCTGTTCCAATGTTTATCTATTATGTAGACTTTATTGATGACATTTCTTAAATTGCAGTACATCATCTACTTTATCTGAAGCGGTTTAAACCACTGATTAGCCAGGCTTCTAAAAATAGGCTAAMATAGGCATTGGCTTGTGCAAACCTCTCTCTCCTCACTCTGGTTGCAGAAGCGTGAAATATAAGAAATCTTAAACTACCTCACCAAAAGTTACAAATCTACACATACACACAAGGATTTTTTATCATGGGAATTTTTACCAAGGAATTTTTATCACCAAACTTGACTCAAAACTGATTTGTGAAGAAAAATGTAAACACTGAAAAACTCGCCAAAAAATAGAACAAGTATCTTCTTAAAAACCTCCTAATATAGGAATATGAGTTATCAGCATTAAAAAACTTTTTTTACCTAAAAAGTAAATAAAATAAGAAAAGGTAGGAGTAAGGATAGTTTAAAACCAAAGTGATTTAATACAAGTGAAAAGGAAAACAGGAACAGTTCTTTATAGTGTATCTCTGAAGCCAGTAAAGCACAGATCTTGATGACAACAGACTGGGATACATTTTTCTGCAAAATAAACAAGCAACTCTTTCCCTTCCCTGATACATTAAATAAAATGAAAAACAATCTGGCCTCAAGCACTTGGATAACCGAAAATCCAGAGCACAATTCTCCCAGGACGACCAAAAAAMCATGCCACTGCCTCCTATTTTTCCTTTGGTTCTTCTCAAAATCTAACTTTATTAAATGACAGAGAGGTATCTAGAATATTTAATTTTCATGWGGTAACAACTTAGATTTTTAAGTCTTCACAGATAGGAAGTACATGAATCGTACTATCTCCTGGCAACTTACACTTAGCCAAAAACACTTAGTTTTTCTCAAGTCTGTTTACTCCTTTCCCAAGTAAATAAGCACATCATAGGTTTTTCTACAGCTACCCATTAATCTAAAGACTCAAGTCACAGTATTTGCAGATTTTTTTCTACATA
Source organism: Oceanodroma leucorhoa (assembly GCA_030449065.1). NCBI lineage: Eukaryota > Metazoa > Chordata > Aves > Procellariiformes > Oceanodroma > Oceanodroma leucorhoa. Next base: position 6,866,475 of record JASVER010000007.1, on the reverse strand, counting down.
TCTAAATAACAGCTCACAGATTTTTGGTATTGTCTTTTCTAAATATTGTATTGTAAAGGTATGCATAGGCCTAGGGACAAGCCCAATAGTTTCTTCTTCCATCATTTTGATTAGTTGTGAGTTACAAGGAACATTTATAAAGGAGACTGCAGGCCTGCTCATAAGGTGTTAGTTTCTGAAGTGAAAACTACACACGCAAAGAAGTACAACAAATCACAAAAGATCACAATAGCTTATTAGCCACCTGCAATTTGTGATATGTTGCCTCAAACCCCACTTAGATTTTACAATATTTTAAACACAGGCTTGAACTTCTGACTTTCAGTATAAGCTTGCTTAAAACAAAACAAAGAAATGAACAGGGTACACTTCCCTGAAGGAAGTAACTTGTAATCTTCATTAACCCCACTATGTGCAGTATCATTTCATCACCCTAACACTCCTTGCAGCTGCAGCAGTCTGGCAAGCACAAGTCACAAGAAAAGCTCATTTACATACGGCTTCTGGCCTTGTTCACTAGAAAAATTTGCTAAGACAAATTACAGTGTCAAAAGAAAGCTCATTAAATTTTTATATCAGATTGCTATGTTACCCTTAGCTCCCTGGGTATTCATCCCTCTTTGTCACTAGCTTTCAGTCCTTAAGGCTCAAATATTTTCAAGGGCAGAAGTGGACCAATTATAAAAAAGGAAGTTATTTGCTTACTAGTATAAAATGAAGCATACAACCATCACTAATTCACATTTACCAAAAATATAGCTCAATTACCATGTCACACTAGATTGCTGAATAGCGTGATATTTCCGCATGCATTTAATTTAGTACCAGCATTTGTGCTGAGGCAACAACAGCAATTAAACACACTGAAATGGGGATTAAGCACATTTTCCACCATTTGTCTGTCCATTATAGTGATGTTCTTTTTCCTTAAAAAACAAGAAACACCTAGCCCACTTACCCAGTGGTGATGTTAATGTTTCAGAAGATTTAAAAATCCTTTGACACCTGGAAAGGTTAAAAGAGTTATAAACTTCACCTTAAGCTACAGTTATGTTGGGTATTTTCAAGGAACAGTCATTTAAAGAATTGAAGGWCATGAAAGTTATATTCCCATACACCCATCAACTGTTTAAAAGGTAGATAAACAGCTAAGAAAGCTTCATCTGTTTAAAAATAATAGTAAACTGAATAGTGTTTATTTGCCACCAAAAATCCAGTTTGATGCTTTTTTTTAAAATCTGTTCTCTATTTTTTATTGGGTTTGAAATATTTTTTTTTAAATATTTGTGAGTACTTCTAAATTGTGCACATAACCAATACTTCATTATGCATTTCAAACAGCACTTCAGATCTTACTTGCTCATAAGGCCAAATACATTAAGATTGTGATTTTATTCACTACCACTTCAACACTTTTTAATTTGCCAGGCCTGACACATTTAAGTATAATTTGATGGAATGCAGTCATTCCTTCCCAGCCCAAGTCTGCACTGCTAGAGTCAAGTAGGATCCAAATCAAAGCAATTGCTTCTGAAACTTCACAGCAAGTAGAATTTCTCTCTCACAAGTGTCACAGGCAGCATAGCACATGATAAACCTTGCAATGGCTGGTTTGTTTGGTTTTTTTTTTTAAGCTTACCAGGTTTCTTAGAGTTCTGCTGAATCAGGATTATACTTCAAATCTGATATCTACTGCTGATCACCACTTTATCAACTACCAATAGTTAAATAGTTAACAGGTAACTAACCCAAAGGAATATCACAAAAGTCCTCTGTTTTTCAGATGCCTGGCCTGTGTTTAAGCTACTAATCACCATCCAATGAGCAGAGTCAATGTAGTGAGCCCTGGTACAAAAATAATTCATTAAAATTAAAAAGGGGCRGGTGGAAGAACCAGGATATGAAGTCAGCCCCTCTCCCTCTCATCCAATGAATATTTAYTTGTTTATTCAAGACAAAACAGTTCCCACACACCATTTTGAGAGATAAGGAGAAGCCATCTGTATTCTAATGGTCCAGATATCCATAGGACATGAAAGAGCGAAAGACCAAGTTTAACATCTCTRCATTAAAAAGCAAAACATAAACCACTTTAGTCCTCTTATACTAGATCAACACTTTTAACTCCAAAAGAAGTCTGTATTTCATGATTTGTTATGAACATTTAGAAGTTTTAGTTTTGAAATTAGACCATTGCCTAATACTCCAGTGAGGCAGTTTCTTTCACAAATCTTTCCAACTTCAAAAAGTAACATGTATTTCATTAATTTTTCGTCATAACAGATACCTCTGCTAAAGATTCCAATTTTGATTAAATTGGCACCTTTTATACTACTGTATTTGGTCAGAATTGACCAATCTTTTCCTATGAACACAATAATGCTATATCTAGATTGCAACAAAACTGGAAGATTATTTGAAAATATATTTTCAAACTGCAAGAACAGTTTGAAACTTCAAGTTGTAACACACACTCAGGGAAACATTTTTCTTACAGAATTTACAGGTTTGTCATTTAAGAGGTTTAATACTGCTATGAAGTTCCTGCTTCTCACTTTTTTTCGCTGCAGCTGCCATCTTTGGACACCACCGGGAGAACTGTCGCTATTTGCGTTAAGTAACAACACTGGAAATGCATAATTTTCAATTTGCAAAATGCCAGCTTGGGACTCATCATAATTTAGAGGACTGGTGGTAAGAGGGAAGGAGAGTGACTACAAACCACTGGATACAATGCTCCTCCAACAGGTGGAGATAGAAATGGAAGGAACTGAATTATTTTTTTTTATGAAACAGAAAACACAAACCCCCGGTACTTCAGGTCAACTGGCTGCATAAGAAAAGAAGCAATTGCCTAAAGGGAACTACTATTCCTAACTTCCAAAATACCTAAAAACAATCACTGACAATTGATTTCCATCTAATTCACAATGGGTCTAGCTCTGGYCTTACGTACGACCCAATATTCTTTCATCACCCATGTGTTACATGAGAGCTGAATTCATGTAAGGATTTCTAACCAGAAATCTGTGTCATTGATGTCTCAGCTTTCAACAAGCTAATCATGGTATCTGTGAACAAATAAGACTTAGAAGGGATTTTCTGATGTGTTGTTTTGGGGAGGTTATTTTGGGKTTTTGTGAACGCTCCCTTCCAAATTCATAACATTAATGTGAGGCAAAATTACCCAACACRTGGTATGTCACTTAAATAATGAATATTTACTCCATATGCACAAGTCCCATTGGCTTTAGTGAAAGTTCTACATATTGGATATGCCACAGAAAACTAAAAATCAGAAGAAATAAAACTTTAGTAGAATGATTGCATTGATTGCTAAAATTTGACACAAACAAATAATTCTTCATCATTATTCCATTTGAGACTGGGATTACACTGGTGCAACAAGCTATTGAATTGAGCTTTTGTTCACTTGAGTTTCACAGGCCTGCTAATGCCTTTTTAAACATGCTCTTTTCAAACAATCATSCTGATTTAGTGAATTGTGTGCTCTATCATTCTGAGATGAACTGAGGTAGGAAGGGAGAAAAAAGGGAAAAAAAAAAAAAGGAAAGAAAAGCCAAAAAAAACACACTAGCTATGCGCAGGATATGGCCCAACACTGACAGAAGCAATATATTTTGAGCACTTGAAAAAGAGAAGTACTCACTAGTTAGACAAACACAGGAAGGACAGAACAAGGTTCAATTAAATAATAGGCTGTTTTCCTTATATTTACAGCAGTTATAACAAGCATTTTCATGGGTACTTCTTAAATTTKAATTTAATCTATGAAAGCAATGTGCACAGAATAAGGTTAAAAGGGCTAAGATTTTAATTTAAGATTGAAATACTAAACTTGATCTAACCCCCCCAAAACATTTTAAGTTCTGAGGTACCACACTGAAATAAAACGTCTGTCAAAGTAGCAGCCATCTTATGTTACATTGCTCAAATCAAAACATGTTGTCATTCTTTCTGATAAACCATGTATCACATTTATTTCAAATGGCTGACATGTTTCCAAAAACCTTTTTGCCCATACCAGCGATTCTCCATAACCATTTAATGCTCAAAATGTTTAACCTGCTACAGAATCAGATGTATTTCTAGAATGTAAGAGAGGTAACTGAGTCACATTTATCACTTGTAGCTTTGAAAGTTTGAGTTTTGTAGATCAAGACACTGAATGTTCCTTGGAACGTTAACATATCAATGTCAGCACTGCCCAAATAGGAGCTATTCTCATTAGATTATTGAGCACTTTTTAAGAACACTTCAATACTATATTGTTATAAAGGCTGGCAGTCCTATGATTAAGATTAAAATGAGCTATTTTATTACTGAAACCTCATAAAACACTGCATCTGAAAACCTTTACTGTTTGTAATATAGCAAACCTTTCAAGCTGAAGAATAGTATATTTGTGCATCACATCTTAAATTGATTGGATGCTGCAAGCTTGTCTGTGTGGGAGTGTGCCCACTTTAGAATTTCAACAATTTTTGTCTCAGCTGCATGTTAGGATTCACAGCACATCTACAGTTTGTCATAGGCAGTACCCTTGATAMCATTTGATTTCAAAGCTGCTTGCTACAAATCCTCTGCAATCAGGTTGTGCTTATTATTAATACCTTTAATCTGACCTCAGACAGGAAATCTAGTGCAGTGTGATTTTGCCAAACAGACTGAGCAGTAAGCAGCAAACATATCTGATGGATTCTGTTCTATACACTATTTATGGTGAGCAAGGAACACAAAAACATGCATATGCTCACGCCTGTGTGTTACTGTGCATGCAGGCACCGAAGTTGAGTCCATTTGTATTCCCACCATTATGTTCTTTGCATCAAGATCAGTTGAAAAGAAACAGCATTTTGYGGAAAAGGGACATACTGCCCCTCTAATGAAATGAAATATTCACAGCTTTTATCAGTTAAACATAAAACATGCTACAATTTGCATATACTGTGCAGTAAATAGTAATTCTGAGCACTGTTACATATATTGTTTTCTTTTGCATATTTAACTGAAAGTCCAGGAGCTTCCTGGACCTTAGGAAAAAYGAATAACAATTTCTATTCTCCTTCCGGAAAATGTCACTCATCACTTCACTGCTACTCATCAATTTAAGATCCCTTCAATTTAAGCTACCRTTACAATCATAATTCTGAGACCTATGTAACTAGAAGCCAGTACTGTACTATTAATTTAAGTGAATTTTCCTCCCACAGAATTAATTCTGAGAGCTGTTCCCCACCCTCCCCCTTTTTTTTTAATGTCTAGCCAAAGGCAATCTTCTATGTATACACTTTAGTCTAGTCTCTTGGGCCCACAGTGTCTACAAAACTCCTTTCCTTTGTGCACAAAGAAGCACATCACTGAGGTTCTGATAGTTCAAAGAACTCATCTGCTCTGGTAAATAGCACAAATTTAGCACACACACACGCCCCAGGAAAAAAATATCAAAACTCACAAACTTTGTCGGTAGAAGTTAAATGAAATTTCACAGCATGGACTTTTCAAACAATGTCAATCTGCTGAAAATAACAGAGCACAATGAACTGAAATGTTGACAAGGGTAACAAAAAAACACCTGAGATTCACTTTGAACAAACACACCTTAGGTTACTTAGACTACTTCCTCAAAATCCAGGAAATATTGGTGATGAGTGAAAACTGGAAGTCAGTCGAATAGCCACTGATGTTTACAAAGCAGTAACTTCATGCGAATASTCCTTATCAGTTTTGGCTCATTCTGAATCTCTATTACTTGTTAATTTTGCCAAATTATTTTTCAGCTTCTACTTGGAGAAACTCTTGCTAGAGACTATTAAATTTAATTTATAGCTACATAATATATGAATAAAGGTTGCTGAGTTAGGAGATTAGCTGTGCCCATCCTCTAACCAGAACTCTTAGTTGAAGAACCGGCTACGGAAAGAAAAATGAATCAATGAAGTAGCACAAAGAAAACAAATAAACCATTAGTTACTAAACAAAGCACAAGATTACACAGTGCAGGACTTGCTTGAGTACCAAAGATCAAAATTAGGCTGAGGATTTTCACTGCACAGATCTGGCAGTATTGTGTATTACCCTGATTGCATTTGGTGAATAAATAACTAGATTTAATCATTTGCAGAACAGACTGGAATGGGTCAATCACATTGATAGGGTGCAGGAAATTATTATTGATAATCAACACATCCACACCCTGAGATTAATGCAAGTAAACATGTCTCACTCTTGCAAAATTTCTTTGAAAGCCCCTTTTCTGAAGAAGTTTTACCTGCCAGATAATAACTGTCATCACTGACACTCTGAAACATCGATTAGGTATTTTTTTGGAAACAAACACAATAATTTTGATCTGATGTCTGTTGATTTTGTTCTACCACTTAAGCATGGGTCTGTGTATTTAGCTGCATCTGATATGTTCACTTATACTGATCTCTAGAGGCCACCAAGTCAGGATGGGAAAAGAATTGCTCTTTTACTCTGTCATTTCCATTTATTTAACAACAGGCTTTTATGTGGTTCTTCTTGCTGTTTTATCTAACTCCAGTGGCTATTACAGCATTTTGCAAGGAAAAAAAGACATTAAAAACTAGCACTAGAAAGAACAGAACATCTTGGGAGAGAGGAAGAAAACTAATAATCTAATATGCATGTAAATAAGTCCTAAAAATACATACAGCTGCAAATACTATGTACACCATGCTAATGGAACCAATAATTACACACTGCACAGCAGAAAAGTAATAGATTTCTAGGCCTGATTCATGATCATTTAATCCAACTGTGTGCATACTTCAGACCATAGATCCTGCAGTTAATTCCTGCACCTACCCTACTACTTCTACTTGATCTCTACAGAACAAAGGTGTTCATTATGGAAAATCAGAAACTTTCTTCTTTTTTTTTTTTTTATGTTGCATATAAGACTGAATTTCTTTCATCAGTTTCTGAACTATCAGGCTTATGGTCACTTTTACAGCATGATCCCATACGAATCAAATTTACCAGGTATTTCAGGACAAACTGTATTTCATAAAGATGAAAAATCAAAAACAATTCATGAAACATGCTGAAAGGATTACTTGACAAAAATTCAGTCAGAAAATCTGTAAATTTCTATTRAAGTAAAAGCAAACCACTGAAAAATGTCCATACAATTCACTTCTACTGAATATTGTTTTAATTAAAACTTTCCTTGCAAACTTAGCGCATTGTTGTTTAACTTCTTGTCAGCTAACAGCAGGTTTTCACTTATGAAAGAGCATCCTCACCTTTCGAATTCTTTGTATTATGGAACTTCTGTCATTTTCTGGTGTATTTTAAAGTTAGTTCAAATGCACAGAATTGCTGAAATGGAGATGTATGCACTTAATTTTGCATGGAAAGAGATTTTTTGATCACCAAAGCTAATATTTAGTAAAAGACTAGTGACTATCAAAGCATGAACATATTCTATGTTTATACTCTCTGAGCCTTCTCTGTTTTCCCCAAGTTCACTGTGATCTGGAGTATAGAAATACCTTCTGAGAAATATCGACTATATGCCAGTAAACTAACTGGACCATAGCAATGACTATTCAAGTTCCTTTAGCTCAAAAAAAAATAAAAAGCCACTCCTAATTTAAACCAAAAGAAAAAATAATTTCCTTTTAAGTGGCAGGAGAGCCAGATACAGGGCAGCTCAGATCTCAAAAAAACTGTACTTAAGGTACAGCATGCCCACGAAGCATATGTTAACACCACACAAAGAGCGTAAGTAGTATCGCCTGAGAGCAAACAACTGCACCTCACTTTGGAGCCCGTAGCTCTCCCTGCTTTTTAGATAAAGGGGTCTGGTCATGACTAATATAACTTCCTAAGCATCATTTTTTCAAATCAGTGAGAGACTTGGACAAAAGTCTGGGAAATATATGGCCTGCTAGATGACAAAACTCAGGAAAATGCCTCAGGACAGTAGAGGGGCTTTGAACCCCATGGCACACTGACTCCTCATCAACAGGTAAACAGTGCAAGGACAAAAGCAAATACATGGAATTACTTCCCTTGGCAAGGAAAAGAGTTTATTCAGAAGTCCTAAAGAGTTTTACAGGGAGGTCAAGAGTTAAACTGTTTTGGCAAATGTTTTCCAGAGTGAAGCAGCTGTGATATAGAAATTCTAAGTGTGAACAGAATCTGATCAGCGTTTTCAGGAACTCAGTCTTAGCATTTATTTCATGGAAGCCTTCTTCAGAGAAAAAGACAGATAGCAAGAAAAGACAAGGTTAGAGTACATAGACAGATTTTATATTTTTAAATTGGTTAGGCCCAATGGATTTCATCCTAAAATACTTCAGTTGCCAAGAAGTCTAGTTGTTGTAAGCTCTGAGAATCCATGGAAGACAAAGGAAGTGCCAGAAAACTGAAAAAACGGGAAATGAGTACTAATCTTCCAAAAGGGAACTTGGGGAAGTCGTTAAACAGCTTAATTTCATCTCTATAAAAACTCAAAAATACCCAAAACAAAAAATCACCAACGACAAAACAAACAAAAAAACCCACCACAATCAACAAACTCCTGAAGATAAAAAGCAATTATATAGCAGGCAACATTGATTTTTTCAAAAACAAACCAGGTCAAACTAACTTAATTTTCCTCTATCACAGGGCACAAGAGCTTCTAGATATTGGGTAAATATCAACTTTCCTGTAACTTGTCTGTAGGAGGTTTTTTGATAGCATTTCATGTGACAGTCCTRAGCAAGCTTGGAAATCAGATGAAGATAAAACTATTGCATGGTAAGAGAGAAAACGGTTGAACAATCCCACTCAAAGAACAGTTATTAATGATTACCTGTCAAGAACACACCAGGAAGGTTTCACCAAGGTCTGTTCAGTAATTTCGTGAATCACCTGGATGATGGAATAAGTACTACTCTTACCAAAGATGCACCCTTATTTTGCATGATACAAAGCTAGGGACTACAGTCATGCTGTAAAACAGGTTTAGAATTCAGAATGAGAGTATGAAATGTTAAAAGTGGYCTCTATAGGATATAAATATTGCTAAGCTCAAGGAATGATGTAAAGACAGGAGTAACCAACAGTCACTAATACAGAAAGAGGAGAAAGTGGTTAAGCAGCAAGCCTAAGCAGCAAGACTGTAAGTCTTGCTTAGAGTTGGACCGAAAGTCTGTCACAAGCTGAACATAGGTTAACAGAGTAACGCTGTTGCGTGAAAGGCAAGTATCATACTACAATGAGTGAAGAGAAGCCAGGAGAACCCTTCCGTTCTATGCAGACCAATGAAGTCTAAACTGGAGAACTCTAGCACGACGTTTAGGCGCCGTGCTTAAAGAAACGTGGACTAACYGGAAAGATTCAAGAAACTGATCTATGTTCTATGGAAAGAGGTTAAGGCAGTTTATGCCACATTGCAACAGTTAATAAGCAAAAGCATTAATCCAGGCTACATTTCTCTCAGCTTTTGCCAGAGATCAGTTCAAAACTATTTTTAAAATGAAGACACAAAGTACATACCTCTGTAAAGAGAAAAATCATCAAAAAGAACATCTTAGTGAAGAATTTCCTGCAATCATTTCTTACTTATAGTGGGCATTGCTATCATTTTTACTAGTTAAAATGTATGTATTTTTTATTAAAGTACAGAAGCCAGGGCACAAAACATTACTGTTCTTGCACTGAGGAGCCAACTCAACGTAGTGCCAGTTTACYAGATCAATTATCATGTTGTACAGTCTATCCCTGTGCCTACTATTAATAAATTTCTTTAGCTCAGGATGAAACTCTCTCGCTATGAAAGACAGAAATACTGACTTTATTAGGTTAAATTATTTTTAAACCTGAAAAAAATAATGAATTCTTATTTTGAATAAATGCCGCAGCAGAATGAGAAGGTGTTGCATATAAGCACATCACTGCTTGCAAACCCTAATGACACCTTGATTAACACAGCAATTGATGGTAAGGGAGCCAAGCAGCCTCAACAGGCCATACACAGCAATACTGTGACTTATGGCTTTATATTTTTAAATTGGCCTCTCCAGCACGATCTGATAAATCAACACACAAGTCATTAAATGGTTCATTATCCCAATAATATGATTCATTCTCTCTGCGAGGAAACACAAGAGATGATGGGCATCTTCTACTGGCAACCATGACTGTCCATCAAAATAACAGATTAACTGTACAAGCRAGTTCAGTTTGGTGTAGAGGTCAATGGGATGCTTCATGTGGCAATTTTTCTTCTGCAAAGCTTGACCTCTTAGCAGGAAAAAAAAAAGCGTGGACAAAGAAGAAGAGAATGTGTTTATCCTGCTGTGTAGGCAGCTTTTAAAAATAAAACAATCATTAAGTCAAAAAATAAGAGCCATGACAGAAGAAAAAAAACAGGACTCACAGGTACCTAGCTAGCTATTTTCACACATGTAATCAATAGACTTGAGTTAGACAGATTCTTTCTTTCTTAGGAAAGCAGAACTTAGATGTAGTTTAAAAAGGCAAATAATTCTGGTATTATCTGAACATGGCCACTTAGACATGCTTGCCCTTAGTCACCATGATTGCATGGTAGTCTGTGCTTAGAAAAGGCCAAAAACTAAAAACCRTGGCAATATGCTACAATTCAAAAGTGATCTATACTGGCAGCTTTACATGTGCAAGCTGACGTTTAGTGTGTCTGTTCTCTGTAGTTTACACATGCTACCAGTTCCTAAGTACTTATTATAGTTACCACTTAATCAAGGAAAAGTCTTTGCGATTACCAGTACGCTAATAGTTTTAAATGTCTCCCTAAGCAATTCTAGTATGTTTACTGTAATATGAGTACATTAAATAWATTTCTAAATAAAAACATGTACATAAAAGTTAACTGATTCAAGAGAAAGAGCACCATAACCCTGCATACTAACTACATAGAGGAAAAATCCATCATTTGAAGTATACAGAGAACGGTGCCCAAGTGGGCATAGARTAGCTGCTCTACCATGACAGAACCAACTATCACTTTTTTACTATGCATTCATATTTCAGGTTGACCRAAAGGTCCAGACAGCTATAGCAATACCACCATACAGTATATTTCTTAGTGAAGAAAGACATTTTACTAGAAGTAATTTGTCTTATGAAAACTTTTACTACCATATTGCTAAGCCTTGAAGCAAAAGGCAATTTTATATATTCAGACAGAGTTACTGTGACATTAGAGTATATGTGTGTGTGTGTGTATACATATATTCAAATTTTCATTTACACTATATGCAAACACACACGTATATATATCCTCCTCCTTTTTGAGTGAAAAATTTGAATTCAGATACACTTGTTAAAAGCCAACAGTTATATTTAACTTTTCCAGTTACTAGATATATAAATTACTAGATATATAAATTACTAGATATATAAAAAGTAAGTCCCTGTTATCACTGTGTTATGCTGAAGATCACACAACATCCCTGAAAAGATAAAAGGTTTGGAAAAAAAAATCTCTGGCCTAAACTAATGAAAAGCAGAAAAAAAGTATATGATCATTAATTCACAGAAACAATTAATAGAAGCAAGTATGCATTCCTACCTCCAGTGACTCACAATATATCAATATCTATTACAAAATTTTAAAAAAACCACGCTGATTTGTACAAAGATTGTGTCTTCAAGCTTAATCACAGTAGCTCAAGGTTTGTCTTCAGAATTGAAGGATTTTTATATTCCTTCCCAAGATCACAATTCCAACCAAAGTTTGATTTTCTAAGCTTTGTTCTGGTGTCTGAAAAACAGTTACAAACAACAGCAAAAATACAAACACTTGTTGTATGGTACTTACAGGAGATGGGAAAGATGAGGTTTTCCTAAAGATATCAGAGACCTGTGCAAAACCATAGCAAGAGCCAGGATTTGGGTTAATTTTGTACCCAGGATAAGACTAAGTGTTGTGCCAGAACCTTTGGCTGGAACTTTCCACACAAAATTAGATTCAGCAAGATGCAAAGGATACTTATGCAAATTATTACATGACAATGATCATCCTTATATAAATTATTTCATATAGTTACAGCAGGGAGCAGACCTGTTCCTCAAAGTCAAAACATTACTAAATTTACAGACTATGAATGTTCCATAAAAAACATCACTTAAATCCAGTCTTCAGCATCCCTGTAACTACAGGCCAGAGAGATGAAGGAATTCAGGCACAATTTTAAAAAATATTAATGTACTTATAAAAAGGATCCAATTTTSTGAAAGTTGAGAGTTCAGGCATTTTCACTAATGCCAGCTGCACTTACAGTACAGATTTTGAGAAATCTGTTACATGGATTTCTGGGTATCAGCTATTTTATGCACCTCTCAAGAAGTGAAGTATAAACTGGCCAGAGCAGCAGAATGGCATGCTTGAATAACTGGCAAATGCAAGTASATTGTATGGTTTAGCTTTGAGGCTTAACGGAACTGCAGCTCTTACTGCCCAGAAAGTCYTAACAAATATCTGTTCCTAGGACAGTGCTTAAAGAGAGCAGAGTCTGGCTGGATCCTCTGGGAGTTTAGAAACATGGAGGTTCACAAAGTCACCCACTGATTGAAYTATGACATGGTCCAGTTTCGAGCACTTAGTTGAAAGCACCTTGACTTAAAATAAGTAGATGAAAGTGAACAACAATCAGTAGTTGTATGACATTCTGCCTTAATTCTGATTTTTTTTTTCCCATTTGACTTCAGCCATGTAGCATTTAAGACTSTAACAGCACCCCTTCTAATATTTATTCATCGTTATAGCAATCTGCCAGAGCACTCTATCATTTAAAAACCTAATGAAGCTCTAACATTGCTATTCACAAAATTTTACTATGATCATTCATTTTTGTTTCCATTACATATTTCTCTTCCACATTAACCTTGTGCATAGAATCATAGAATCATTGAGGTTGGAAAAGACCTCTAAGGTCAGCAGGTCCAACCATCGACCCAACACCACCAGGCCCACTAAACCATGTCCCAAAGYGCCACATCCACACATCTTTTAAATACCTCCAGGGATGGTGACTCCACCAGTTCGCTGGGCAGCCTGTTCCAATGCTTGACAACCCTTTCGGTGAAGAAATTTTTCCTAATGTCCAATCTAAACCTCCCCTGGCACAACYTGAGGCCATTTCCTCTTGTCCTATCGCTAGTTACTTGGGAGGAGACCAACACCCACCTCTCTACAGCCTCCTTTCAGGTAGTTGTAGAGAGCGATAAGGTCTCCTCTCAGCCTCCTCTTCTCCAGGCTAAACAACCCCACCTCCCTCAGCTGCTCCTCATAAGACCTGTTCTCCAGACCCTTCACCAGCTTTGTTGACCTTCTCTGGACATGCTCCAGYACCTCAATGTCCTACTTSTAGTGAGGGGCCCAAAACTGAACACAGTATCATACTAATGGTAGTGCTTTCATGTAAGCTAACGTCTCTGTCACTTGCATGCTTAAAGGTTGACTGGTCTCTGTTTAGGAGTCACTACTTCTCCCTGTGTGCTTTATTTACACCCTTCAAAAACTGTCAGAGCACGAAAACAGAGCAGTTATGACTACAGGCAACACGAAAACTCTCTCTCCCATATCCTCCAGCCAACCCTCTCTTACAAAAACTGGCCAGTTAACCTCCTCCTCTCTTCTTCACCGCAACGCAGTACTGTCACCCTTACGATTAATTAACAATACCTTACTATTGGACAGGAAGGAAATTCCTTCAGATGAGATAAAGCCTGGTCTATACACAGATTTTGCTCCACTGTAACTCATCTATAAATGAGAATAAGAAAAGCCTTGAWACAAGGTTATCTTCACAATCTAGCACCAGTGGAAATAGAGAAGAATGTCTAGAGCCTGTATGCAAATATATTTATAGCTGTCACTACATCTGCAGGGTGATAGTGCTACTTAAGAAAGGATGAGATGTACCTCAACCACATTTGTTCAGTAAAAGTAATAACACAACATGGAGTTACACAGAACCGTATATTCCTTTTAGTTATAAACACAGCTACTACTAGCACACATTTGCAAAAGCAATTTCTGCATTCATCCTGACACAGTAATCTTCAACCAACACAGAAATATGGTAACTTTCTACTGTCCTAGATTAAGGTTGGTTTCAGAGAGGTTTGCACAGTATTACCTCAACAGAATTCCATACTCCTTCAACAAGCATTGATTTCTGTCAAGCAAGTTTCTTTCTTGTATTCTTGTATCAATGTGCATTGTAGAAAAAAGGGAGATAATTTTGCAAGACATCAGTGGTAGTGCAAAACTGAATGTGGAAGCAAAGGAACATTTTATTATTTCTTATTTTGTTATGTATTAACAATATTTAAAGGGGAAGGGAAGCAGCTCTTTTTATCTGTTATTTTAAAAATAAACTTGGTCTAAACTATTTAAGTGAAGAAATTGTCTTAAAACAATTTCAAAAGAAAATCTAAGGTTCACAAAACAGTTTTGTGATATCTATGTACTATTTCATATGTACTATTCTAAAATAAGTGTGCACTACTTGAAAATTCTTAGTTACTCATAGTCATTAAATGTAAACAAACACCACATATTCAAAATAAGAATTTATTATTTTTTTCAGGTTTAAAAATAATTTAACCTAATAAAGTCAGCATTTCTGTCTTTCATAGTGAGGGAGAGGCCCAATCTTCTGTAGCCTGTATTTCACCACTTTTTCTTGTTTGTGCCATACTCCAGTGCAAAAATATTGGAGCAGGAGTTAAGGCAAATCCAGCAGCAAGTTTCACCTAAAAGTTTGTTCTCYGTATAGGAAGAACTATTGCTAGTTCTTCCTCCATCCATCTATCCCATCAAAAAGAGCAGAGCCATGCAATGCCTATCTCAAATTTTTTCTTAAATTAAGCACATTTATACTCTCAATACATGCAGAATTTCCAACAAGGGTGTGAGCAAAYGTACACACATGGGCATATTCAGCTGGAGAAAATCTCTGCAGTTCAGAATTCTGAAGTTATGAGACTTTGTCTGGGTCCTACTATGCAAACCTGTTCTTGCTTTACCTCCTGGGCRGCTGCACAACATTTTTTTCCAACAGAGTGCCCTGAATACAATGCCTAAGTGTTGCTAAACATACAAGTTTGAACAAACTTAATTAGAAACCTGAGTTATGAGTGAAATCTAGCACTGGGTGGTCATGACTTTGAAAGTCACAACCCTTAGAGTTTTTATGGCTTCTTAGGCTTACAAACCTGGCTCCAGAATTACAGCATTTCAGGGGAAGGACTTGCATTGTTGTCACCTTTGGCAAATCCACAATAATTAGGGGTTATATCTTGTCCAAATTAAGTCATATTTAATGGTTTTAATGATATAATATTTAGTAGTTCATCCAAAACAAAAGAAAGAATGTCAAGGAAGCTTTGACAATTTTCAGCAATTGTTAGTTTTGCTTTTGTATAAGCTTATTTATATAAACTTTTTATATAAAGTTTATACAAAACCTTTTCCAGAGGTTTGGGGCAAGCAAAACATCTTCACTTCTGTTTGGCTGAACACTCCTGGAATGCTGCTAGAATCCTGATCATTTTGCAAAAATATGAAGAGTCTTCAGCTGATGACGGTCTCAGCTGACGTGCAAATTCCTGGGAATCAATAGGCTTTTGTGATTAAAAAAAGCACCGTGTGTTACGGTAGCATTCATCTAGATAATGATTTAGTCACAAATGGTCATGTTATCATGAAGATTTACAATGAAATTCTGACCTCTCTGCTCTAAATAGCAGAACTATTATCCTCAGTGGGACCAGCTCACTTCATTCTGACATTCTGACAAATATGCACCTGGTGAAAGAGAGAGCAGCTATCCAACAGAACAACCACTGGCCCTTAAAAAGTGCTCAGAAACAGCAGTTACAGTTACAGATGCTTTAATTCTTCCAGAGGACAGTTAGCTTTTCAGTGAGTGTTATGAGACTTACCTTTTTTGGGAATAGTGATTACAGAGAAGTGGAARGATTTTTTGAGGGAAGCACAAGCATACAAACACAGCTCTAACAGAGCAAGATAAAGTTGTCCRTTTTCCCTCTATCCAGAAACTGTTTCACAAATCAGTAAAACAAGAAATATAGATATAACCTATTTTTATTCTACCACGAACTCTTGCAAGGGCCATTCCTGACCAAGGATATTTGGGTAACTTCATTGCTAAAACCTGAAAAGATGCCCGCATGCTTTCCTACTTCTCTAAGACACACTACAATGTCTGTCTTGACTTTTTTATTCTCCTGATTGATTACACTTCCAGGGAGACTTTTTTTTCCAGAGAACTAAAGCAAATACAGTCTCTCCTATGGACACACCACAGGGCTTTCATAAGCTGCTAATGCAAATGACTGTTTAACTGGAAATGGTTCGATGCAGGACACTAACATCAATCATAAACTRGTATGCACAGAACTAAGACACAATAGGAACCCTTCTGCTTCTGTTTTCATGACATGCATGAAATAATTTCCACTGGCTTCTAATTCAGTAGACAAATAATCTTATAGCCAAACTGTCTCATCAAAACATACATTATTGGTACKACTACTACTTAACCCACATTTTTTTCTGGGAGATTTACTTTATGCTTCAGGATTGGCTCAGTGAAGGAAATTAAATTCATCCCTTCTGCAGTTTCAAGCATATTCCTCTGCATAAAAACTTTCATCTATGAACAAAAAAAACACCAAAAAAAAGGGKGGGGGATTCTCACAAACTTTCTACTTGATGTAAACAGGCACAAGCATTTGTGTTGCACAAACAGATGCCTCCCATGTGCCAGCCTTCACACACTCACTGGTTGGCAGGTGGATTGAACCTTCTTTGCAATGCTCTGGATCGGGACCAATTGCCTCATTGGCTTCTTACTTGTGTTAAGTGTAAAGATATGAAGAACCTTCCTTGTGTACCTATACTGTGGAAAGAACAGTTCTGTTCTACAGTTAGGTTACCCTTGGTTTCTGCAGTGTTTTTTTACCCACTGACATTGAGCATTTCMTTGGGAAAAGGGAGGAAAGTTTGTTCAGCTTGGGTTTTTTTTTTTACACCTCCCAGGGAGAATTCACTTGTTCTTAAGATAACAACGTAACTGCTTTAACAAAGTTCAAACTTCCAAGACAAGGCCCTCCATTCCAGCAAGCTGACTTGGCAAACTTAACTTGTGTACGTCTAACTGTTCTCATGCTTGAGAACAATCAAACGTCCAAGTGCCAGACTGCAACAAGAGTGTTCAGCATCCTGCAGGATCAAGCCTTGAATCCTTGAATATAAATAAAAGCTAGTAAGGAGTTTTCCAAGCATTTCATTGCTTTGGTTTTTCAAGGTGGCATAAAAGTGGGTTTTTTATTTCTTGTCACATACTATACTATTTTATTCTTTAGATTTTATGTCAACCATACACTTCAGATTTTTGAAAAAAAACATATCCTGTGGGGTTTTGACTTTAAATGTCAGTACATTCTAAACAGTCCTGGACTTCTACAAAAGCGTTGATTCCAACTTTATCCCATCTCAGTAAGTGAGTGAATCCCTAGGAATTAAATGGAAGTGACCGCATCAGAATTGGTTGTAGATAACGTGTTTGGAACCAGATTACATAATCTAATATTATGTATAATTAATAAGTGTCCAAACAGAGAGATTTGCCTTTCTGGATTCAGTTACAGAAAGAGCGCCTTATGGCGTATCTTTGCAAAACTGTTTTCCTACCACTGGGAAAAATTTATGTCTAAAAGCAATGAAATATGACATATTCCTCCAGAGCAGAGATACTAACTTTCTCTGAAACTAAACTGCATGAAGTAAAAAAATTAGTATAGGATTAAGATTTTTTTAAGGACTCCTACTAKGCAAAATTATTTTAATGAAATTGACAGCAGTTAGGTTTGTCTCTTGATGTGGTACTAGTGATGGAGAACCTCAGAGGGGCTGATGTTCCAGCCCCAACAACTAATCAGGATTCAGACGCTTATAAGAAGTAGTAAGAATAAACAATATAAGAACAAGTAGTAAGTCTCTTGGAAGAGATTTTTCCCTCTGTCCTCCCAGACAAGAGTTTGAGCCATTTCTTTCAGACTTCTAGTATACAAAATAYATCTTGTTTTAGTGAGACTCAGGAAGGGGGAAAAAAAAAAAAAGGAAAAAGAAATCTTCATAAAACATCAAGTATGAGGAAAAAGAAGAAAGTCGGGATTAATGAAAGTTACAAATGGCTCAAGTTCAAAATTTTTTGCTAAAATCTAGTAAATTCTTTACATTTTCCTAATTATGTATTTTCTTTGCCAAAATGCAAACTTTTTACTAAAATAGGAAGGGAGAACAAGTACATTCTTATTCAAAATCATATAATATTTAAACGAGAAGAAAAACATTTCTGAAGTTTCAGATTTTGACATTCAACATTTAGCTATACTGAGTATCAAGTTTAATGCTGACATATACTGAATTTCACTAGTCAGGTGATTTCTTCCAATATGACTGTCTTTTCTGGTCAGGATATATAGTCCTGCATATCTTTTCGGTAAATATTGGCAAGTACCAAATGCACTACAAATAATTTCACAGAACACCTTTCAAAAATATTGAGACTCAAAGTGATCCAATATTGAATTCCAGAGGTCTGGGGTTTTTTTTAACCCAATATACAACACTGCTATGTATAGAAATAGAAAATTAGTCAACTACACATGAAGAAAAGAAAAAAGAACAAGTTATATTATATTATATATTATATCCATTTTTTTTAACAGTGTTTTAACTTGAAAGCTATTGTTTTCCAAACTACTCACTAAACTGGAAACATCTCATAACCTCACAAAACAGAAGCAATTTCCAAGTGCAACCACTCAGCATACAAAACAATTTAGTGTTACTATAGCAACATATTCACATTTCTAGACTTCTGTGTTTATTTTAACTGTGAATCTTAAYACTGTATGATGTACTTTCAAACAAATACACAGTGGCGGAGTAACATCACTCTCACAGAAGCCAAGAGAGAGATTCAGTACTGAAAGCAGAGTTTGGCRGGTGAAAAATTCCACCCGCTAGCACATGTCAGCAATGTATTCAGTATACACATGTACAAACCACAGAACATGAGACAACTTAACCTTTCTGTGCTACCTGATGAAACYGCAATAATAATCAACACACTGATTACTATGCATACACATGCTTGCAGTATGTGTGCATTTGAGCGTAAGTTCTGGTGTAGCTGGGCAAACAATAATTTGAAGGTTATCATGTCACGTAAGAGTGAACATAGCTATCTTTAGAAGGAAATTGCTTAAAGCCAGTAATGTTTGTTTGTTTATGTGTTGTCCTTCCTTAGATGCAGGTTTTGTAAGGTGTGAAAGAGGAAGTTTTATACTACAGTGCCTTCTAGTGGTTAAGGAACTACAAACCTCAGCCTGAACTAGAAATCCTGACATTTACCAAATAATTATTCAGTAAATGAATCCACACGAAAATATATTTATAGATGTCTTATGGGAAATATTTGTTGCATGTCAGAACCACAGTTTTCCAYGGTAAAGCTGTTTATAAAAACAGAAACATAATTTAGGAATGAAAAGTATTATTTACCAAATGAATAAGCAAGAAAACAACAGATAATAAATACACTGTTCAGCTTTGGGAATATACTTGACCTGGATTGCAGGTTTATGCCAGGTGGTAAAAATTAGCAATATCATGAGTTAATTTCATTGAACAATTCTATTAGCAGTATTTATCAGAATGATTTTTAACCATACCAGCCACATGTCAAAAGTTTATGTAATATTGAACCATTTAAAAAAAACGACACAGAAGTTTATACTTGGATCTGCTTAACAGCTTTCAGCCAGCCACCTGTCACCACAGTAGCTCAACATCTAATAGACCAACACTGCATTGTGCCCAACCACACAATTTTCTTTCTTAGACCAGAAAATAAAATCTCACTGGTGAGTTACACATACAATAATAGCCCATTCATGTTATCTAAATATCCACCTAAACTCCAGATTGTTTAGGTCTTTCCTAGGAAAAGGAAGCATGGGATGGATACTGTTGAATGGATACTGTTGGCTCCTATTGAGAAACCCAGTGTAGAGGAGCTAATCATTGGAAAGGGAATAACCATAGACCACCGTCTGATGCTGTACTTTGTAACCAAGTCCAGGCTGTAATACTTTGGTCGGACTACAGAATGAGATTGAGAATCAGACCAGTACAGAAAAAAAGTCTGGTCTGTTACAAAAAGTACTTTTGTAAAAACTTCCTCAGGCATATCAAGCACTATTAACCTCATAACAAATCCTTAGGAGTTTACAAAAGTAAATATTACAAACAAACAACATAGTCACAACTGGAAATTCCCCGAGGCATATAACTGTCTGAAAAGGTGGAAAAGAAATGGACAGATTGTTTAGGGATCGTTGCATTTTTCTCAGCCTATCAACCTTATCTGTAAAGTGTTTTGCAGAGACTTTGCATTAAGTTATCTATAAACTGCAGGTGTAGATCCCTGGCTGCTGTGTTTAATGTGCTTTCACTAATGGCAGTAGGCTTTGTAACAACCCTCTAGCTTGAAATATATAGGAAGAAATCGAAACTACTGGTGAGGGAAAGGATGAAGAAAGGAAGGGACCTGTCTGTTCAAAGAGATTTGTGTATCTTCACTTAACCTCTGGGCTAGTGCACCAGCACTATACTGCATTGAAGTCACTTCAAATCTTTTTCTTTTCCGGAAACATAACAGACCAGTGTACAGAAGCTACTGGGAAACTGTGCTACATCCAAGGAAAATCAAAAGAGGTTGTGCACCAAACTGATGCTAAATTCATTTTAATGTTTCATACACATTTCAGAAGAGATGCTTAATGGTTACCGAAAATCTAGGGAGAGGGCTTTGTTCAAATTCAGGTTACATTATTAAAAGTTAAGAACGACTCAAAGCCAATTGCAAATTAATTTCCAGAGACAACAGATTAACAATCCATACTTTCCAAAATCACTTCTGTGACTAGCAACCAAGGTATCATACACATTATTAYCCCATAATCCCCAATGAAGACTTCTCAATTAGGACAGCTTTATACCTGAGAATTTATTTCTCTCACATAATTCTGTGATTAACTTATATACATTTTTTGAAAAAACATGACAAAAACCTATAGTAATTTAGGGAATTGTGCATGTAGATAAAACCTGGTAATTATAAATATCAACTGAAGTATTACTCCTACTAGAGTGCSCTCGGGTGATCTGTAAGCAAGCCACCTAGTAGACCGAAAATGAGGAGTTTTTTCTTCTCCTGGGGCCACCCCCACCGACTGCACCTCAGCACTTCCCCTGAGGAGGCCGCCTGGCGCGGGCCGATCCCCCCTTCAGAGCAGAAAGGTGCCGTCAGCCGGCGGAGCTATCACCTAAAGCCTCGCGGCATCCCCAGGCGCGTACCTGGGGCATCCCACGGCCGCAGCACGCAGCCCCAGGCCGGAGGACCGGCTCCCAGCCACGGAGACCGGCGGCCGGGAACGTTCTGGAAGCTGAGGGCTCCGCGCGGCCGCCCTAACGGTTCCGAGGGCGGGAGCCGGTGAGGCGCCGGTCGGCCGTTAGCCCCGGCACGCGCCCGCGCCCGCGCCCCCGCTTCGAACGCTTCACTGCTCGCGACTAACCGGCCGCCTGACGACCGCCTCGCGGCTCCCGGGCACGGCGCTCGGTGAGCCTCCCTCAGCCCCAGCCGGGGCTCGTGCCGGCGCGGCTATGGCATTACAGCTCTTCCCCGGGCACCCGCCGCTGAGCCCGGCGTGAGGCGGCAGCCGCCCGCCCCCGCAGCCCTTCAAGGCTCGGGGGCAGCTGGCAGCGTTTGTGGCAGGCAGCTCACCGCCCCGGGCTGCCGTTGGAGCCGCGTTTGGGACGCAGGAGCTCTGCGGGCTGTGTTTGTTCTCCGTTGTGATGCGAACGCGGTTCACATCTCTGTTGTCCGCAGGACTCGGTGCCTGATGAACCACAGGCACTGCGGATTGCTGTGGGATTTACCTCCAGCTCCCCATAGATACAGAACTGTGCTTGTRGCCTGACAGTGGAGAGGCCATGTCGCCTCACCACAGCCCATAAGGCTGCAATAAATCACTTGCCTGCTTTGTTGCACAACATTCAGRCAGCACAACGCAGCCTTTGTACAGGCTCCCTCTGTAAGGAGTCGCTGCGTCAGTCACCTGCATAGTGACAGAAGAATAATCCAATTTACACCAATGAGGCCAATTCATACATGCAAAATTAAACACTATGGAAAATGGAATCTTATGTAAACAATATACTTAGCACCTTATTAATTTCACTGAGACTCAGTGAAGACTTTTAACCAAAGAAGTCACATAAACTAGTTAACTGCATACTTAGTTTCTTAATAGCTGTCAAGTAACCAAATTGCCAAAGATAAATCAGCTGATAGATAAATCAAAGATAAATCAAAGATAAATCCCATCAGCTGAGCATCAGTAATGGAACAGGTAGCCTACCCCAAGGCAAAGTAAGCCTTGTGGGACCTGCCTATAGTCTGCTTTTCAGGACTACAAAGACGACAGAATGCAGTATCCTAAATGAAGCATCAGAAGCCAAGTGCAAGTCTTCTACTTCAAAGAAATTTTCACAGTTGCAGTCTAGCTCAGCATACCTGCGTTGGCAATATAAGCCAGACCAGGTCTTCTACTGTCTTCTACTTCAGCAATAGTTGTGTGGATAGGCCTGGACCTCAGCAACATCTTGCAGGAGCTGAACTGTTTTTATTACTCTGTTCCTTCTCCACAACTAGTCCTCTCTCCTCTAAAAGCACTTTCTAGTGAATTCATAAAAGCAAGAGGTCTTCAGCACATAAACGTTCCTACATCCCTTCCTGACATATGTAGTTCTGTGTATATGAAAATACTTAATAATTTCAGATTAGCTTCAATTAGTATACAAAGCCAGGGGAAATTTCTAATATATGACTACACTTCCAATTCCATTCTCTCCAATCCACTCTGTTCATCAGGAGAATTACTTTTTAACTCCCCCACAGTAATCTATGTACTGATGGTTATATAGCCCTTCTAGGTAGAGGAATGATACCAAGATAAGTTTTCCATACCAACRCTTGAGCCAACACTTTAGTAACAGAAGAATAATTCTCTAATCCTGTTTCTGTTTCTCCTCTTTCTTTCCATATATTTGTAATATATATGTATTTCTTATGTCAAGGAACAGTAGCCAATATTAGTCACTGATGTAAAAGCAGTTCTTAATCAGTGAGCTTGTATGGTGTATGGAACACAATTTCTAATACAGATTTCTTAAAGCTTCCTGGTGAAAGAGGGAAGGGCAGGAGGTGCCCGTCATAAAACTGGCAGCTATGAACTCCTGTATTCTCAGCTCYTTGTTGGTGCCATGTAGTTCAACGAGACACATGAGCTGTTTGTACCAAGTTCCCATTTGTAAGACAGGAGAACATAGTTTACCACATTTAGCAGGTTAGTGAGAAGAGATAATTGATGTTTTAAAAACATTTTAAAGTTAAAATAGGAGTATTATTTTTTTTTCTCCTTTCCCTGCCTTCAGCTTTACTAGAAATTTCTGCTTCTATGTGCTGATTATGACTTTTAGCTTTCCTAGGAGGTTCTCTGCTAGACTCAGAAGTTTCTCTTCTATAACCTTTCTAATCCACTTGYGAGCTCCTACTCTTTAATCTAGAARTGATTGTGGTGTATCCATTCCATTCTACAAACTGCATGTGGATCAGCTATTTTGTAGAAATGCTAATTCCTTAATATATGCTGTATGTGGACCATCAAGAGAAATTTTTACCCTCTTTCATAAAATCAGTCTTTTTCGTTGATACATTTCGTGTCAATGAAGACACCTTTTTACTGATAGCAAGTCTTGAGGGTGGGAGCTGTTAATTTTAATAGATATGCCAACAGCATGTTCTTAAGATGAGCTTCTGTTTGACACCTTGTTTTTATATTTCATACTTACACTAGGTAAGAGTAATGGTAAAACGTGCAATAACAAGGCCGTATTGTGACAGATTGCACTCTGGCAGCAATTAGAGAGCTTGAAGAGTGTAGTAGTATTTTGGGAACATTTCATTTCAAATCCAAACATGTTTTCTGAAGATGTTTGTTTTCTGATTTGTTTCAAATCCATACAGAACTTGCTGCATCATCATTATACTCTGTACTGCTGCTGGAGTGTTCAAATGCCAAAAGTGCAGAAAACAAGCAGTAAAAGCAGCTGTTCAGAGCTAATCTATAGCTGTTAGTACAGAGACAATGCCAGCCACAGGCAACTGAAATCTTAAGCACTTGGAAATCAAGAGATTGACTTTCAGGCATCAATGCTTTTTAAAATGGGGTATTATGGGTTTTTTGGCTTCTTGGTTTTGATACTTTAGAGATGTGAAAGACAGCATCYTTTCCTGTTACTTGCTCACAGTTAACGCAAATTATATTATATTCTAAAAAAGAGGTCATGCAGACTGATGGTTTGCCTTGCTGTCCTGGGAGTGATGAGAAATTGTCAGGAAGGAGAAGGAAGGAACGCACCTTGCCTAAGAGCAACAAGTACAGTTGGCTGGAAGAGCCTCCTACAATCCACAGGTAGGTGAGCAGGAAACGGCAGGGCAGCAAGGAGGGAGCCTGCAGCACAAGGCTGGGCTGGGAGAATCCTGGTAAACGCAGGGCATGGGTACACAAGCAGAGCACTGAAGAGGCAGGAGGAAAAAAGCCTTTTCTTAGCCACCCAAAATATGCATCAATTTATATTTTTTTTTAATGCGGAAAAAAGGTGTTAACTAAGGATGGAAAGGGTCCATACTACAAGAACACAGGGGACAAGGGGAAATCATTGTCAAAATGCTATTTTCATTCCATTTTAGCCAAGTGATTTAATTTTCTTTTAATTTCCAGATAGATTGTATTTGTGTTTTTTGAGATTAGTACATTCATGCAAAATGTTTCTAATTTAACAAAAGAGAATTTCCTGAYGGTGGTTCTTTAAAAAAATTGCTGACAAATTCTAACAAAGTTTTTCATATGCCCCACATGTGTGGATAGTACTTCTAGCTGTATGTCGTGATGTCTCCCATCAAAGACAACAAGAAGAGGCTGAGTTTGTTTTTACTGAAGGAAGCAATCAACTGGTATACCACACTAAAAAAAAAATCATAAAAAATGCAGAACTATCTATAATTATGGAAATATAAACTGTATTTAACCAAGTGGGAAAGTTTCAACTAGACAGTGCATGGATTTGGCAAATGCTTTGCTAGCACAAATAAATTCTGTCTTTTCAGAGCTTCAGTGAAGAGGAACAGCACTGCTGCAGCTGAAGGAACTCTCCAAAGATTCTGATCTGGGTGGTATGTCCATTTCTTACATCAATACAGAAGGAAATGTTTTAGGTCAGTTAAAATGGAAAGAATGTTATGTTGGCCTGCTTTAGCAAAGTAACTGATGAAATCCCAGCTTTATGGTTTTGGTCTTTATCAACATCTTTTATTAAATTGCTTCATAAATACTCATCTCTGAAATGAGAAAAAGCTCATACTGCTGCAGGTAGTGAATCGATGGAAYGAATATCCATTTCTGATTGCTATCAGGTAGACAGCAGTTTAGTAGACCATTTAAGCTTTAAAGAGCAAGCTTAAATCTTACTGGAGACAATTACATCCTTTGCTAAATTTCAACTGAAGAAAATGGTTGTAGTACCTTTAACAGGCTCATGGTTATGTTCAGCAGTAAGATAAGTAGTCAAACATAATAATAGAGCAGCCTGGACACAAAAATACATAGGACAAATATAAAGTATCTACTGAATAGGAGTGTGTTATATTAAAAAAAAAAAATTGTTCCTCTAGCTCAAACTTGAAACAGTGGGTCAGACTGTGTATTTCAGAAGGGAGTGACATTTTAAAAGTACCCTTTGCTCCATAGTAGCATAATAATGTCTTGGTTTCTGTAATCTCAGCCTAATTTTCATCATCGTTTTTGTAACAGGGAGGATTTCCAACAAACACTAGGTCCAGGGCAAAATTAGTCAACGTTATTTAGAATTAAATTTCAGTTCATTTTTCAAACTGAAAGAGGGTTAAGTCAATCTAAGCTTTTATGACATATCAGCCCATAGAGAAACATGACATTAGTAAAGGCCAGACTCTCAACAGGCATCAAGGCTATAAAATACAATGCTACATAATAGGATCCCAGTCTCACAGGTTGTTTCATCTTGTACTCTGTGATACTGTTATGCCTCTGTGCTTCTTTAACCAGATCAGATGGGATTTCTAGGCATCTTTCTAATTTGATTCATGTGCTGTCTCTGTGTGTTAGGTGACAGTTTTGCCACTCAAGTGTCAGTAAGATTTTTTAAGAATCAAAATATCCTGATGAAAACTTTTGTTGGGAAGTTCCCAACAAAATCTATTAAGAGGGCTCAAAAAACTGTTTACTTTCCCCCCCCCCCGAGTTTCTACTAGCTGTAATATCCACCTCTGAAATTCTGAAAATTTAAATAGAAAGCAAATATTATTTGTCTTTAATTCTTCCATTTTTACAAAGGTCTTGGAGCTTACTGTAGAAGTGAGTTGGTTTTAGTCTTATTCCGGATTAGAAAGGCTTTAAAGAAGCCACAAATATCTGACCAATTATACCTGCAATTGTGGAGTAAGGGTAGGATTTTAGTTTCAAACAATATACAGTATTTCACTGTCAAATTATTAAGAATATTGGTTGAAAAATCACACAGACTGGGGTGCTATCAGCAAATCAGATAACAATTAAATGGAGTACAGATTTATAGATGTAATACTGAACTATAGAGAAAAGAAGTTTATGTTTTTCAAAGTAGTGATGCTAGTTTCCCACCAATTGCACGCACCAAGAGGTTTCATTTTACTGGGACATATTCATATTAACAACTTGATCTCTGTTAATATCCAATTATTCTAAGTGTATGTTTATTTTAAAAAGGTACTTCACAAACCACTAAGTATAACTCATGACAAGGCAYCTTCAAAAATATTTTGTGACAGTAGGCCAAATTTGCTACCAATGAATTTCTGGCACTTGGTGGATTTAAACTAGAAGTGAATTTAGCCCAGTGTGCTTTGTTGTCTTTGGATATTCATTGACTATTTAGCTCCATAACGTCCTTTTGTCAGCTAGTAGCTTTCTGGAACACAACCTCTTCCAACAGCCTTTCAGAATGGCTACCCATACCACTTCAAAAAGCATGCCCCACTTAAATTTGGATAGAGGCCATGATAACCAAAAAAGACAGGGATCCAAATAAAGTTGCCTAATCTTTTGCTGCCAGTTTTTCCCTTGGTTCTATGAGAAAAGCCCAGGAGCATGTGAATCAAATGAGCACCCAGTCTAAAACAAGCCTGAATTAGCGCTGTGGTATGTTGGCTAACATGCTCACAGAGAGATGGTCTAGGTTAAGACGTTTACAGTGGAGTTTCTCCCAGCTGTGATTTCCACCACTGAAAGCTGGAAATTGCCCTCCAATACAACAGATATTTTTTTTTCTGTTTGTTTTTCCAGTACAGGTGGAGAGAAGACTCTGAGACTTCTTTTCTAAAATAAAAGGATAAATACTTCTGCATARTTTTCCCTCAACTGTCTATTTTCTTCTCTTTTTTAAAATATTACATGTACTTGAAAGGGAAATGTAAAGGCAATGGAATTCTTTCTGTAGTGTCAGATACCCATCATGATTTTCTTATCCCTTCAAAATTCTGTTATTTGTGGTGAAATCTGAAAGCAACCAGCTACAGGAAAGTCTCATTCTACTTTAAAAGCCAAACACAATTGGAAGGGAAAACAAAACCCAAAGCATTTCTGTCCTGCAGAATTTTTCCTAATGCATTCACACAAGCTTTTGCACCATTATTTGGTAAACAGTATTTGACAATGCCAGAGTATACAATCATGTATAATTGTCAGGAATAGAAGTTTTCAGCCTTAGCAAAGATTTTACAGAGTAACGTAGCCAACATTATGAAAACTTTTAAGATACTCTTCTTTCCTTCAGATATTAAAATAGAAGTTCATATWAGTCCATCATCTGCAAATTACTACTCACCTAATGTCCTGGTTTCTGCTGGGATAGAGTTAATTTTCTTCCTAGTAGCTGGTATATTGCCATTTTGGATTTAAGATGAGAATGATGTTGATAACACACTGATGTTTTAGTTGTTGCTGAGCAGTGCTTACACTGTCAAGGACTTTTCAGCTTCTCATACCACCCTGCCAGTGAGGAAGATGGAGGTGCACAAGAAGCTGGGAGGGGACACAGCCGRGACAGCTGACCCAAACTGGCCATAGGGATATTCCATACCATATGACRTCATGCTGAACAAAAAACTGGGGGGAGTTGGCTGGTGTCAGGGGGCGGCCGCTGCTCGGGAACTGGCTGGGCATTGGTCAGCAGGTGGTGAACAATTGCATTGTGCATCACTTGTTYTGTATATTCTTTTATCATTATTATTATTATTTTCCCTTCCTTTTCTGTCCTATTAAATTGTCTTTATCTCAGCCCACGAGTTTTACCTTTTTTCCAATTCTCTCCCCCATCCCACTGTGGGGGGAGTGAGCGAATGGCTGTGTGGTGTTTAGCTGCCTACTGGGTTAAACCATGACACCTAAGTAAGAGATTTTTATAGGAACAGACTCACAGTCCTGCTTCAGCAGGGTTTTGGCATGTGTAAGACTAGAATTTGGCCTATGGGAAGTGTTAAACTAATTCATATTACAGAGAACTAGTGACACAGAAAATGAAAGCAGATACAATATCCATAAAAAAGCTTTCTCATGAATATTCAAGCTTTTAAGTAATAGTATACATTACCCTACTCAAAAAAAGATATTCAACATTATCAGCAGATAAGTAGCAGTGGGGCAGAGTGCAAAATTGTGATGTAAGTCAAGGCAGGAAGAAATTCTACTYACAAAGAAAAATATGTATATCTTTGGTTTGGGAACATACATTATGTAACAGTTTTACAATTCTGCCTACATATTAATGGCCTAAATGTTTAGATTTGCATTTGGAGCAGATGTTGGGCAGGACTTGCAAAGCCTCATTTTCCAAAGGTTTAAAACTCAGAAAATATCTTTCTTTCTACAGATACATATCACACATCCAAACCACAAGAACATATGCACTCAAACATTGAAGGAAATCAGCTGGGAAGTAAATTCCTATTATGTTAATGTTGCTTATTGTTTGTTCATATTTGCTTTTGACCTTGGAGAGAGATGCCCTCRCGGGCGAGAATGAATGTTGTCAGTACTGGCTTTTAACAAAAATACCCAAATTGCATCCCAGATCCATGAATGCCTGTCCTGTATTGGAGAAAGGGGGAAAGGGGGAAAAAATAGCTTTACCCATAAGTGGCCAAGTACCACAACTGCTATAACTTGGATGGCTTCAGAGTGCATCTGTGTTGTGCAAGTAGTGGCTCAATCCTACACTCCCCAAACTCACCTTATCTTCAAACRGRCAAACCCTGGGGTGTTGTAGGACAAAGTCCCATGCAACCCCTTTCAGCAGTGTGAACAAGTGAGGGAAAGCCCTGGATAAGTCCAAATTCTCACCTGCCATAATTCCTTGTTAAGACCTCACAGAATTAAAATACAGGTGGCTTCTGAGTGTCATTTAGATGTATGGGTTACAGGTCAGGGAGTATGTTATGCTTGAGCCCATTACCTGGCCCATCCTCTTATGAATAATCTATAGTTGATGATATGGGCCCAGAGAATGTTCTAACAACCTCACATCATCTTGGAAATCCTGTTACTCCACAGAGCTCATTCTATGTCCATTTTCCATGACTGAATCATGCAAATGTGCCCTTTCCTRCAATAGGTCTAAACCATTTATCTGTGGGAGCACAAGAAGCCACATTTCTTCTAGACCTATTTTGCATCTGTTATTCTACAGTATGGTTTCCTCTTCTTTCCCTAACAAACATAGCTCAAAGTTTCCTTATTCAAGGCTGTGTGGAGTGGTTCCCTAGAGAATGCTGGACATTTTGTGACAGATTGACATAGAGGCACCCAGGATAATCAGCAACAGAGCTGAAGTACAGTATCTTTAATTATGAATTCCTGATTGCAGTTTATCTCCACGGACCCGTATGTCAGAAAGYTTATCACAGCCCTAGCTCTTGTGGGAAAATTTTGTAGTGACAGGAAAGAAATACAATTAGATACASTCAGCTGTTCATGCCCCTTGAAAAGAGAAAATGAAAGCTGTATAGAATTCCACATCATCGGGCACTCCTGCAGCTAGACCGTTCCAGAAAARCCTCTTTGAATTTTATCACTGCAGCTATTTATCAAATGTAACAGACGTAAAAAACAAGGCAAACAAACTCCAAAGCAAACAAGTGGCACGGAAAGATTTTTCTAATCCCTTCAAGTTTTCAGTTATTGTTGTTTTCAGAAGGAACACAGAACTCTTAAGGACAATATGGCTTGGCACGTTTCATGTAAAGCAAATAATTGCCCTTCAAATAGATTTTCAGGTTATGAGATCTCTATCCATACAGCTTTTCTGTTTTTCTTTGGGAAATGGGGGGATWTTTTTTTTCTGGATGAGATTTCACAATCTTTAACCTTTCAGCAACCCCTAAAAGTAATAAAACGTTGTTCAGCTCCCAAAGCCCAGGAAAGAAGGAGAAAGAAAAGACATCGTCAGAATCGCTTCRCTCTTCATTCACTATTTGAGGGAAGCAGGAAGACATTCCTGGGTAAGAAAACAGTATAAAACACATTTGACCCTTTTACTGCAGAAGTCATCACAACTGGCAGAGAATCCATCTGTTCAGCGTAATACCAACGTACTTACCATTCTGTCAGTTGATCACTAGAGATGTTATTTTTTCATGCTTTCACGGTCCTCTGCACATACGAAGTATTCATCTGTGTCTTCAGTAATTAACATTACCAAAGGGGAAAGCAATTTCTCAGTAGAGTGCAACTAACTCCCACTTTACACATTACACRTTATTACACAAACTTAGTCACATAACAAAGACCTAGCAGTGATGATGATGCATAAAAACAGGGAGCCTTGCCAAACAAGATRCCTGGCAGCCTTCTCTACTTGGGTCATCCCTGAGGTAAGCAATGCAGAGCAAATCAGAGATATTTATATTTCCACAGAGGAAATATAGGTCACTGATTTATTTTTGCTCTCTCAAACAGTAGACACACCATTCCAGATTTTAAGCTGGCACGGTTATTTTGTTAGGAACATGTTATATTTATCTCCATCTCCAGGTTCAACAAAGAACACCGACTGTTCTAATATAGGAATAATGGGTATTTCTTTCCTAAATAGACCACGGTGCAAATATCCTGTGAGTGTACACATTTCACTACATACGTTGAAAACCTATACTGAGAATGAACAGACTGCGAAACTGCATGGGGTTTTCTTTCTAGAAGAAAGCACCAGTGCTTCCCCAGGGAAATCCTTGCAAAGTAGAAAGGCTCTTTAAAAGGGACTTTCCTCAACTAATGCACAAGAATATTGAGTGGAAATCAACCTTCCCGTGTCCTTACCCACCCTGGACGGAACCACAGTGGATAAACTCCRTGCATGCAGAACACAAACACTATTACAATCTGGTGTAACTAAGCGTTCAAGAGGTCTTGCTCTACAGGGCATTGTCTCAGCATTTTTAAATGAATATTGACCAAATACAGCTGATAACTAGGAACAAGGCATGAGTTCTTTAAGGCAGAGGAATACATAGGATTCCTTAACCCAASTGCTCATTTACAAATGAGACAAACCTCAGGGGAGTCATAGAGCTTTTGAGGTCTTAGACTCTTTGTTCAAAGTGAAAACTACTAAACAGGGCTCTCTCCACCAGTGACTTCACAATACACTTCAACACCGGCTGGTTCCAAAAATATGTTGATTTCTAGGTCTGTCTTGTTAAGTCTCATCTCTTTTTCTCCGGCACGTGATCACTCAAAAGGCATACAGTATACAGGCTAAAATTTTAAGTCCTAGTGCTCTGCATCAAAACTTTGCAGTTGCATTGATATTAGCTTGCCTTTTATTAAATGTTGAAGCTGTGAGATCAGGCATGCATGACAGAGTGAGGTTTTTAACTTGCAGGGCATCTAAAACTTGAGGTGAAAATCTTGTTCTGTTTGTTTTTAAACTCAAGATGAAATAAGTATTGATACCATATAAAGTGAACAGGATATTTTACAAGACTKCATACATTTCTTCCAGAGCAGGACGACTCTGAGGATCAATAATCACTGTATCAAAAAGGCCATAAAACATTTGGCAGACACCAGGTGTTACCCTTAGACGTTTCATCCAGTGATCTTAAGATATTATTCCCTCTACAATCTAAAATGTCAAATATAAAACAAAAGTAATGAAATCTAAGCAACAGAAATCTTCACTTGAGGCATGCTTATATGCAYCTTCCAGAAGCCAAACAACAAGGTCATCCCATATAGTTTCACTTAGGAGTATTTCTGCAATTAAATCTACCTGGCTTGCTTATTGCTTCCTCTTTAGTACATCTCCAGTAACAATTTGCTGACAGTATGCAGTAGAGCTACATCAAACAGTCAATACAAAGCTGTAAGCACTTTAAGACTTAGATGGTATCACCTTTGTGATGGCCACAAAACCTGAAACTGCTATTTTAAGTTGCCTTAAATGTATAAATGTTTAAAAATAGAACTAGAGACTCAGCATCAAAATTCTCTGCACCAGATCTGAACAACTCTTACTGTCACTAGCTACCTAGGAAACTAAGGACCAACAATTTCCTGCAAGAAAAACCTGAGTATTATTTTGACAAGAATAATGAACCAAATTTTAAAAAATCTCAGTAGTACTCCTGATGTAATTCCACTGATTTCAGGAAGTTTATCTTAGCAGTTAGTTTACTTCTTCAAGTTTATTTGAACCTGAAACTGAGCAAAAGGCAAAATCCCATAACCAGAGAACAGGCAGTCTGCATTTGCAAGCTTCAGGATTCCTTACCCTTTTCCTAAACTGGGCAGGGAGCCTAAGCATATTGACCATATAAAAATAAACAATCAACATGGCTCAATRCCTGTGCAAACATTTGTCATAACTACTTACAACAGTGAATTGATAAAAATTATTCTAACTTCTTTAGAAGTCCTTCTATTGCACACTGAGGCCCGATCTACAGTTAAACATTTTTGTCAGCATAATTATGTAAGGCATATTAACAACCTTACAGAACCCACCCCTTATAGCCATAGCCAGCAAGAGCACTTTCCCCAGTAAGATCAGTTTCATTTGAAAAACAGGGAATGCTCTTGTTAGTATGAGGTGAGTTTCCATTAGAAAAGTTTTCCAGTATTCCTTTAATCTAGACCCAACCTTAGGTTAAAATGAACAAATAAATCCAGAATTACCAACTATTCTAAGCCTAGAGCTGAAGAATTTTCCACACTCTTCACTCCCTTAGAAATGTGCCTTAAATGTCTACATTTGCCTTTGAAAATTAATCTTAATTTTATAAACCACTGCAGTTTTTCACTGCTTGTGCCTATGAGCAACTCAAAACCCTTGTACATAGGGGCAGAAGTTATCCCTTAATTTCATTAGCCTAGAACTAACCCGTTTAAGATCGGCATTAGATATTTTATCACTTTACTACTTTGGCATCTGCAAAATACTCTCTCAGCAAATAAAGCTGCCTTCCAGTCCATGTAAAGCTTCAGCARACCACGAACACAGCTATTTAACATCCCAGATTTCTTCCACACCCAACAACTTGTATGATGCAATTATACTTCACTTCTTTTTCATGGTTTCAATGTAATTGAATATGTAGAATACACTGGAAAAATAGGATGAGATTTAACAGGTTGCATTAATTCAACCAGTTTAATATGTCCAGTTTGCCAGGATTGAACTTGATTTATGAAGAACAGAAAAGAATGTATGTGCAGTGTCATTTCACCCCAGACATCCCCAGCACTGATTTGCTAGCTTTGCCAACTTTCTTACAGCTCTCAGCTGGAAGTAGCAGCTACCAAAATGTTTGTAACTGGGAGAGTCGCTGGTGCTGAGCCAGGACCTGGTGGTGCAATGGAACCCAGGATCAGCATTTTGTCACAGAGGAGAGAGGAACTAATCTTTTTCTTKCTTTCACATACCACATCTCGAAGGAGCACAGATCCACTTCTTGGCATAAATCAGGGTGCTAGTGATGCATATGTGTTTCTCTGTCAAGGAAAGGAAAAAGATCTTCCAAGAGTCCAAGGTAGTAGGAGACCGAGAAGGAATTCCTCCTGTACCATCTTTGGCACATCACAGTGCCAACACAGAAAGGTATGCAGGTAGTCYCAATGACTGCAACAAAACTGCAAGAGCTCCAGGGGAAGAGGTGGGAATGTTTGCCACTGCCACTGTACCACATGGCCAAAATACGCAGAAGACACTGGGCAGTGTTAGTCCCCCAATAAATCTGTTGGTCATGCACTAAGCCTGGCTGGGTATCAGAGCTTTAACCCAAGATTGTTCTTTCTAAATCATGTTTACATTATATTCTTCTGCAGAAGAGGACATTTCCCTCTGATTTTTTGGTGTTAGCTTGTCTTTCCTTTGTGTGTGTGCAGCTCAGATTATGAGGGAGCCCTGCCCCCWTATGGTGCTCTAAGCTTTACTACATTGATTACAGTTAAAATAGACAGTTCTTTGACTGATCCTCTTTTCTTAAGTAGAGCTAATGCAGATTAACTGTCCATAGAAAGAGGCTTTAAGTATCCAGTGTAAGAGAAATCTCGTATTAAATGTTAGCAGTGGCATCACCATGTATCACCATCATTGTTTGATGTGTTGTGCTGTTTGACAATATAATAAAAATGAGCAACTAAAAATATACTTCTGTGCAAAAAGACCTAAGTTTTAACTCTCTCATTTGCATTTCATATGTGCTGTCTCATTGAATGGCAGTTCAAACTACAGCAAGGAGTAATCCTTGGGTGTCGTTCTAAGAACGAACACAGTTGTATATACTGAAAAATTAGGCTGTCCACAGAGCCATAAATTTGAAATTTCTTAACTCCTTTTCAATCTTAATTTTGTTTCTAAACATATCCAAATACATAAAATGAAAGGGATGTGGAATATTAGAATGACTATTRGGACATGACAAACTCTCGTAGAGCATGACAGTTTTCACAACTACATTCCAAGACATAAAAAAAACCCTCAAAGCATGAGCATGCATAAATTAATTATTAAACCACAGGACTTTCAAAAATACATTTCTTAATTTTGAACAAGGGGTTTATTCTTCTTTGATGGCAAACTCATGGTCAAGGAATCATTTCCAGCATAAGCAAGCAAATGAATAGAATTTGTAYAACTTACTATATAAAAAACACCAAGGTTTGTATAAGAAACTGTTTACATAAGAAGCAGATGGATGCAAAGGACTGATTCATAGGATACTTTAAGTGAAATACGCAGTAAACTTGCTTCATTGTGATTAGTCCTTACAGAACAGGTTGATGAGTATCTCACTAGCTGTTGAAGGCACAACAGTAAATGCCTGTGGAATTTACGCAATTTGCAAATCCATGCTGCTACAAGTTTTTTAAATATTCATTTGCTCATCTCCATTTCTTCTCCAGTGACTCACAGAGCTTAGACTACAGTTATTTAAGCCCTCCAAAGATATTCCTGGATACAAGCATGAAAGGCATGAATGAAGCCAGTGCTAGGGGAAAAGGAGCATATTTTGATTCTTAATGTTCCCAGACACGAATACTCGAGAATTACTGAAACATCACAGAAGGGTTATTCAAGCAAAATTAAGCGGCGGAATGTTTGTCAATGCTTCCRTAAGAAGTGCACTTGCTTAACTAAAATTCAATTTCTAGACAAAGATTTTGCCCAGTTTTGGGAAAGATTCTCACTCCCAAATAATTTCATTCTTTATATATTTCAGTATATAAAGAAGTCTATTATCTTTTAAAACTACAGAAAAGTATGTCTTAAAAAAAAGTTTTGCAACCGCTACTTTCTTAAGAAAAAGGACCTTTGATGAATAATTCTGCAGAAACATAGGTATTTAATTTGACTGATACATACTTGATACTCCACTGCCTTTTAGGGACAGAGGGATGTTAAGAATGCATTGAAATAAATGCTATGGCTAAACTTAGTTGGACTCGTACGAATATGAGAGAGCAACCATGACAGCCATTACATCAGTAATACAGTACACGCTCATGCTGAACTGGAAGGAAACACTTTTTCAAACTGGATGTACATGGAAGATTTAGGTCTGATGATGTTTTATTGCCACTGGAATTTGGCTGGGAGTATTAAGTTAACTATCCTGTGCCAGCAGAAATTAAATTACACCAGTTGTAAAGAGTTTTGGGTGAAGACTTAGATGTCATCCTAAGTTATTTGTCAAAGCATTTTGACAGTAGCCTGCATCCTACAAGAAAGTACTGTAGTGCACTGAAATGCAACTGCAGTACCCAGTGACTTGTAAGGATGCCAGTCTTTTTAGCAGTCACTACACTGTATCTATTAATAAGCAGCACACATGCCACACACTATACACTTGATATTGTAATTTAACTCCTATGCATTGCATGAGGATCATTTTCAAAAGTGGTTGCATGTGGCAAAGAGTTCTGAGAAGCAAGAACAAGCAAGCCAGCAACTGTTCTTCAGAACATACAAATGTTATTATGGCAAACCAGAACAGCAGTCCAGAAATCAAGAATACATCAAAGATTATTATACCATCTGGTATTTTTAGAAAGATTTTTATTCAAATTTAAAATCATATAACCACCCTGCCCTCCCCCCACCCMCCCCCACCCCCCCAAAAAAAAAAAATATCTTGCATCATGTTGCTTTTTCCTTAACATAACCTTCTGGCTGAGCAGCAAAATGCCCAGCAATAATACTCTTTCATGCTAATGGTTTAGACTTTATAACATTATAACTGGCAAAGAGTCCCTGCTGAGAGAAGGGATCATGACAGATGGCATGAGATATTGCAGTAATTTTACTGACAGAGCAGTAAGCATGTGATAGAAGTTCAAAATCTACTCAATATATTCCAGTTGAAGCAAGTTTAACAGGCATTAAAGCAGAAGCTTGATAGTAGTGTCATTCAGAAAAGAGGAGAAGTTTTCTATACCATTAGAAATACATGTATGACTTATTTGTTTCTGTTTTCTGGATGAAGGCTCAGAACTTCCATTTGGGAAATAAACAAAGGGCCAGTTTACAAGTTATCTTCATATACTAGAGTAGGATTAAGAGGCCTGAAGTCAAACTTTAGAGCACCAAAAGAACAGGTTATTTAAGGTAGTGTAATTGGTAGACATTGTCAATTTGATACAGGCAAATGCTTCAAATAGTTCATCCATTTAAACCAGTACTGAGAAATCCATACACTTTTGCTGACAAATCTGAATTCAGCTTAAAGAGACAAGTAAATGTATCACTAAATTTACCAAAATTCTTTCATTAAGGTGTTAATTCTTTATGGATAATTGAATGTTCACAGATAAAAACAGTCATGTCATATCTTTATACCAAAACACTCTTGTCCAGCAAGTGGGAACTTAATCAAGCATGACTGCATCTGCTCCCAATTCTTCTACAATCCTTTTGTGTGACTTTGGGAAAGCCATTTTACCTCTCTGCTTATGACTTGTCATTTACCCTCTCTACTCCCCTTTGGCAGTCTTGYCTATTTAAAATATACAAGTTAGGGATCAAGCTGTAATGTATCCTTAAAAGAAAGCTGTATSAATTATTGCAGAAAGAGAAAATAATACAGCAAATGATTGGCATGCTAACAGCTGCATTCAGTGGCGTTTTACACAATAACAATATCTGTTATCTTAAGCAAAAGCTCCACTGTAGCACTTCAGTGGGAAAAATACATAAACTTTTATAGAKACCACAAAGTAAGAACATCAGGACAACAGAAAGGATTTTATTCCAGAATTGTTTCATTCTATTTTAATTCTTAGGGGGTTTATTTAATAGATTTGGGGAGGAGGTTAAATCTCAGAGATCTTTTTCTTGCATGTTCTTATAGAACTGAGATGCACATTCTGCCTATCGACCACCTGTACTATACTTCTGTGCACTACCAGAGCTATAAGCAAGTCTATTGTTTAAGAGAGAAACCCACTGAGGGATGGTAAAAGACATCTAACAGCCTAGAAATAGTTTGATTACATGACCATCAATTATTATTCTTATAACCCTGTACACAGAGGTTAAGCAATGGTGATTGTTCCTACATAAATTAGAAGAAATACCTAACTTTCTCCCCACTGGATTTCCTGAGCAATTTTTACTCCCTCTCCATTTTTAAATGGCGGCCTTAATTGTTCCCTCTGTTTTTGTCAAAGACTAGAAGGACTGTAATCAGAATCCTTCACTGTCATTACCATTCCCTTACTGAAATTTTCTGATTTTATGAGACATTTTGTTCCCTTCACACAATCCTGTGGTGCTCAATCATCCTTGGAAGCAACCACAKATCAAGACAACTGGGTGTCAGTTTTTCCCACTTCTCAGCATACCTAATAAAAGATACCATGTCTTCTTGCAAACCTTATACCCATCAGATTATAATACCTCTACTACTTTGGGAGCCATTAAGAGCGTAGTAGTAAATAGTTCTGTGGCAAGTTCTAAGCCAAGAAAAGATGAGGGAGGGAGCACTACACTGAGTGGGTGCTTTTTTTTGAGCTTGCTTAAAGGCACAGTCTACTAACTGTGAAGAAATAACACCCCCTGGGGATGGTTATCATAGTTTAAATTGTCAAAGTTCACTTGGAGCTTTTTCTCTTAGTTGCCAGAATTCCTATTCCAGCATATATAGGCTGTGTCACTGAGATGATACATTTCCAACGCCTTTTTATTCCAGCTAAACAAACACAGAAATACAGTTCTCTCTACTGTTTCAGCTCATTCTGCCTCCTGTTGCAAGCATTCAAGCATACGCAATACATGGAAGCAAGACTAGCTTTTTGCCCTTGGCCTATTTGGGAAACTGAAATTGCTCCAAACTAAAGTGTACTTTACTTCAAATGCCAGTTGTGTCCTACCAGCTCTCTCATTCCATTAAGCCCTTTGCTAAATCATTACCAGAAAAGGATGATCAACAACAAGTCAGAATGTTYTGTCTCAAAAAAGTAAGTTATTATATTGAAACAAATATTACTGAAACAAGAATATCATGTCTGGACTTCTGCAGGGTACAGTTTTGCAACAATTTTAACATTTTGCAGCACTATAACTTTCGTAGTAAATCAGGTGGGAAGATTGAAGTGAAAAGCCTTTTACGTAAACATAAGATGTTAGCAGTTTACTTTGACCAAACAAAAGTCAGATCGCTCTTGGTAAGATTTCACTTCAAGAGATAAAAATTAAACTTATTTCCTTGTTCATTTGTTGCCCTCATTTTGAAGTTGTCTCATAAAAGGCATTCCCACCTCAAATACTACKGTGCAGTTACAAGCCTGTTACTCATGATGTTCAAGATCTACAACCCATTCAGATGTAGTCCCTAGAAAGTCAGTTGCCCATGAGCACTGGGGGCTGTCTTTGGAACATGATGCTTTAGCTTTCAACATCCAGCAAAGCAGGACGTCAGCCTTAGTTAAAGCTGTAAATGAATACAAAACCAAGTAGGGTTTTTTTTCCATATTCAGATATCTTTTGCATGTATATCCCCCATAGATTAAATCTACAGAAGAAACAAAAACCTAACAGCTTGTAATTCCACAGCAATGTGCATTATACTTATGTGCAGGTAATCCAACAGAACACTTACTCCAGTCCTCCATGTTCCCCACTGCTTCCTCACCTCTACCAACAGCTACACTTCTTACACTGTACGAATTTTCTTGTGATGAGGATTATCTGAAGATAGGCTTTTAAGAAGCAGTATTTTTAAAGGATGCAGAAGTCTTTGGAGATGCAGATCACATACCTGAGAATAACAGAAATATTACTGAAATCAACTGAAAAAAAAGAAAAGAGACATTCGAATGGTTATAATAAAAGAAAAATCTTTTCCTAGTTACAGCAGCAGTTTGATTCCTGAAACCTGATTGTTGAAGAATTATTAAAGAGGTAGTAAAATCAGTTAATGTTAATGTTGATCACAGCTAGTTGGCTGTTTTAAAAATGATAGGAAAATTCATAAAAATGCAAATAAAAAGGATATTTTTCAAAATTAATAAAGATAGACATTAAAAAGAAGCAAGCAGCCAGAAAAAGAAGAGGTCAACAGGATCATTAAGGAATATGAATATACTAATAGTGACAGATGAGGCCAATGTTGCTGAAGGCCTGAATGAGTTATTTGCTTTAACATTCATGAAAGAATTTGGAGGACATCCGAGACAAAAATGTATTTTCATAGGGGAGAGTGACATGGTGAATAAAATCTGAGGCAGTTTTATTATTCCAGAGCTCACAGCATGGTTCAATAATTAAGACAATGCAAAGCTCACGTTGCATCAGCTTACAATGAGAATAACAAAAAAATCTGGGTGCTCCTAACTTGCTCTTTTCCAATAGGAAAGATGATACAACAGCAGAAACTAGAAGATGACAGTATTGCACTTAGACCTTTCAGAAACAAAATGGCTGAGCTGCTGGCTAGAAGAGCTCCTCACTTCCTAGCATGGAGGGCAAAAAGATTGCTTGTGCTATTTCTACTCTTTTGAGAAGTATCATAGACCTCACTTATCTAGCTTCCAATAAATTGGCTTAAAAACGAAAACCAAAATTATAATGACTATTTGCTGACAGGCACAAACAGCAGGAATGAGCCATGTTCCCTGCAGGCCACTGTCAGCCACATGAACTTTATCAGARTAACTACACAAAAACCAGCTGGCAAGATCTGTTCAGGCTCACAGAAGGCCTTTGACAGAGTTCTTCAACAAAAGTCTGTTAGAAAACCCAAAAAAAMCATATGATAAAAAGCGAAATACTAGCTCAAAACCAGAAGCTGTCCAAGGCATATAAATTAAAGAAGCAATAATTGCTTTACTGTCAGCATGGCTAAAGAATAACAGTAATGCCTCAAGATTCCGTACAGTACTGTTTTCTYTGGCAATTTGGGAGAAAACATGAAAATTTCATAATATTTGGCCATCTTATTCAAAAAACAAAACCAAAAACAAATGTATCATCTGGAATAGAGTTGGTAAGCAACATCCAAACACACGGATTTGTGGTTTCATTAGGTAGATTTGACCGTGTCCTACACAGGGAAATGTTGTTGGGCCTGTTCCTCAAAAGCGCAATGGACTGTGCCATGGAGTTATGCCACTATTGCCGAAGGGATCCTGAGAAGCTTTCTCCGATTGCCATGACTAACGTGTTTAATTCTGTTTCCAAGGTGCAAGCTTGCCAACTTCATCATAGATTTATACACCTTATCTCCTGAATAAAGAAAATGTTCAGGTAAGCATAGCTTATTTATCTTAATCACAAGATGAATTTTAGGCAAACATTAGATTTTCTATTGAAGAAGAAAAYTACTCGTTCTTTTTGTGACCGAGCAGGGTCATCCAGGAAGCATCTTTCACCTGCCAGTCTTCTGAACCACAGTGTTGAGTTGGATTTGTTTGAATCCCACAGGCCACTTTTTTTTTTTTTTAATAAAATGAAAAAGCTTTCCATGCCCATTTCAGCATGAAATCCATAGAACTCCCTGTTCTTTGTACTGATTGCAGCACTATGATAAGAGAAACATCTGCTAGAGCACAAATACTGCAGAATAATCTTCTTTGGGTTAACATTCTGTATTGCCATTATGAAATGCTTTTTTTCTAACCGGATAGCTAGAATAAAAATTTTAAATCAATCTAATGTACTATGATTAAATACTATGATTAAATGAAGGAGAAAATTAAGCTAAGACCACACAGACCTCAAGGCTTCTGCAGCATCCGTTCCCTGTTGTAGGTGCAGAAGGAGGGACTTGTTGTAGATGGGAAGAACTTGAAACTTTCTACAGACTCTTGGTATATCAGAAAGATCAGATATGGCTTGATGTGCAGCAAATGTAGCTTTTCATTACATAACAGTAAACTACTTTGCATTGCATTGTATGCAGATGAGATACCTAAATGAATTATCATTTTTGGCAGTATCTACCAGGGTTTTTCTAAGATGCTCACTTCCAGTGGGTGAAGAGCAGAATCACATAGAACAAAGAAGGTATGGCTGGTTCAATTCTGCTGTTGCTATTAAATCCTTTCCCAAATAGAGATTTTAGGTCACTGGGCCATAGGTATGTGGGTCCTTCCGCAAAGCTAACTTACGCACAAGAAAAACATCTGCAGTCATCATGCCCTCCCATATTTTGTAGGAACTGTTCAGGCTACAAAGACTGTCCCATTTACCTGTCTAAAATTACCACTGTTTTGGTGGGAAGCCCCTAGCAACTTTGCAAAGCCAATTGTGAAGTTTTCTCTTGCTGTGAACTGGTGTTTCTCAGTAGCTAAATATTTTCCAAGGAAGGAGGCTCAATGCAAATCTGCAATGGATATAGCTATCCTGCAATGATTTTCATTCTTTTCCTCCATTGGAACGTGCCCTACACTTTACTACTTATCTTTTGCAGTAAAAATACTATTTCAGTTAATGACATTTGCTCTGTGCAGCATGCTGGTATGGCTTTCTCTTCTGTGCCATAATTTGAAAGACCTAATTGTGTCTTGGTATATGAAACTGTCTAGCTTTACAGGTGCCTGTACTTTTTATGTCCACCCACTTTTCCTGATGTCTTCACCTTGGTTTAGTGCATGTTTTTTAAAAAATAATTTTAAGATATGTGTTACAGGAGGGAAGGAGGACAAATACAGTACTAGTGCTTATGACGGTATCTCTACAGTCTTACACGCAAAAATGACTGAAGTAACTTAGAGGAATCGGGAAGCGTTACAGCAGAGCACTCACACAGGTGAGTGATTTACACAAGTGGAACATGCTGTACTTCCCAGGGGACYGGTTTACATGAGGTTTAAATTGTTCGTGTAGAGATGTTACACCAGTGTGTTTCCCATCTGAAGCAAAATGCAACAAAATAGAAAGCCGCTCCCATAGTGAACTAGCAAATTTAAACCAGCCTCCTTTGCCTGTTGCTATAGTAACCAGCTGCAGAAAGTGCTTTGCAGAAATTTCAGGCACAGGCTATATGAATTGTTTATGTAATCATATTTTATATGCAGACAGATCTCTGCCTTAATAAAAAGAAGTCACTGCATCACAGGAGAGATGTGTGCTTTACTGGCTGCATTAGCAGAACAGATGTAATACATGACTCTAGTATGAATAAAGCAAAGTGAATTTTCACTATGAATTTTTAACAGTTTCAGCACATCATTACTCTGTGATGTATCTGTTCTGGGACATGAACTAGCACATTGTCTTTAGGGCTGTCAGTCAAGCACATCAGCCAGCATTAAATTCACTTGTAAAACATCTAGATTTTGTTTCTCTTATACAGTACGTATTTTCCAAAATTACAAATATTTTTACGTAATCATAGAGTTTAAAGAAAATAAAAGCCCTGTTAGAGGGACATCTACAATCTGGAGTGACGCCTTAGGATTGTCCTTAGAATATATAATATTCAGTCAGATATGACCGTTGTGTCTGTGAAGAGAATTTGAAATCTGAAGTCCCCCATGGATATTTTGTTTCCCCTTTAAAAAAGTTGGATTGCTTGTAAAAAGGGATATACTCAAAAGCTCTAGACCCTCCTGCTTAAATCTGAGAAGATGCAATATAGGAAAGTTATAGCTATTTCCCTACACCTGAAATGCAGTTTCAACCTCTTTTCAGCATTGTAAGAGATTTAAAACAACACACCATACAAAATAAAATATCTAATGAGAGCCTTAATTACAGAAAAGCATAGCATTTCACCACTTTACATCCAAGATGTGATATTAGTCCAAAATAGTATTTTCTTATGGATTTGAAAACATTTAAGCAGGAGAAGTTATGATTTTAGTCTATGTTTATTCTAAGCACCTTACTAACTCWTCTAAAAAATTAGTCTCACAAAAGAGAAACACATGTATAGCACAAAAAGAGAAAAAGCATGTATAGCATTTTGTTAATGTTCAGAATAAAATTTAGAATAGAGAATTATGCATACCAGGCTAAGCTTTATTTTTAACTCTTGACATAAGTTGGCA
Organism: Oceanodroma leucorhoa; assembly: GCA_030449065.1. Taxonomy (NCBI): domain Eukaryota; kingdom Metazoa; phylum Chordata; class Aves; order Procellariiformes; genus Oceanodroma; species Oceanodroma leucorhoa. The sequence goes on along the minus strand of JASVER010000007.1, from coordinate 6,822,162 downwards.
TTACAGTAATGGACTTAGTATAAATTTAGATCAAACTCTCTTCAAACACTTTGCTTTTTGGACAGTTCACCCTCCTATTTTAATTCCCTGCACATTTGGTGGCATAACTGCTTCTATGGCTTTTCTTCCACTATTTGTTTTTTTCCCCACTTACTGACACACTTCCCAGGTTAGAAGCTTACTGACTGTTAATGATTTCATCATCTATCATTTAATTACTTGTATTTCTTTTAAAAAAAATTAGACTACTGCGCAGGTCATAAGGTTGTTTTTCTGCTTTGGTTAGCAAGAACATGAACTCTTCACAATCCACTACCCGACTCTGAAAGTGTTCTCCACTTCATTAACCAAATCATACCCAACTTCCATTGATAAACACAATAGCATGCATTGATTAAGCATGTCCATATTTAAGGAAGCTAATCAGCCTGCTTTCAGCTGATTAAAATTTTTCCCAGTTGTTTGTTATTCTGGTTTGACTTTTTAGTGAGATGCTATGGGAATTCTGTTAAAATCTATTTTTTTCTATTCCATTTGAAAGCACCAGTTCTTTTCCCTAATCTATGTCACTAAGAGGTGCAACATTGCCAGGAAAAAAAAAAAAAAAAAACACAACCAAACTCCAAACTGATTTCTACTATATCTCACTGCATTTGTACCTCCTAAAATACTCTTAGAAGCTTTTTGCCTGCATTTGTGTTAAATGACCTGGGGATGTTTTTTCTCTCTTAGTTATTTGATTAGTTAGTTTCCACTCTGAATAAGCATTTACATGTTTATCTGACTGTAAATATATTTATCACAAATAAAATTATCAGAATATAACCCACTTAGGCTATATGAGCTTAAATTCGCACAGCTCTCCCTTTTTCAGGGAAAAAGCTAAAATATTTTAGGGGGAAAAATACAGATAATTTTGAAATCATTTAAGTATACAGTAATAAACTACTACCCAAATGTCATGGAGGGAAAATCAAGGAAACAGACGTTAGTGACAAAGATCCATTCAGTGTGTTTCCAATGGATTTTTATTTATTGGAGCAGGACGAAAAATTCATTGCAAAATGTTTTTCATGAGACTTTTTTTTTTTTAATTTCCTAAAACCGTAGTAACTAGAAACACTTAACACAAGCATTAGGATGTTTTCCTAAAACAGAGGAATGCTTTGTGAAAATGTTGTTGCTTTTGCAGGGCAGGKGTAGTTTGTGCTTGGCCCTGCCATCCGCAGCGCGCCTGCGGTGGGCCCTGCGGGGCTGGCACTCGGGGGCTATGGGCTCGCTGCTTCTCAGAAGCAACGGCAGCGCCTCAGGTGCCCTCMCGGTCGTCGGCACCAGCTGCTGCAGGGAACTGGTGTCTGCCGGGGCRGGAGTGAGACCAGTCTTCACTGCGTGCTCCTCAACATAGCCGACACGAGCAACTGCCGGGCAGTGGATGGTCATTTCTATGAGCCACCCCATGTTACAGCGTGCAACTATCGAGAGCACCTCTTGTTTAAATCTAGAGCTTCATCCCCCATTAGCAAAACRAAAGCTTTTCAAGTCTACATTCTTCTGCCAGTTCCCTACCTGGCTCTCTTCCTCCTCCGTACCTTGTGTGTGGCTCTTCCTAGTGCCCTGCTGTTATGGTACTTTGAAACCATGAGCTAGAAATGGATCTGACCTACTTGCGGAAGAAGAAATGGAAGCTGTGAAAACAGAAAGACTACAAAATTATTAAAAAAAGAAAAAAGAATCAGCAGCATTTACCCTAGTTGCAGGATTATTAATGCATAACAGGTAGGGATGAAATACTGACAAATGCTACCAAATCTCATAGCTACAAGGAAAACAGCTTGGCACAATGTTTTCGAATCAAACCAATGGTTRTTCGTGAAGTGTTGCAATCAATGTCACATTTCTGATCACGTGGCACCACCCTCCACTCAAAAAACTGGTGCATCCTTCAAACTGGCTACAAAGATTGAAGATCACAGATCACATTATTTTCACACATGCAAGAAATGCTATTTTTTACTTCTGATTTTTGCATACTGTATTTTCCTGTCCAAAGATAAATGATTCCTTCTATTCCATTATTTTCCCTTTACATTTTGCAACTAATTTAAATAAAAATATCTTGTCACCCCTTTCTAGTGTTTCTGCTGAATATTTATTGCAAGATCCTTCAACATACTGTGTTYAAAGTCCACCCTTTTGTTCCTCATTTTCCTTGGAAAGTAAGATTTGATCTTATTGTGTTCTGAATGGAGGACTCTGACAAATCTTTACTATGGATTTCTTGTAATTTAAACTTCTCCTTTAAAGCAAATTTTTTTATTTTTAACCTTTAAAGATAAAGAGTCTCCTCCTTTCCTTTTCAGTTTTTAAAATGTGTTCCTTCCAGCCTCTTTGCTAATTCTAATTTAAAATCTGAGGCTTTTTATCTTTTTCTATATGTCACTGAGTGAGTTTTTTCCCCATTAAGCTATTAGTAGAGTTGCTATAAAAATAAAATAATCATTCATTCTATACTTCAGGTGTAACTTCTGAAACACTTCAGTGGCTTTATCTGAAACCTGTGCTCCTAAGTAATTCAGGCACTTACTCTAATGCAATCACATTTAAAAAAAGCAACRTGATAAAGTGAGGCCAGACTGCTGTTTCTGATAGTGACCAATAGCAAACAGAGAAAAATAGAATTAGCAATTTTATACAAAGTTTTGTAGAAATAGCATTATTACAGTTGCAAAACTAAGAGAGTATGTTTCCTTGTTACAAGATACAGCTTAAATTAAGCTGGCTATCCAACCTATGATGAAATTATATTCTAAGAAGAATCCAAACATCACATGAAACATAATACAAGGTGGATTCTGAGAATGCTTTCCACATTAGATATTTCTGGAATTAGGTTGGGAAGAAAAATGGTGAATTTCACCATAACAAAGGGCCCTTATACATATTATTGGTCTCATCAAGGTTCCTATCACAGCATTTTATATTCTACAATATACATTTATCAGAGTCAAGGATAATTTCCTCTATGCCTTTACTATCATTTCCCCATAACATTAGAGTAGTCTTAGAGTTTTCCCACTAATACAGCAATACAGACAAAGAAAATTCTAYACAGTGCTAACAAAATAATTATTGGTTTGTTCAAATTACTCTCAGTGAGTGAAGGAAGATAAACACAGATGATGTTTAAATTGAAAGCAGGAAAGTAACATCCTCAAACAGCAGGAATGATCAAAGTTACCTTGCATTGAAATGTTGAAATTGATTTCTCATTAGGAGTAAAAATACAAGTACTTCATATACCTAATGGGAAAAACCAAAATCAATGTTCATCTGTGTGGGKTTTTATGGCAAATTCTTAATTGATTTGAAAGAAATTGCAATTTAAAAAGTCRAAGAGATTAATTTACTGTATCACTTAACTACTATTCAGCAAACAGCAAGAATAAGACTGGTGTACAKGGCCAAAGAGACAGAATAAAAATTATCCTAACAGAATGTCCATGTGCAAATGGATACACTGAAATAACCTAAATCTGGTTAATTCAGCTGCTCTCTCTGAATTTAGTTATTCTAATTAAATTCATCAAGAATTTATCTGCCACAAGACAATTACAGGCTTGCTTCTTCATATCCAAAAGAAAATGCAAAACTTCACAACTGAAAAGCAATCTATTACTACAGGTTAAAATACCAAACGTAAAAACATGATTGTCTATGAACCCCCCCCCCAAGAATGGAAACGGACTATAAGACAGACATATTTGAACAGTATATRCTTGAGGCAATCGTGTGTTTTACAGTATGTATCCACTTAGTCAGGTAAAACAAAGGAAGGACTTTAAAGGCCAAAAAAGCAGTGACATGCAAGTAAGACAAAGGCTTTCACACCTCCTGTCACCCCATTTTAAGGCCAAAAGGTTCTTGCTTTTTATCCCTATATTTCAAACAAGTCTAAAAAGGAAGAGATCCTTATGTGCTTAAAAAAAAGACAGAAATAATCAGGAGTTCTCTCTGCTCCCAGAGTCAAATACCGACACCCAGAACCAGGGAAAGGCTGGCACACTCTCCTAGGCTGCTTCGTATTCAAGATCCAATCTTGCAATACCTTATTCTTTTTCTGCATGTCCTATCTTGCTTTCTGTGTCTTGTATCACCATGAGCATGAGGCAGACTTTTTGAACTCCAGAAAGAGTAACATAATACAAAAGTAGTCATGAAACCCAGCGATGCATGAACGTGAGTTTGTAAACAAGTATCAAGACCTGTGAACAGCATTGAAAGCATAATCAAAAAGAATTACACAACCACTCATATAGCCCTCAGAGAACTTAAACAAGAAGCAAGTCATATGTCACCATCATACCTTTAAGTAAATCATCCATACTCATGTTACCTTCCTCTGTCTATATACGAACACATACAAACTTAAGTGAAGCATGAAGATGTATTGTCCCCCATATAGAACATTCACTTGGTACAAACAGTAGCAAACGTTAATTGCAGATGGACTCAAACTTAAAGAATGTGTTTGAGACATCCTGAAGAGAAAACAGAACCTGAATCTCATTTTAGGAAGCATTTCTAGAAGGACTTGTCTCAAAATAACCAAGTCCAAAAATCCAGAAGCTTTTAGATAGAGAAATGTTAGCTACATGAAAAGTGGGGATGCTAGGGCTGCAACGTCTTGCACCCCCCCCACACACAAAGGTGTATCAAGCTTCCTTTTTATGTAAGTGCATTGCACTTGGAAATACTAATTTCTACATTTATATAGTGTTCTCCCAGGCCCTAATGACAATAAGAATTATTGTCTGCTACTATTATAAAGTGTAGAAACTAGGATAAACAGAAAGACATCTTTGAACAGCTGAATAAGGCAACACCACTACGACATAGCATCATGGAGTAAAAAGGAAAAGTATTTGCAGGCTGCAAAGAGTCTGAAGACAACAGACAGCTTGACACGCAGTTATGCACAAATCTACATTGACAGAGATGTAGATAGGAGCTAAACAGACTCAGGTATTGGAAATACCGTCCTAGAGTCATGAAACATYATTTATAATTTAAATACCATTCTGTAACCAATATTCCAGTCATGATGTCATTTGTTTCAGAATAACAAGAAAGGGGTTGGAAAGCTTTAGAAGGACTGAGCATTAGCCCCCTTCGTTTCAGAGAAAAGGTACACTGCCAGCGAAACACGCACTTTAACCCGCAGTATTTCTCTCCCAAACTGCGGTAGGCACATCAGTGAATAGCACTTCCTTTAAAAATAGCTGCACGGGATGACTTTGTGAGGACTAAGAATGTGCTAATGTGATAAATACCCGTGACAAACATGTTTCACACTATTAAACAAACACACCAAACCTGGAGAAAAGTGTTTGAACAAAATGGCATGTTTTAAAATCAGCTTTTGAAGGAAAGATCTGAAAGACTCTTTGAGGACTCTCAAGTAAAGTGGTACTTCTGTTATACTACTGCTTTCAAGTTTTAATTTTCTGCTGAGATTAAGGCCTTAGTAGAGTGAGTTAAGACCGCCCAGTCATTTACCAAAAATTAAAGTGCATCATACAGCGTGAGTGACTCAAAAACTGCAGCCTGCAGACCACGAAACACGCCGGTGGACCTACACAGAGCAGTAGTCAATCACGAGTCAGTCAAGAGCAACTAGAAACAAGCATGATGGAGAAGCTGAAATTAGTCTGAACACTTCACTGATGTTTCTGTATGAGCCACAGGGATGAAAGCATTTGTAAAAAGGAGGAAAGGATAACTATTCCTGCTAGAACTGGATGATCAATTCAATAAGTAAACTAAGAAATCTGCTTGCCTGTGTGCATGAGGAAGAACTCCAAGTCGAGGAGTTTTCTTCTTCTTTTCTTCTGAAAACTCCAAGTTTTCAGAAAGTTAATCTCTCACTGCTGAGYACTGAGAAGTCCAACACCTCCAGCCTATTACCCTGCACACGTGACACTGAGAAGTGCATTCTTGAGTTGCCTCAGTATCTATCAAAATCTGGCCTGTTACACATTTTAGTGATGTGAGCTTTGTCTTCCAAGGTGTTTGTAATATTACAAGTATTTGGACAGACATTAGGAGCTGCATTGAAATGATATCTACTGGACACATACATTAATTTCCATTTCCTCCATTTCCCTTTTTTTTTCCTCCAATGGATCTATACAGTGGTTAATTTATACGCTATCCTCTAACCCACCAAATTACTAGCCTTCTCCATCTTCCTTTCTTTTGAATAAAAAAAAAWTAAAAAAAAAAAGAAAACCCAAACCAAACCAAAACATGAAAACGAACAGGTATCATCTAAACTGAGACTACTCAATCACAGGGGTTTGGTTTGGTTTGTTTTTCTCCATGACTCGGACCAGGGCAATCACATTTTGTAATTGTTTTAGATGCAGCTCTGGCTGAAGCTTTGACCTTTTATTACCAAATACCAATTTGGAACAACTATCCTCTCGGGTAAGGTTTTTTTAAATAAAAATGGAAGGCTGAAGTTAAGAGGATGCTATTAAAAGTACAATTTGGAGCCACATAGCACTAAAATGCCTAAGGCAAAATATTTTTTTGCAGATCCTGCCTTAGCAGAGGTGCATCTAGAAACAGCTGTAACATCGTTGGCTGTGACATTCACTTTTAATGGCAATAATTACCTCTATTTACAGTCAGTGTCATTTTGACATCTTCCCACAGAGCACATCTGCAGCTTTAGAATTGCTGACTCAGATACCTATGACACTGTACCCAGGCAGCACAGAGATCTCTGCGCCTAACAAGATCCACCGAGGATGTGGATCCACTGCGTACAGAAGCAGTGTATAGCGAAGCTGCTGCAGCTACCCTGGCTACAGGTATATTAGAAAGTGAAAATAAAGCTCCATCAGCCAATTTACCAGGAGCTATAATTGCACATTTGATTGCCCACAGCCATCAGCTGAGGAACGTTCCTACATCTGGGCTGTCACCAATTTCTGCCTGCAGTGAGAGTCAGGCTCCCGGGAATCAGGCAGACCATTCCCTAACCCAGGTCCTCTGTCCTCAGCTCAGACTCCCAGGTTTTCAGCCTTTGCAATAGCAATTGCAGGCTATAAAATTCCTCCTCACATCACCACACTTGCATCTAACCAGAAATAAGGATAGGATAGGATGGGATGTGCTGCTAGCTTTCTAGCAGTAGAAGACACACCGCTATTAACTGGTGTAAGAATGAGCTCAGCTAAGTCTTGCCCTCCTTATCTTCCTGTAGRCATTGATCAGTACCTTCTGTCTCTTATTACTCTTTATCCTGCCTTAACGAGTTCAAATATGACTCTAAGAAGTGGACTTCCAGATACACCAAAAAGATTTTAAGAAGCTATAATCCATCCTTGAATGCAAGGCAGCTCTCCTCTTAGAAAATAGCTAGGTCATCCAGAACAGTATTCACTTTAAAATTTAACACGTTGGAACATTGTTCTCTCAACTCCACTTGCTACCAGCATGGTAAATACAATGATTCATATTATTACTAAAAAACTTCAAACACACCTTTTTATCATTCAAAGCAAGCACATTGAACAATTTCTCATTCTCAGAAATTCTGTAAACGGTGCTTTTACTTTATTAGTAAATAGATGAAGCAAAACAAAAAACTGCATGATGTTCCTTCAAATTGCACTACACAGAAGCTATGTCCAGCCTACAAAACATGAAAACCTGCCAGTTTCATTTCAGTTCCTATGTTTTAACCCTCAGTGTTTTGCATATTACCCACAAAATCTATGCTTGCAAACAAAAACCTACATTAAGTAGTTTCAGCAGAAGATGAGGCAAAACATTACTCCAAAAAAMCCCTCCAGCCAGCTGGCAAAATTCCTTTGCACTGGAAAACAATCTTCTCTGACACACAGTAACATGCTGCTGCTGGCAAGCCTGCTGCAGTGTAGCACCAAATTACCACTTTGAGAACATGCATAGATGTTTTATTACCTAGTCTCACATATTAAGGGACAGAGGCTAGACTTATTTCAGCCCTGCTTTGTTTTAGAATAAGAAACAGGCACTTTACAGCATTGATTCCTCCTCTAATTGAGTCTTAGATTAGTGATAGTTATGCAGTAACTTTTTTCTTTACTCCAAAAGTTAATTTTGTTGACCTGAGTTTTATCACGKTTTTTTTTTCCTCTTTCCTCCAGAAAGCTGATATGAGGTCTGGGCCCATGCTCTACTCTGACTCTTCTCTGATGAAAACAGTATGAAAGAAACTTTAAAGATAACAACATAAATTCTCAGAGGCATTCCAGAAATTATCTTTTAGATCCTAAATTTCTTTTATAAAAAGCATTTCCAGATTACTTGCAGATCAAGTGCTGAGGTAAAGCATACCTGCTTGAGCGTATTCCGACTAGGTTATTTGTAAAATAATGGCAATTTAATGTGAAATTCCAGAGAAGCAGCTTAGGGGAAAAAAAAAAAAATGAAGTATTCTCTGTTCCTGCATAGATCTCCCCTCAAGGGTGGCATGAGGGAACAGGAGCAGAGGAGATGACATTCAAAAGCAGAGAACAGGACAGACCTCAGACCAGCCAGTGGCACTAGGAACAAACCACTCACATTAGATTTACTTTCAAATTTTACTTACCTTTAGATTCTTGCTCTGTTCAAATCATACCTCTCCCATGACCAGCCAATTGCCAAACCCCTTAGCTTCTCACTCCAAGTCTCTTGCTTAAGCGTTCTATTTGTATAAATAATTATTTATCAGAACAGAGCTGAATGCGATTCTCACACATTCCAGGTGAATGTAATAACCACTGTTTGGACCATTTTGGAAGCAGTCTTTTTTTTAATTTTATACTTCTGGTTTACTAAAACAGGCTTGTGATTTAATCACCACATTATCCACAGGGAAATATGACTGCTGTAAGGCCTAGATAAAACAACAACAACAACAACAACATTCTCCTGTGAAGATGAAGGTAATAGAGAAAGATCGTTAGCATTAAAAAAAAAAGTTTATCTTTCTACCACTCCAAGTGTATAAAACTCCAAGTGTTCTTCAGATCAGGAATACAGTGTTCTGTACAATAGCTGTCCGGGTAATTCCTGATACTTTTGAAACCAGCCTGAACAGAGAGGAGTAAGGCAGTGTGGTTATCCGTAGCAAATGTAGAGCTTATCTGAAGCTCTGCAGTGCCCCTGCTTACCTGAAGCGCTGCCAGGGGCACACGGGTTGATCACAGGGAAGGGCGGCAGGTATCTCAGACTTGGCGTCCCCCAACTCCCGCTGAGGGGTTTCCTCCTGCTGCAACTCTCCACAAGCTCCAGGGACAGCACTTCGCCATCTAAGGCGGGAGGGGGCTGCCTCTGCCGCGTCAGTGGCTGGTCGCCCCACAAAGGGAGGAAGATTTAAAATTAAGAGAGTAACGCTGTTGAGGAACAATGATGCCATTTTCTGACTTGCTAGGGGATGGCTTAGCAAACCACCCAGCTGCTACACAGGCCATTGCCTGGCAGGACAGCACTTCAGACGTGCCTCCCCRGCTCCCTGGCACCAGGGCCTTCATTTTCTTGCCCGACTATGAGCATCTGCCTGTAATCCAGTGGGAAGGCAAAAGCTTGGGCACCAGCCGAGCCACCTTCCGCGGCAGCGCCAGGCGGGCTCACAGCCACAGAACCCCCGCTGCCCCCACACAAGGAGCCAGGAGGGGAAAGGCACGGCCAAAGCCCAGCCTCTGCGGGCTCCCGGGGAACGCGGTGGCCCCACGCTGCCCACGGCAGCAATATGTCCCCTTTGGGCAGGGGTAGGAGTGGGGCACGGAGCCATCGTGTGCCTCTCCCAGAGAAAAAACACGGGAAAGTCTAGTACTGTAGCGAAGAACATTTTCCATTGCTCTACTGCTTATGAGGTATTCTAGGTCTTTTTCCTCCACTGATGCAAATTCAGAGTTCCCTGACAYCAATAAAGTTCATTCCAATATAAAAGAATTTGTACTGTAGCAGCCCTACAGTTTAACATAGCTAATAAATGTTTTAGGAAAAAAAAAGGAGGTGGGTGGTGAGCTAAAAGTTATGACAAAGCTTGCAGCACTTCAGCTTTACTTCCCATGTGTTTTTTCATGAAAACATAAGTGATTTTTTTGAAGTATTGTTTAAAGTTGAGATAATATTAGCCAGTTATTAATTTCTCTTTGTCTAATTAATCATTTACTGAGTTTTAAACTAGAAGCTCCAACTCAACTGATTTGCCTCAAAAGCTGTTTCATGTACTCTAGACTCACAGCTACAGTTGTAAAACCTTTTGCCAAGAATGTATCATTTTTATTAACCTAGATGAAGACATGTAAATATCAGTGCTTAAATACCAGAACCTGTGTTGTCTAGGAATCCTTTGGGAAAAACAGACTCAGAAAACAGGAATATAGATCCAATTTGCTGTCAGAAAGGTGAGATTAATACAATTTGTCATGCATTACTGTCCAGGGTTCAGGTATGATAAGCAGGGACAAGACATGCTGCATGCAGCTTATTCCTCCTGGAAATATTTGTATGGCAGTAATCTATCTACTCAGTAAAGACATGAAGGGACAGGGAAAAGGTTAAAGACGAAGCTCACAAGCTTTGAGAAAGGAATAAATAGTGGAGGCGCCAGACAAACAATAAAATGGGGCCAGGACCAACTAGGTAAGCCATGGGGTAAACTTAATTGCGCATTTAATAAGCGTAAAACGTAGTAAGTCCAAGAACAACAGGCTAGATACATAGGAAGAAAGTTATTTTGCAGCTGCTTAAATATTTCTTGAAACTAAAYGTTTTCACCAGCTTTTCTTTGACACCTATGCAAGAAAGCATTCTGGAATTAGTTTCTCATTTAGGAGGCAGAGAACATTCACAGAGAGGAGGGATCATTAGTCATCGCTGTAACATCAAATACCTTTAAGAAAAAAATAAGAAATTTAAGAAAATGTAAAAAAGTAAGAAAATTAAAATTTAAGAAAAATATTTACAGAGGAGAAACTGAATTTATCATTTCAAACATATAATCTGCTAACAAAATGCATCGCTCTGAGTTGAGTGTACAAACCTTGTATTAGTCAACAGTTCTTTCCCTTTATATTTAAACATTTCTCCTTCTGCACTGCAAAGGGGAATTAAAGCTGCAAAATAAAGAAACTTACATTTATCAGTGACATCAGTGATTGGAAGGACAAAACTCTGAGATGAGAAGGCTCCATTCAAAGCTTAGTCCCTTGACGCTCAAGTGTCATCAAGAATTTAACCACAATTTTATAATACAATTCCTGCACAAAGGAAATGGCTGGAAGTTGTGCTAGCAGCCTCATCTTTTCACATTTTGCTTCTTGACCTACTGACAACCTGCACAATAGAATCACCGTTGGCATCTGGCACAGGAACAGGCAAAACTGTGCTGCTATTGAAAGCAGAAGAGTTACATTTTTATTGGTATCTTCATAAATGTAAAGCTGAATTTTAAAAAAGGGAGATAAGAGGCTGTCAAGAGATAAGCCAGCCTTAAAATGAAGTGCAAGAGAAAGAAATGCTACCTACATGTCATGAAGGCAGCTCACTCAGAATTACGGTTTTGAAAAGATGAGAGGAAAGAACCACAAAATTAGTTTTTAGCTCCAGTCCTTTAATAAGGATTACACTTGGGAAATAAAGGCATAACATCAAAGCACAAAAACATGGCATGTGACCTGATGAATAGCTTAAGATACTAAACTACTGCCAGTCTTAGCATTAGGTTTTCACTTGACTCAAGTATTTCTTTATAGTCACTAAGTGGTAAACACTTACGGGTTTGTGCATGTTGAGATACTGCAATGGCATTTATGTTCATCAAAACGCAAAGGTTAGTCCTGAAGTCAAGTGTCCTGAGCAGAACAAAGCAGAAGCAGTGGGCTAGGAAAGCTGCAATGAATTCTGTGGTTCACATAATGGGAAAAAAAATGCTTATAAGTTACACCTTCCTCTTTTCCTTTCTATCAGCTGCTCATACTAAAATCATGTCCTGAAGTGAATTTTGATTGTCATCTCAATTTAAGAATGGCTAGAGTGAAAAATCAGGAGCAAGACTATTCACATCCACTTCTAGGCAACGCATCCCTTTCTAGTGAAGGCATACACCTGCTAAGCTACTTTCAGAAATTATTCCAAAGTCAATTTGCTGGCAACATGCTTTTCCCTTCTTAACACCGTATTTGATTGTTTCATAGGACGTCCTGAATCACTTAGGAGTTAGTATTTTCCCACATACATTTCACACACCAGTTCAAAAACTGACCTAAAACTCTTGAAAACAGTATAGAAGTTTGAAGAAGGCATCTGGATTTGTAATTAAAAATCAGAGAGGCACTGAGAAGGAAGAGTCCTCAATCAGGCAGTCCTTCCAATTTTTCCCTCAAGTAAAAACTAATAATGTGCAACAGTGAGCCACTGAAATGCCTTTGTTTTACTGAATGTTCCACAGCTGTGGGCTGATAAGATTGCAGTGGAAAGTAATTTTTTAAATTTTCCATTCATTTCCAAAACTTCAGCTGCTACAAGTAGCATACAGTTTTAAAAATTTTAGAATAATGCACTGAAAGGTACAGTATGAATGCCACTAATAGACAGAGAGACATCTATTTTGATTTCTCTTTATTCAGATTAATGGAGTTTAGTTAGATGCTGTCCTCCCTAAGGAAAAGGTGCACAGGCACTGGTAGCTGTTGGAAGTAAACTGCTGCGCACAGAAAGACACAGAAGACTGAACCCTTCCAAATGCTAAGTTTTCTAGAAAATCCTTCAAGTATGAAACATGGCAGCCAACCACTACGTTCCTAAGGAAGACCATTTCACTAGCTTCTGTTCAATGTAAAATATTAAAAAGTATGTCAATCTCCTGGAGTCAGCTGCAGACTAATGACATTTTAAAAAAATATGGAGGAAGATGTACAGCTAATTGCTGCACATTTGTTGTCCACTCTTTCATGATGAACCCTATCTACATTTTCTTTCTTTGAAGATTTTTTTTTTTTTACAAGAAGTTAAATAAATAGACTAAAAAAATTCATCAGAGAGCTAGCAAAGAAGCAGCACATAGATTAGCAGAATACATGCACAGTCTCCTTGCTAAAGTTCTTTTTTCTACCATGTTATCCGTACTTGCAGCAAGGAAGCAAAGTTTCCACATGCAATGTATACACTATTAATAAATATTTGTCACATTTTATGTGACAAATGGAATTTGTCATTATGGAATGCTAATGGAACAGGTTAACTCCTTGGAAAGCAGCAGTGAAAATAATAGCTTGTGCAAATCTCTTATTGCAATGCCATCAGGAGTCCGGACAGTCAGAAAAGAAAGGTACCAAAACTTCCTTTCCCATTCCATTTGAACTGATTGCCCACAATAGAAACAAACATTTCCTGTGACATTAAGTTGTCATCAGCTTCTGTGATTCCCAGTTCACTCAGTCTTTTCTTGTGCATCTGGCTCTTCTTTGCAGAAGTAGCCCCGAGTTCATTTGCAATTTCATAATTGCCTTCAGTTTGTTCAGAAATCTCAGCTTGCTCATAAAGCTCCAACTCATCAGTTACACATTCAGGTAGTTCTTCTTGCCTGAAGCCCTCTACACAGGCTGTCCCATCACCGGACTGGGCAGGCTGTGTATTCCCTAAGTCAGGAAACAATAAGAATGTCATCAACAATCATGCAAAACAGCCAAATCATTTAAAACTCCTGCAATCAAATTTTCTTCAGGCTTAACATTTTCACCTCATCCCACTCACTTTTTGGATAACTACTTAGTGACAGCCACATATTCCAAATACAAGTAAGATGCTTAAGGAAAAGGTTTCTTCCTGAGATGACTTCAAATGGCCAAGTGATAGCAATATTAGAGAAAATGACAGTGGGTTTACACATTACACTTAGTGACAGTTCTTCTTGAATGAGACATAATATGAGAAATACAGTTGTCACATTTTATTTACTGCAGAGAAAAAAAAAAAAAATCTGTGCTGGGAGCACATCTCAGCTCTAATGGACGAAAGAAAAAATGAGCACAGAATTATCATGAACCAGAAGAGCTGTAAGAGAAGCCATATCTGCTTTCTTGCTGGTCGCACTCTTGTTTCTGTATGACCCAAGGAGGCCATCAGTCTTACAGGCTCTGCTTAGTAGGGAGCACAGATCAGGTACGTAAGGACTTTACAGTGACAGTGCACACACACCACGAAGCACAGACATCCACAGTATTTCTCTGCAGCAAGTTCATCCTCTGGGAAATTCCAGTGTTCTGAGAGTTATGAAGATTTATTTCAGCTAAATCAATCTAGAATTATTAGAAAATTTAAGAGACTGGATTATGAATTATGCAATCCAAAAACCTGGGTATACTAGGTTTACTAGTTTTAGGAGTTTCTTCTAGGAAGAGAAAAAATACCTTTTGTTCTCTCYGCTGAAGTATCCTTTACATCAGAGGGCATTGTTGGTCTAACCAGGACTACACCATATCCTTCATTATTATGGATCATATTATTGACCATGGTTATCTTGGGGATGTCATAATGTTCATCTAAAAAGTTCTACAGCAAAGAAAAGGAAATCCAACATGTTACCTCCAGCTAACGGGATGCAAAATATTCCAGGTTTAGGTAGAATCAGTTCTACGTATTGGCTAGAATTATATTATTTGCCTATGCAAGTGACATTGCAAAAGGCATTTTCTTTCTGGCAGATAAGAAATAAAACAAGTATACTGCTTTGGTGGACCAACTCAAGGCAAACAAGTACCATCATCATCATATATGACATATAAGAGTTCTACTATAAGGCAGCAGGGTTATAAGCCAACCTAAACACAAATTATTTGCATTAGTTCTAGCAGCTATAAGCTTTTGAAAAACAAGTACATTCTGCCTTGAACTGACCTTTATAAGGATTCCTTCCTTGCAGTGGTGTATGCCGTTGTCTAACAGGGTGCACGTACTACCTGGATATATTTCCACGCCAGCACCCTACAAGATAAAATCGATGGCAGTTCACAAATAGTTCGGCACATTTCCAATTTAACTTGACAACTCCATTGCAGATCTTTGTGTTCATCTACCAGTTTTCACAATGCAAAACTGTGTTACCACTCCAGCTTCACAGCTTTGTTAACCAACTTAAGCAGCAATAGCCAAGGTTGAGGCCCCATGGATAATATTATTGCCACCAGTCCATAAAAGCTCTGGTAAAGAGTAACTGCAAAGCCTTACGTTACTTTCTTGTTCTTTAGTCATCCACCTCAACACTCAAAGCCCCATCATTCTTCGACATGTCCTAATCAGAGTTCAATTCTGTGTTTATCATCTTTCTGTAAGAATCAATGGACAAGGTGTCCAAAATGGGCATTTCACTTGCAGAACAAATGCAAAGTTTAATGAGAAAATTATTTATGGGCAGAGAAAACAGAAAATCACTTTAAAAGTATTACAGGACATGAATCAGTCCAGCAATGCAGCAACGATTATTTCACAGATGTYCCCTGTTACTACATCATTTTCATATCATTACACACAAATCAGCATGAGACACTTTACTGGATACTATTGGAGGCTACAAGACCCCTGGGACCAATCTTTTAAACTCAGTAACATGTAGCTGTCTAAAATGAATTTGTAAAGATTCTCTCAAGAGCGACAGAAGTCACCCTGCTACTGACTGTATTATTTCCAAGCAGAAACCTTTATTTTAATTTAGGAAATAAGCCAGAGTTAAGAATTTGTTTGTACCTTGGCACCATACAGATCYGAGTTTTTCATTAATAGCTCAGCTGATGTTCGTATTGTTATTCCTGTAGTTTCACATTGTAACACACAATTCTCCAAGGTGGTTTTCCCATGATGGACATCTACATACACAGAAAATAAATATTGTTAAACGAACCAGTGATGCAAAGGCAAACCCCTCCTACRGATAAAATAGTAATTTTATCACACTGCAAAAATTCTACAAGTCCATTTAATTTTATCCACTTCAGGTTAATTTTACTGATTTGCTCATGCGTGGTTTGAACTCATGCTATTTTTCTAATACAAGCAGGAACACTGCTGCAAGGGAGCACTAGTCAAAGCTTCGTCTTAGAGGGTTTTTGGCTTTATTTTTTTAAGTGACAGCAACTATGCTTTTCATTACATTCCTAAGAGACTTTTGAATTAATAAGATATTAAATATATGTATACAGGTGTTAATAAATATTTTAACATGTTTAAAACCAAATGTCTGTTGAGGCAAAGTATTAATTAGCACCTTCTGCAAAGAGAGAAGGCCATGGCCAATAAACTCACTGGATACAATTTAGGATTATCTGAGCCTGTCGTGGTTTAGCCCCAGCCAGCAACTAACCACCACGCAGCCGCTCGCTCACCCCCCCACTGCGGTAGGATGGGGGAGAGGATCGGGAGGGCACACGGAGGAAAACCCRCGGGTTGAGATAAAAACAGTTTAATAATGGAAATAAAACAAAGTAGAGCAGTGATAATAACAATAATAACAGAATATACAAAGCAGGCGATACACACTGCAACTGCTCACCCCCACRTGTTCCGGACCAACCGCCCGAACCATGCGCTTCCCCCCGAAGGAACTGCCCCCGGTTTTTAAGCTGGGCATGATGTCACATGGTATAGAATACCCCATTGGCCAGCTGGGTCAACCACCCCGGCTACGCTCCCCCCCAGGTCCCCCTGCACCTTGAAGGGCGGGGGAGGCTGTCGATGCAAGCACCACCCAGCAACAACCAAAGCATCGATGGGCCATCAACATTCCTTTCATTGCCAAACCCAAAACACAGCACCCCCTCCAGCTACAGGGAAGAGAGTTAACTCTGTCCCGGCCAGAACGAGGGCAGAGCCTCAGTTTGAATGTGCTGTCAGCAAAGTTCTATGCTACTTCTACAGCCCATGCCATTCCTCAGTGGAGAGCTGGCTGGGTTCAACTACAGCTGAATATTGCCATGGGGGTTCTTTTGTGGAAAGAGGAATTATTTCCTTTTCCAGGTAGCCTGACATAGGCTGTGCAGCAGTCAGAGTCAGGTTGCCTTAACAGCAGAAAAATGATCAAGTCAAATGATCTTATCCAAGTATAAGAATAAAATGCAAGAGCCACAATAGCTTGAAAGTACAAAGAATAGAAGTTATTTTGATGTCCACATTATAAGCAAGTTAAAAAAAAGGGGAAGCCTTGATACTTATACGTGTAGGGCTCCTCTCTACAACATTTTGTTAAAACTAGTGAACTCTAACACTGGGTCCCAGCTTTACTTATAAGAGTAAATTATGAAAGATTCACAAAAAGGTCAAGATGCTYTTACACTTACTTAAAATCCCCTCCACAGCATCATGTTGCACTAACTTCAAACTGGAGATCCTTATATTGGCTCCTGTACAGTCTACAAAGTTGTCTCCTTCCCCTCGTTTTTCTATCACAATATCATCTGGCAGGCCATAGCCTTAAAGCAAAGGTGAAAGACACAAGTTTCATGAATAAGTGGTAACAGTCAGGTGCTCAGTACATAACAGACATTTAAATTAAATATGGAGATTTAAAACTTGAGGTCTAATATCTTGAATAGGATTTTCCACCCAGAGACCAGGCTACACCTTACATCCCCTCTGTACCAAGGTACAGGCACTCAAAACCAAACTCAGAAGTTACCTCACTTGAATGACACACAATAAAATGCAAAGTTATTTTAGACAGTTGAACAAAAGGGTAACTGAGCTCACATTTGCCAAGGGCAAAGTTCTCACTTCCAAAAGTKACAACAAAGCAGGGAGCTGCAGTAACCAAGGACGTAGAGGCACCTGCAGTCTGCTTTCAAAGTACAAAAGTTCACTAGAGCAGGCAGAGGCTCCAAAGARCACAAGGCAAAAAGCAGTCACCACCACAATACAATGAGGCAAGTGCAAAGGACTTCATGTTGTTAGTAAGCTTCACTCAGCTTCCCTATTTAAATGAAACTTGGGTCAAAATTTAACGTTCCTGTGTTACATGGGCTTCCAGATTAATTCAGATTAAAAAGAAACTTTCACAAGCATATGCCAACATTGATTTACTAAGCCATCCACAGCTGWCAGCGTTCAACCACTTACAGGGAAATTTATGAGCATGTAAAGCTTTTATTGCTTGTCACTGACAAGAATCATGATAAGGAAAGCAATAATGCAACGTCTATTAAAGCAGCACGAGTCCTATCATTTTCTGAAAGCACACACAAACTCAGATAAGAAGTGCCTGAGCAAGATGCTAGCTTTTAACCAAGTACATAAATAAATACAGTAATGTGCAAGTAGAAAGGTTAAAAAAAGAAAAAACCTTTGAACAAGTGTTGGCAGAAAGTTTTAAAGACAGCAGATTTCATGCAAAGTTAAGTGATTGATACTTCAACACACTATACTATCTAGAAATCTTTTCCCACTGCTACTGATTTATGATCACCCCTGGGGAGGAGGTGGCATGGGGCAGTTTACTTCTAGTGCATAAAAACAGAGTACCACGGGACAGCAAGTGGCAGATCTAGTTTAACTTCACACCACTACAGAAAGAGGTTATTATCCAAGGCAAGAGTTTTAGGAATAATTGTCCCACAGACTACCTGCAGTTTTTCTAACCATGCTTTTAGCTTGCTTTACACTTCACCTCTGAAGCAGCAGCTCTAGTAGTAAGAAGGAAGCCGGTGACGAGAGAGGTAATAGAGAAGGAAAGAGTCACCTGCTGTCAAGTGGAGTTCAATACACAGCGTGGCCATGGCTGTACGCCCTGCCTGTAAGCTAAGTGACTCCACAGGAGCTAAAGGCAACTGTCATCCAGTAACACTGGATATTAGATGGGCTGATGCTACAGATTCCCATCCAGCTTGAACAACGACTGTACAAGCAGAAGGGAAGTTCTTTGGTGCCTTTGCTACACATTCTTGTCAAGTGTTAAAGTTATCCTTACCATGATTTCCTGCAGCTGCTACTGCTTTAACCTTATTTAGTTCTTGTAAGTTTTTACTTATCCCTGACTTACTAATCCTCATACCTTCAACCTTAGTAATGACTTGCAAAGCGGCTGGAAAAAAATAAAAGCTCTACTAAGCAAAGTGACATCATATCTTTGATGAGTCACCCCTTCATCCCAAGAAAGCCACCAAAATGGCCAGCCGCTCAAACTAGTGTCAACAAAATTTTTCTTGATGCTCCTACTTCAAACGTTTTTGGCTGTTACTATTGCTATAAAAACTTCTCTAACAGGAGTCCACATAAGAAGATTAAATACCCTGACACATACTCATTATTCAGAGAGTGGTTTGTACTAAAGATACATATTTATATGCCTTGGTCCTTAAAATAGAGCAGCTCATCCTTTAACAGGTGTGCTATTGCACCATTTGTATTACTGTTTCCTCAAAGCTAGAAAAGCAATAAATATGACCCCACACAAGTTTAGAACAATGTCGTTCTTGCAGATAAGGCACTTTATTGAGGTCCTTTATCCTGCAGGTGCATTGTCTGTCAGCATGCGTATCTATATAAATCAAACATACACAAGAGAAGGGCAAAAAAGAAAATGACACTCATAAAATAAGAAGGTCAAGAAAAATAAAGTCCAGAACAACAGGAAATTAAACTCCCAGCCTTCTTCCCATTAAGAAGTTTTGACAAGATAAAAATGCAGCTAAATAAGTATCTGAACAGCTGCACAAGCCCCACTGATATACAGACTATTACACTGCAACAGAGTGTGCATGCCTAAAGCAGAGGAATTACACTGAGAAATCAAGAATTGTGAGGAAGCAATAGCAACATATCCTACCAAGGCAGAAGTATTTCAAACAAATATTTTGCAAGAAAAATGGAATCGCATATGCTGTGTCTGTTTCTACAGAACAAATACACGTTAAATGAACAGCTCCCTCCTCTACCCATGCACTACACATAATGCAGATTCACATTGGTAGCTCCCACACACATTGCTGACATGCAAYAAGTGCCATAAACTAAGTTCTAACAGCCCTTGGCTCTTTCCCTCTGTATTCACCAGTGCTATACTGGCAGTGAGTCTCAGAGTATACCTCTGAAGCAGATTAAGACATGCAAAAAAGAACAAGGACGTGTCTCAAGTACTCTTAAGTTACTAGCTCTAAAAACTGAAGCCTTTCAGAATGACTTCTGTGCTTCCTAGATTAAAAAAAACAAGTCCCTCATGTTTCTGTTGAATCCTCTCTATTATCTATATAATCAGGATTTATCCAGACAAATAGTTAGGAGGAAATGATGAATTTGCTATTAACCAGCAAAATTTGCAGTTTATTTGCAGAAGTAGCTACGGCTAATGAAACAGCTTACTCCATCCTGCATTAGACATGGCTCTACAAGCAGAAATAGGAAYGCTTTGAAGAAAAAAGCAAATGCTCCCACCAAACTCCACAAAAAGTAAATCCTTATGCAGGGCTAGTTTAAGACATTCAGTTTACTTTGGTTTAAGGACCTTTATGCTAGCAAGCCTTCTACCTTCTAGTTCAATTGAATCAGCAATGCAGAACACGCCATCCACAACATAATGACCAGGACAGATGATGACTCTGTCTCCTTCATAGCAGGCATTTACAGCTGCCAGTGGATYATTGTGAAACTGTAAAAGACAAACAATATAATCAGCTCCTGAAGAATGCTATAAAAATGGATGCATTTATGCCCTTAAAGCTTGCTTTTCAATTAAATGTTGCTGCTTTTGCTTAAAAGAAACCCTTTATGATGGCAGCAATAATACACAATTTCTGCTTTGAATTCAAGAATCATAGCACTCTCTGGACAAAAACAGCCTTAAAACACTCCTTTGATGTTTGGGTCATGTCCATTCCCCCGTGAGAAAACTGGGGCAGACACACAGATTGAAGAGCATATGCACTGGRAAGGAAACCTCAATATGGCCTTGGTTCCAGGCCAACATTTGAATTGTGCCTCAAGTGACTTGCCATGAATTATTGTAGAAATAGATGACAGAAGGTAAAGAAAATAAAAAGCACAAACAACTCAGCAACTAGATTTGAGCTGGTCTGAACACTGATGTAACCCTTTGCTCCTGGTCCAAGTCACCCCAAAATAGATTTCAGATATTACAGTGGCAAATATGGGGTCCACATGGTCCTTTTTCTTGCCCAAAGAGGGCAGGCTGATATCCTTCACATATATTACTGGGGGAGTCTGTATCGAAGGATAACAAATAGTACAGAAAAATTGCACATTTATTGCTTCCCAGCAAATTCCAGGGTAAGCATAGTGAGAGCATTTTTTCAATTGCCAAGTCAGAAAATCTGATTTATAGCCCAGAAGTTAATCCAGGACCTTCCCTGTGGCTCCATTTTGGCCATCTGTAATTCATGAACTTGATCAGAATACAGCAAGCAATTTCATTTGGGCCCAAGGAATCCAGACTGTTCTTAACTGCTGAAGTGGTAAGTCCTGTCTGAATTCACTAAAACTAAACATAACTGCTCTAAAGTAAATGTATTTCCTACACAGAACGACATTTCTTTCTTCAAGCTCTAGATCATTATCAGTGGCATCAGAAGACACAGGTATTTCAAAACTAAATATAAGTATTATGCCTTACCATGTTTCATTGTAGAATTATTACAGAAGGTTTATCTCATTGTTTTCTACACACAGGAAGGAAACTGCTTGTATAGAGTACTCAGCAGACAAATTAATTACAAGAAATTATTTGTATCATCCAGTCTTACCACTTACTGTTTAAATTACACTGCTTTTTTTGAACTGACAAAAAATAACACTGTGCAAATGCAGTATCTTRTACATGATAAATTAACTTATTCTTCCATATTGTTTCTTGAGGAGAAAAAAGTATTAGCAGWCAGACAATTCCTGTTACTGTACCTGTATTTCTAGTTCTTCACCACAAGATTCTGGGCAAAGTTTGTCCCTTATCAATGACTGCAGCAGACTTGCCATCATGGTTGAGGATACAACATGAGTGATCTTGGTACCCGTTGGTCTCAGTCCTTTAGCTTGGAGACCACTGTATTTCTGGTAACCAAACACATACCTAAAACAAGAGCAACAAAGCCATCAGTTCTTTCCTCAGTAAAGAATGTCCATGTATAGTTTCCCATATGGCCCTCCTCCTTCCACAAGCCCACCAAGTACCTCAGCAGAGGATTCTCAATTAGTTTTAGCTTTTGTTTTAAGTGCTCTATTTTCTCATACAATTTTAGTCCTTCCACCATGGAGACGTTTTCTACTTCTGAGTCCGAATCACTGCTTGATATGCTGTTCCTCACATTTAAAAACTTCCTGTAAAGCTCTTCACACTGAGACAACAAATTCTGGTAATCAGCTACAAGCCCAGAAGGCACACGGTGTTCAAGGATGTCATAATGCCTGCAATTCAGAGCAAGGGGTCAGTATATTTCGCATTTACAATTTTGAAAGATCAAATACAAACCCGGAGAGAACCTGAGGAGTTCTGCATCAGTACTTTAGTCAAGATTCTCTGCAGTCTGTATCAACACTGCTCAATTTTTTTTGAAAGCAGCAAAATCAAAAATCTGAACAGACACAAACAAATTATCTAAATAGTTGCCCATCCACCTTGAAAGATTATACACAATTATCAGAAACTCACTCTAAAACAAAGGCATAAGCACAGCTATAAAAAAATAGTATGAATTTAGAAGGTAATTAGATATAAGAATTAGTCTATTTTTAAGCATTTATTAGAAAAACTGAGAAAATCATGTCTGAAATAGAAGAAAATCCTATAATGTGAAGTCTCTATTAGCAACAATCTAAACAACTACCTGGACAAAAATGCAGAATGAATAAGAAAGGCATTATCAGCACCAGATGAAGATCTGAAGGCACTGCATATTAAGTTTTGCATCATCCCAAGAGTATCCTCTACAAATGAAATTGGAGGCCGGAAAATGCCAGCCCAAAGTTGCATCACCAAAGTCAGAAAGATGAGGACATCTGCCAGCTAGACAGTGCCAAGAACTCCAGGGCCAATCATATAGGACCAATCATGGTCACTAGAAAAGCGCTGCACAGCAATTAATGATACAAATAAAACAAGATTTAATTATCTCACACCATTTTTGTAGGGAACCAACTGAACAGGATAAATAGCTCTATTCAAGGGACTACATGAAGTAAGGGCAAAGATGTTCCCTCAACTTTCAGAGGTTCTTTAAAGAGTGCACTTAGAGCATGCTGCAAAGGGCAGGAAAATTTGTAGTCGGAGCAATCAATATCTATACAGTCCCAATAAACAGGGTGTACAGAAACACAAAGAGCCTCACAAAATTTTGGCAATGGGGTTATCAGAGGCAACAGAGTAAGTCAATGCAGCGTGATTAACAGCAGAAGAATTTATAGCAATATAGAAATATAAAATATTTGAAGGAAACGGAATGTGGCACATTTGGCCCTGAAATGCATGCTCTTCATTTTAGAGCTGGTCACTATGAAATTGCATAGAACTACCTTGTTTTTTTCAAGCTTTAGTTAAACAGTTCATACAGCTTTACTTGCCTCAGAAGACTAGTACAACCTAATGTGCAGTGTAAAGATACTGTCCGCATTAAAACGGTGCACACCAGAGACCTGAAAAGTTTAAAGCTTCCTATGTTTCCATGCATTGAAGATTAATGTTATTTCTGAGCTGACACATCAGTGCTTAGATCACAACACAGGATAGCACCAACATCAGTGTAGCCTGGAGGACAGGCTTTGTATCAAGCATGGTATGGGAGAATAAAAAAGGATAACATTTACTTTTCTGCTTGAAGACATTGTTTAAGCACTTTGGAGTCTCACTAAAMGGGCTGTAAGGCAACGTACAGTGTTAAAAAAAAAMCCAAAACATTATCCCGTGGCACATCATTGCATTCTGGTTTCGTTCCATGCAAGGTCTTCATAAGGCTCCAAAAACTCAACAACAGAATAGCCATTTGCTGGAGCATACAAGTATAAACACTTCAGAAACACGTACAACTTCCATATATAACACTTCCTCCTAATTTGTATGACCTCAGAAAAATACAGGCATATTAGAGTCCTCAAATGTCACATTGTGTCCTGTTTGAAAGAGGGGCCCGCAGCCACCTTTATAGTGTGGCTAATTATACTAATTTTCTTTGTAAAGCCCATGCTGTATGCTATATTCTAGCACATGTAATGCCATATGCTAAATAGCATTTCAGGGTAGGTTATAAATATTCACTGATGTAGTTCCCCAGCATCACAGAAGTAACAAACCTGGATCTGAATGACACACAAACTTCCGGATACTCATTATGCTAAGTTATAATAGGTAAAGAAAAGTAATTGAAAAATAACTCTTAGAAAAACTTAAGAAAAAGATAGTGCATCCGATCTCAGGGGAAACCTACAGGAAAAAAATCACTTTTCAATTACTTGTTCCAGGTATGCTTTATGTTGTGCTTTGGTTATTTAGCACCCTCAAAAATATAACCAGATTGTGTTCTTGTGTACTGCTTCAGTTCCATATGGCAGGACAGCATTAAAAACCSACCTTCAGAAAACCTAATGCTGACTAATCCCACTAGGGAAAGAAATACACACATTCCTGCTTCAGCATGACCAATTGACAAGTTTTTGTTTGCATTCAGTTCCATTCTGATTCTTATTCTATGCCCAGAGGTACCAGAGCATTCCACGCTAGCTTTAATTAGGATTCCAATTCATACGCCTGCAATTTGAAGGAGGCTATAGCTGGGTTTGGAGCGCCATCTGATGGAAGGCCAAGAATTACAGGGAAAAACTGAGGGTTCAGAAATCAAGTGGCAACCTCAGTTGCACCCTCTTTCCATACAAAATTTTGACCATCAGACAGTGAATGCTGTTAGAAAAAGCTTGCTTTGATTTACTAGTGAACAGTGKTTTTTTTAAATATAGTTGTGTGTCACTATTCCCACATCACCTTTTCCTGTGTTTCTACCCTAATAATATCAAAGGTGTTGCACTTACAATCTCAGTCGAGGCTCAACACATCGCACAAAGTAATCAAAATCATCCTCCTCCTCCTCGTCCCAGGTCCTCCAGATGAGCTGGTAGAAGAACCTTTTGAAGCAAAGTAAGCATTTAATCACACAAAGGAGGCCACGTTTACCTGAGCAGAGACAACAGCACTGGAAACACGCACGTAACCAATTTGAGAATTCATTTCAAAGCATCACCTCTCCAATTCCATATTACTGTCCTGTAAACTATTTAGTATACACAGAAGTTATCTTTCTTGTCTGTTGTTTACCCGCATAAGAGTTTTATCTTGTGTATCTAAGTTCAAAATTCATAATAGCCTGAGGCCATTTTCATTAAAAGAGTGAACAGCTAAAACCTGGATTTGAAAACAAGACTTACACTCTTAAGATCCTGAGGTTTTTTGGTTGTTTGGTTTTGGCCAGGCATCCTTCAGCTAAGCTTTCTTTTTGACAATGAGTTTGTCACCTATATCATTCAAGCTTAGATCTCTACTACCGAGCAATTCTGAACAGAATGTGTCTCTTTGCCCCTTTTCCTCCYGCACCCACCACTTCTGAAATGGCCCGTTTTCTAGACGTGAAGGTCATTCCTCCTATTTTAGCTTTTTCATCCAGTTCTACTGCCTATTTGTAGACAGCTTTCAAACAGCATGCAGTACATGAAAGCAAGGGAGATGGAAGAGAGACAGAGATGATAAAGAAAGGAAAAGAAAATAGAAGAAGATGTGAACAGACACCTGAAGAATAAAGAGCAAATTTAGAGGAGGAGGCAAAATGCAGAAAAAAAGAAGAATGGGACAAAAAAAGGAAAAAATCCACCAAAATGTTATAGAAGAGAAAAGAACACTGCACTAGAGCCAGCAAGGTGATACAGCCCAAGGAAGTCTGGGGTGGGGAAGAGTGGGAAAGCAACACCATTTTTTTTTTTTTTCTCCTTTTGACACAGAAAGCAGACTGACAATAAGCTGCATCTAAATGTACCTTGTGATTGTGTGATTACCTGTAGCTGCAGAGGACATCACAGATTTTCTTTGTGAGCAGTCTCCTCACAGTACCAGCCATCAGATTTACTTTGGAAAGCTTGGCTTGTGGAGCTGCCAGCATGACCACAAGAACTCAGGGCACCACCCATTGGATACTACCAGAGTGTAATTGTTAAGACAAAAATTAAACCTTGAGCATTTTCCTACCTGACATGCTCCACGGCTAGTGCTGTCTGGTCAAACTCTCCTGACTCATCATACACAACCCACAGCTCCTGCAGTGGTATCTGACGCTCCTTCAGCTCCAAGAGTTCCTGCATGCACTCCAACGTAAAGGTGCTATCCCGTGACTCACACAGGAAAGGCTCACTGAGCTGCACAACTGCTTTCAGAGCTGCGTACTCCACATCAACAACCTGTTGGAACAAATAGTTCTTAAGATTTCTCAGAACCTTAGATACAGCTGAGGAAGGCTAACATGACATGCGTAAGTCAACAGGCCATACTGCAAGTGCCAGTTGACCCACACAAACCAATGCACATTGCATAGTACAGCAATCTATTCAGCTGAAGTGATAACCCCAGAATTAAGCTTCTCAGAACCACACATCTAGAGCCTTTTCCACATTCAAAACTTTGTTCAAATCCCTCAATACTCATATAAGACCAGTATGCTGCTTCCCTATTTTGTTTTTTTCTTTTGGTTTTTTTTTTTCCAAAAACAAGCAAAAGCAGTTATCATCAGACTCAACCAAATCAATACCTTACAGTTCTTAGGGACTCCTTTGAGGCTCATTTTTCAAAGTGTCCACAAGACACAAACAATCCAAAGAGTTAGTCTGGGCCAGTGAAAGCCATTTKGTCACTATTTGGGCTGAAAAGCTGAGGGGGTACAAAGTTTTTCCCTCTTCAAACATGTAATGGAACTGCAAGTTTGAGCATCCAGGGTTTGCACAAAGATGTATGACTTGAACATTGAGAGACCTAGAAAAGGAGTATCCCAAACCAGCAATCATCAATGGGTCTATGACAGGAGTATGCAATGTGGAAGAGTTACTGTCAGTACCAAGGTGGGTTAAAAGGAAGAATTTTACTGATAAAAAAGATGAGAAATGATCAGAGCCTGATATTTGAAATGACTACATTACAACAGACAGCTCTGCACCAAGTACTTATTCCCTTTGTGCCCACAGAGTTCTACCTCACAGCTCACTCGCACTGACTTGGTGTTCCCCCTTCCAGTTTCAAGCAAGCAGCCCTTTGAAAAAACTCCTATTGCTCTAGCCATCACTGGCAATTAGATATGAAAACATTACTATTTTTTACCAGCTCAGAAACTTCATAGATAAATGATCTGTCTGTTACAGAGAAATTATGTTAATTGGAGACAAATGCCTGAGCAACTGCATTCCATTTACCTCAACAAGAACCTCAAACACATTAGTGCGCCAGACTGCCTGCCATCCAGATGGTTCAAGGACCTTCTCCAGGTACTCAGCTGTGAATTCTTTCACCTCAGAAGCTTTGCAGTCAGCTAAAAAGAAATTGAAGACAGTACATTTATGCAAGGAAAGAAAGAAAAGTCCTCCAGATCATTGGAAAATGAAAGTCAACACAGTTGAAATGTTCCTCTACCACATCTAAAGTTGGACTTCATTCTGTTTTGCTCATGATAGCCATCAGCRTTTTTGCTGTCTCTCTCAGTACTGAGAGAGCTGGAGAGTCATCTGTTTTGTACTTCTCTGGAAGAAGAGATCCAGTATTCAACCTTCCGGGTACTGAAGGTCTCAGTGCCAGCATTATTAAACGGCTAACCTGCGCYTTATCCTAAAGAGTCTTACTACACAACAAAAAAGATTTAAGATCAGCTAAAACAAGGCACAGAATCCAGTATTAGCACCTTTTCCTTTCAGTCATTCAGATTTTATTTACTTATATTAAAACCATTGCCTCCTGGTCCACCAGCTACAGCAGCTGTGGTTACAGCATAAGCGATGGCGGAACACATCATCTTTTCTAGACCCCATTACTAAGAGCACCTCACAGCTTAATACGGAATTGACTCCATTTAAATTGGATCATTTAAACAGTCACCACATGAAACCTGACTACATGTTCTTTTTCTACTAAGCAGTTACTTACCCAAGATGTAATCCTGGTAAGCTTTAAATCGCTCATAAAACAAAAGATGGTCGGTGTGAAAAACATCTGGAAAAAGCACGTTCCCATCTGGCACAGTCCTTCCTAAAGCAGTCCCTGGTTTGTCACGACTGCCATAATCGCTACAGGAATCATCATCTTCCTGGAGCAGATCTGGGGAGAGGAGTAGAAACAAA
Organism: Oceanodroma leucorhoa; assembly: GCA_030449065.1. Lineage (NCBI taxonomy): Eukaryota > Metazoa > Chordata > Aves > Procellariiformes > Oceanodroma > Oceanodroma leucorhoa. Next base: position 6,793,779 of record JASVER010000007.1, on the reverse strand, counting down.
GCAAACCCCACAAACTGTCAGTTCAATGCAATCATCACTCACTCCTCTATTCACAAAGAATTCCCGTTCAGCCCAAGATCTATCATGAACCTGCTTTCCACAACACATCTTAAATTATCCTTGATGAAGAGACTATTTTACTTGGTTACTTGCTCTCTTCTTCAGAATATATACCCCGTCCCAAAAGAGGATCTCCCTATTTGTTGCCATCTGTCCTGAGCTGCAGTTATACACTAATTTACTTTGTTCTATATGTAAGATCTAAAATACTTTAGGTAATGCATTACCATTCATGTACATATTATGTCTTGTTAGTACACTGCCTGCACCACCTAGATGTGATACCAAGCAATAATCAAAATTATTTTGGAACATGTATAAAACCAGCTGATCCCACACACAACTGATCCAAAATAATGCACAGGATTACTGTGAGCAAAAAGCAAAATATAAGTACGATGCATAATAAAACTGTAGATACTAGTCTCAGCTAAAGATGTTTTCACAGTTGTCCTTTCCTTCTCTTAAGTATTTTCCTGTTCTTCAGTACAAGCACTCTTTTTGTATTTTAATAAACTAACAAATAAAGTCTCCACACCTGAAGTCTCCATGGAAATTCCAAGCAACATATTTAGACAGACGGGACACTGCGTTGTAATTTTTAGCCCGCTTAAATGGACACTGGCTGAATCTTTACTTTGAAGGGCTCGATGCAATGATAGCACCCCTTTAGAAGTCTCCAAAAAAATGTCTCCACTTGTGTTCTCATTACAAACTCAATGAACTCAGTCACTGTTGGTCTTACGGTATCTCTCAGGCCTGGTCATCCACAAGTTCAGAAAATATTAGATGACTGCAGTAAACCAAGGGTGATGATGATTCAAGTCTTTTTTTTTTTCTTTTCACTGATGTAACAGCTCAAGACACCCTCATTGTCCTTAACTTGATTCTTTAACAATCCATAGGCCTCTGCATTTTCATTAGACTACAGTCTGACTTTTACTATATACCTAAAAAAAGAAAAAAATCACATTCTATTTCTAACACACCCCTTACATTTCAGGATGTGTTATGAAAGCTAACAGTTTTGACCTCAAATTTGTTAAAGTTCTTACATATCTGGGGCCAAACTCAATCAACAAAACAAAAATCAGAACCAGTGTAGACAATATAACTTTTCTTTGTAGCAGAACCACTGTAACAACATGTAAAGAAAGGAAATGAAAAGGTGATTCTAATCATCAGGTATGATTTATGAAGTATTTTAAAAGATTCCTGTAAAACTGTAGCTATGTTACATGTACACTGTAAATACGAATTTTTTCCTACACATGCATAATCAAATCCAGCAACTATGATAGTGATACCCTGTACAAGCCACACTGTGARTTCCAGAGCACAGCACATGTTCCAGAACAAGCCATTTAATTTATCTTGCTTTGTTTACAAACTGCAAGTCTATAAACACGTACCAATAATGACCTGGCACTGAACAATGATACTCGATAGATACTAAAAGCACCAATATTCCAATATASTGCTATTAAGGCAGAGGGCAGGGGAGTCACTTCCAGGAAAGCATTTTTCCTCTGTCAGTGTTCCAAACACGTACATGTTCCTGGGCGGCGATTTAAATGCCTGTGGTACGCACCTGAGACACACACCGTAAGTTCATAATCAAAAGAAAAAAAAAAAATTTACTTTACTGTGTTTATTTCYAAAGACATCCCTATGTTCCCTCGCAGGGCACCATTCGCAGCCCGGTCCCCGCCCCACGCACCAGCAGCCTCAGGGCCCGGGGAGCAGCGAGCCGCTGCCTGGGGCCGGCCCTGGGCACCGCAGGCTCCGTACCGGCACCTGCGCGGGGGCGGGCTCGGTACAAGAAACCTTTCCTCCGAAAGGGCGGCCAAGCAGCAGTACCGGCTGCCCGGGGAGGCAGTCAAGCCCTGGCCAGGGCAGCCCTCAGCAGCCCGGTCTGACCGCACAGCCCCTCGCCCCGCTGCAGCCGCCTCACGCCGAGACGCAGCCTCCAGCGCCGGCTTCCGCAGCCGCAGAGCAAACGGCGCGTCCCCGCCTGCGGCGCCCTGAAGCGGGGCGGGGGGTGCCAGCGGCCCTCCCGCGGCTCGCCTCTCCCCTTCCGAGCGGCGGCGGCGGCACCAGGGCGCGCCCGGCCGTAGGTGGCCCCGCGCCCTCCCCCCCGCGGGGCGGCCGCCCCGGGCASAGAGCCCCTACCTGGCTTGGCCTCCTCGGCGCGCTCCCGTGGGCCAGCGCTGCTCACGGCCGGCATCGCAGCCTGACCGTCCCCCGGCGGGAGCCCCGGCCCCGGTTCGGCCATGCTGCCCGCGCGGCTCCGCCCGCTGAAATTTCAAACTTCCCCGGCAGCTAACCCTCTGCAACGTCACCGGCAGCGGCCGCCCTGATTGGCTAGCGGCAGCCGCGGGCGAGTCCGGCCGCAACGGAAGGGCGGGCGGCGGCGGGGCCGTTGTGCGGCGGGGCCGGGCCGGGGCGCGCCGCCTGCGGGCGGCGGTGGCTGCGGCTGGGCTGGGCCCGCCGGCGCGTCCCCGCTGGTCGGGCGTGGGGCTCGTCGTGGGGCTCCGGCGCTGCCGCCCCAGGTGTTCCCGTTACCCGCAGTCGTGCCCGGCGGCGGGGGGGACTGTGACTGGTACTCTCCCGTTTTCCAGAAGGCTGGCCGGGCTTCCTCTGGAGCGGGGTGGCAGCCGGAGGGGTCGGAAACGGAAAARAATGCTTAAAAACTTCCACCCGTCAGTCATAACCAAACCGATAAATTGGGTCCGTTCTTGTTAGACAAAACACCGAAGTGCCGGCGAGGATGGGCAGCGCCTCTTCAGAACAGAGGTTGGCTTCCAGAGGTGTTTCCACAGCGCACTGAGAGAAGGATCAGCCAAGCATGGCCGCAGAAATGTGAAGAAAACCCAACAGTCTCTCCCCACCCTCCCCCCCAAAAAAAACCCAAGCCCGTAATTCACTGAACGACTTCTTCACATAATTCCAGGAAGACGTGCTTTGCTTTCAGCTCTAACCGGTTGCTACACAAAAGGCACCTAATCAAAACTGAAAGCACAGCTTTTTTCCCCTCTGAATTTCTCAGGGCTTTCGACTTTGTGTCTCATCCATCTTAGCATTAGCATCTCTCATTTTTGYCTTGACATCTCTTCACAATCTGTTTCAGTTCTTCTCTTCAAGCCACTGTTAGTGTTTTGAGCTCTGTTACCACAAGTGCCAATAAGGATTAAAGTCAAAACGATRTAAGTAAGGTTGAGCTAAGCAGTTGGAAGGCATTAATGTTTAACTGAGTCAATATTTAGCAAAGACGAGGTGACTGCAGGTCATTACAGGATCTGGGGACAGGCAGGAACTAAAGAAACAAAAAAAAAATTCAAGATGCTCCAGGAAGAATACGCAGSCTTCTGTGCAATGTAGTTCAAAAGAAACAGAGGATCAGTGTCCTGTGACAGAAGCCAGCCCCGCAGATTCGAGGTAGTGCAGATTCTGTTCATGTAACGTACCTCTGCCAGCGCTGAAGCCAGGTATGTAGGATTGCCACTGGCTTTAGGCTTTAGAGCTGCTCCTGGCAATTCAATCATATCAGATCAATACCACATAACAACTGGTTTTGACCTGTACTAGCACCACAGGTTGTTGGTGTTATCAACACCTTTAACAAGTGTAACAGTACACAGTAGAAATTTTAAATTGGGAAGCATTCATTTCTCCTCCAAACAATGGCTATTTTTAAATGGTTTTTGAAACAATTGCTTCAAAACATAAATGGCCACGAGGGGGCTGCCTTAGATTTCTAACATGATTAAACAGCTACCAGGTTAGAGTTTCTTCACGTTCACTTTCCAAATATTAATTGCTTTTGCAGCAGCAGTGCAATGCCTACAGCGCTTTACGCATTCAGATTAAACCAACAGCCCTATTCATCCCGACATTACACGAGTYACAGTTGCCGTAGTTCTGCTGAAATCAACCCTTGCCCATCATAACCCCAGAGAAGAAAATAACAGTCCCCAAGACTTTTCTGCAGTATGCTACCAGAATTTAACCATGATACTGGGCATGCATGTTTAACCATACTCATGTAGTTTTCATCTATCATAATTAGTTACAAAATTACACTAAAACATCCAAATTTCMGCCAAAAGCTTATTTTTTTGGTAAGGTCAGCCTTCAAAGCAAAGTGTGTTTGTAAATGAARTGTCTGTAAATTGGTAAGATTTAAGTAATTAAGAATTGGGAGTTTGTCCCTACTAAACCTGCAATACCATTGAACATGGTATCATATTTGAAACGGGATCCCCCATATTTAAAGAGTAAAGTGACACATTTATTCACATAAGTTCTTTGCTATAAATCCACAGCATTGAGGTTCTGCAGTAGGCAACACACATTAGTTATATTCACACAGAAGAATGTCTCTGATATAATGGAAACTTCACTGAATGAATAAGGGTTTTGAATCCAACCTTGGCAACACATAGTAGCAAAATTGTATTCAGGCTGTACACTGAGTCAGGAGGAGTAGAGTAATGGTCAAAAAGACAAAAAAAAGAGTAAGAAATAGTCTAACAGAGAGGAAAGATAATGGAGGAACAGCAATAAGAACTTTCACAATAAGAATGGGAAGGAAGAGAATATTTGGAAAGAAAAGTACTGGAAAAGGGATATTCCACCAAGATGAAGAAGGTCATGTTTTGGCACTTAGGTCTAAGTTACCCTGGTGGGATGTTCCTTGTCTTGTACTTTTTCAACACCTAGAATGAAAARAGACTATGAGTATGAAAGGACAGAAATAGCAAACACAACAGGAGAAAAAAACAAGAAAGGCCAAATAAAAGGGAGGAAAAGCAGAATGCCAAAGATAGCCTGGAAGATACATGAGAAGCCAGAGTGAGTCTCAGAAAAAATCAGAAAGTGTTTTTGTGACTACAGGAGCACGTGAACCAGCTTTTTTCCTGAACACAGGAGCTAAATGAAGGATTCAATAAACATCATGAGGTGGATACAAAAGGAAAGAAAAGGGGTAGCAAGTGAAGAACAAGCAAAAAAACTCATTCCATTATATATTTTGGATATCTGCTGTTAAATGTCCACTATTACATATTTATGTACATAAGTTTAGGCCCAGAGTCTTGCCTGTACATATGACTTTATGCATAGAGTAACTGGATAACCATAGTAACTATATAACTGTAAAGTTATGGGTATGTAGGTTCCCATATTATTTAAATGTTTAGATTATTTTTTCTCTAAATAAATAAAATGAACTCAGGGACTCATGAGGGCTCACAATGGGAAGGTCAGTTCTTTCACACCTAGGTGAAACACTGGCACAACATTGTGAACAGGACAATCCATTTACCCCTATTTGTTCAGTTTTCAGTATAGCTGGGGGCAGAATGTGTTCTACTATATAAGACACTTCCACAATGTTCAGTTAATTATCCCCAATCCTTGCAACAGAGCTGTTTTACTTCAAAGAAACACAGTCCTGGCAGGGATTGCTGCTGCAGGCAACCAAGTCATGGACGGATCAAGCTCCATTGTGTTCAAAAAGCTCCACCGCAGTTGGTTTCTTTCCCCTCATATTGGAAATAGAAGCTCAGTCCTCTTATTGTTGGAAATGTTYCATTTTCCAGCTTGACTGTGCATGCATAATGCAGACCATCAGTTATTTTCTTGAACTTAAACAGTTCTTTTTCTCCCTACAATGTTTATCCACCCAATTTATTCTTGAGCATGAATTAGCACTTTCCTGAACCTCTTTCGGTAAGTCACAATCTCTCTCTCCTTTTGCACAGCAGGCTCTCCATTCCCCTCATCTCACTAGTTGCCCTTCTTCGCACTTTTCTCCAAGCTTATTTTCTTCTTGAGTGAGAGTGACCAGGTCTGTGTGAAATGCAGAGGACCGGGCAAGACTTTACATGGAACATTAATGCTCCTGAGTTTCAAAGGAGGAAGATAAAGTGGCTGCCCTCACACTCTGTACTCAGCTCTCCCACTTTTGAATGAAATCTCATTGCTATTGCTCCTGTCAATGAGATGTGTGCACTTCAGTCACCTAGATGCTTCTAAAACCCGTAGCCTTATCTTAAGCCCCAAATATATCTGCTCGGCTGCCCTTCCCTTGAAATATTAAAACAGTGAGGAGTGCTAGTATGCAGAACTCTGACTTTTGAAATCTGAAATAGACCTACAAAATACAGTTTGTAAATCACAGAAGGCCATTAATTGCTTTACAGAAGTTAATGCAAGTGCAGCTACATAAACCTAAGGAAACGCAGAGAGGAACTAGTGTCTTAGTACTAAAAGATAATTTTCTTTTGGTATTTCCCTAGTTTTAACTGAAGGAACACAATGGTAAAACAGATCCCACATGGGGGATTTGGCCAGTCTGGGTGTCCTGACAACACGCACATCACAAGCAGTCGAATTACAGTAGCTCCAATGCAGGTGCCACGGAGGCATCAATAAGACTGTGTTGGCTCAAAGCCTGGTGGTAACCCACACCCCTGGCTACGAGAAGCAGCGAGCCCGAAGGGCTGCTGAAGCTGACGTATGCAAGTCAGCCTACAACCCCTTGTGSAGCAGGACTGACGTGCAATGGAAAATTATTGCCGTGTAAAATCATGCTGAGCTGTTGCTTCAGCTCTCCACAGTGCAAGCCTGATGAGTGCCAGTTATTAAAGATAAGAGCATGCAGTTCACAGGGTCAGGATAGCCCTTCCTTTTATATGTGGGCTTATGAATTAAAAACACCCATCTACAGAAATACGTGTAGGATAACAAACTTTGTTAGTCTGGACCAGAACTTCATTATGTGCCACTGATTTCCCTGGAGCAATGCCTGTTCATGCCAACTGAAAATCTGATTCCAAAGTCAAAAACCTGAAGAAAAATAGCAGAATGTTTTACCCAGTGTTCCTGTCCAAAGAAGAAATATCTCAAGGCAACCTTAAAATACAAATAGAACCAAAAGATCAAATTATTTTATTACCTATAAGGAAAAAAAATGTTAGTTAATATAAGGCTTGCAAATCGGAAAATGTCTATCAAATGTGTGGAATAAGCAGTTGAGACAAGCCAGCAGAGCTGTGATAGTGATGGGAAAGAAACAACAAATATGCACAAAAGACAAAAACATATCTAAAAAGAGACTGCTACATAAGACAGTAAAAAAATTCTGTGTACTTTTCCTCGTCTTGACACAAATTTTCTTTGTTGCCATGGCAATCACTTTAGTCTCTCTAGGCCTCTATTTGCCCACTATAAAATGCAGATAATATTTTTTACTGCATATGTTCCATTAATTCATTTGCAAACCACTTTTATGTCTAGGCATGAATGGTGTCACATAACTGTAGATTGYTGTTAATTAGTTGGGTTATTAGCTATAACATGTTCTTTGACAGGTATTTCATCARTCTTTAGACTTCCTTTTATAGCTGTATAAACTTAAACCATTGTAAACCTAAATAAATTGAATCTAACCAGAAAAGCAATTAAACTTTTGAAAACCTGTATAGTTTCATTCCCTCAAAAAGTCAAATCCAGTTATTTTTTATGAACTATTTTGGAGCTTCACATATGAGAACTCATATGTCTACATTTATCAAAAAAATGTAACAAAAAGTGTCTACATTTATCAAAGATGGCACCGTATCACTGAGATCAGACATCTGACTTCCAGAAGGCAGAAAAATTAGAGCTGGAAATCACCTGCTTGTATCTCTGCTTCTCTCTTTATTAACAGAGGATGCTTTCTTAAGTGTTTTCTCTAGTGTGATTTGAGTAGTTTTCAGAATCATCTCAATAKTGGCTTCTTCAGGAAGGTACTGGGTGGCCTTAGAATTGGTCTAACAGTCACCTTATATTTTAAAATCCCAATAATAACATTGCTTGTTTGGATTTTCCTGTTTACAGACCCTTCTTTTCTTGCAATTCACCTTAACAGCTTCCAAAATTCTTACTGCTTTGCCTGCCGAGTGTTGGGTTTTTCTTAACCACAAACAGGCCTGGTATTGCTAACTCCTTAATTTTCAGAAATGCAAGTTTCAGCTGACTGACCTTGCAAACTGAACCTTTGCTCCTCTTACCAAGGAGTTGGTAAAACAAATTTTAGCCTTTTTGCTCATTGAAGAGGATACTGCAGTCCTGCTTTCACTCACCCCTCCACAAGTGTTCAAGTTCCATTGAAGAGCAGGCAAGGCGCTTCAGTAGAACTGGGTCCAGCTGAGGACTGATATAATTTAGGTGGGTTTTTCTTTTCTTTTTTTTCTTTTTTATTATTTCATATATATTAAGATGTATCTGCCTCTCAGCCATGCTTTCATCTCAGGGAATATTCAATCTAGATATTGACTTGCAGAAGGAATCTACATAATAATGGAAAATTCAAGTCTATGCAGATTACTTGACTAAGACTCATCTACAACRGAAGTGCTATTGATAATGCTTCCTTAGTATTGGGTAGGCCCCTTCTCCAGACACTCAGCTCTCTGGAGGAAGGTCTGAAAAGAGCCAAGAAGCAGTCTTTTTTAGGTGTTTCAAAGTTGTCAAGAGCCGCAGAATAATAGACCGAGCCTTACACAAGGTGTTTCTCAACTGACTGCAGAGATACAACAGGAACACGGCCCATAACAAAAGGTTTCCTTTCTCTGGAGATGAACAATAGGCAGGCAGATTTTCCAACAGATGTTGAAATTGAAATTGAGTGTTGATGGGAGTAAATAGAGACTTTGGGCAAAACCAGAAATTGTAAACAGGTTCAGCTTTATGACTAACATTGTGAGATTTATTTTTCAGGCATTTAACATTGTAGAACAGAGTGAATGCTGTATTTTGCCCTTTTACTGTCAAAATTTTCATTGGCGTTCGTAAGAATAGGCATCATTGCCATCACTGGCCCCTTAACTTTCTGCCCCTCTAGAGCTGCTGACCACATCTTTGAAAGAATAGCAAAGATGCAGTGATTAAAGATAAGGATGAAATCATGATTACTGCAGATGCAGAACRCAACAAATCATTAGGCATAATTACGTCAGGAAGAAAGCATGCTTGAAAAGAATGAAAATCGCTTGCACTAGTGATTTTGCATGATCATTGCACCTCTTCATTCACTGTAAACAAAACAAAATTAAGTTTACTAATGATGCAAAAGAATGCAGCTGTTGGTGATGGGATATGTTGTTTTGATCAACGCTTCCTTTCGTTTCAGTTAAAATTTTGAACATGGCTGTTTAAAAGCAATTCTCCTATAATTTTGTGATAGTTCAAGTACTTTAGGTTCTTTTCTCCAAAGGACAGCTGTGTCGTTATCTTGACAACTAATGTGTAGTAATGATGGATCTCAGGTCTTAAAAATTAGCTACTAAAGTGTGTCGGAAAAGAGATCAATTAGCATGAAGTGATTTCTGACAAACACTTGTCAGCGGGCTTATGATTATGTCTTAACAGATGGTAGTTTGAAAGGTTGGAACTATCTGAAGTGTGCTACTTCGACTGATAGAACAGTGATAGACAGCCAGTTCATTTTGGGCATTATAAGCCAGAAAAAAGTATGCACAGGCACACTGGACTTTTCTCGTTGCTTCTCTGTTGTTGACTTGGTTTCTGTGCTCTGCAATCTGCTTAGCAATTTGTGCATAATCACAATAATTTTACTACATACTACATAAATGTGTATATATAATAATGATGCAACATATAACTACATACACACTCAAATGATAAAAGTCAGCCTTTTTTCTAATTGAATTCTTAAAATATTTTGGAATTTTAAAAAATATGATGAAGGCCTTTCAGGAAAAACTGTTTCAGACAAAATACAGGTTTTCTGCTCAATACAGCAGATACTGGAGTACATTCTAAGGTCTGTGGTTTATAAAACAATAGAATATGTGACCCAGTGATCCCTAACGACCACAATCTATTAATCTAGATAAATTTGTATGACTCTTACTTTTTATAGGTAGAATGGCATATATGTTTGCATTCATAGGTGTACACATTTCTAGATCCCCCAAAAATGTTAGTAACAAATGACCAGGACGAAAGTTATTGTTTTGTGTGGTTACCATAGTTTGTTGGGGTGGGCTTGGGKTTTTTTTGTGTTTTTTTTTTTACCTAAATAGAATATAATATGGAGCTTCTAGGAGACCAAAACCATTCATAAATTGGATCAAATTCAATTAAAAGAACAGCTTGTATCAAAAAAGGAGCTTTTCTTCCAAAATATCAAAACATATTTTAGTTATTTAATGAAATGTTTTAATTCAGATATGACGATGAACAGATGCATTTCAAACTGTATATACTATCTTTAAATTATACCCAAATTAATAAATAAAATAATGATTAAGTAGTGTAAAATAAAATATTATTTTTCTTTTGAATGAACTCTTTAGTTTTATCGAAACCAATTTCCCCTCTAGCGTTCCTTTAAGTAGCTGCAAATCTTACTCTTCAAAAACAGGGCCTTATTTATTTAAAAAATAAAAATGATACATTTAAAAGTATTTGAAGCCACTGTATTTCTTTCCTTTGTACACATCACCACTCTGTAATAGTGTCTATAATGTAGAATAGATTTCCACTGAAATGGAAAATATATCTTGTCCAGCTAAAAAAAAAAATAAAATCCAAGTTCTTGATGTTGTTTGTATGCCTTTTTTTAGATACACCTTTTTTGTTTGTAGCAAAGCAGAACACTGTGTGCTAATGAGAATCCGTTGCTATGTCTGTACAGTCAGGCTTCTTCACAAAATAACTAAAGATTGTCCTTAAAATAAGACTACTATTAATGAACTCTCCCACTTGCTAACTTTCCTCCTAGCTTTCCAACACAGGAAAAACACATAGAAAATATCTATTATTGCAAGCAGACATGTATAAGTAAAAATCCCCAATGTGAAAAATAGTCTTAACTATTTCAAAAGTGTGCAAAGCCAGTAATTTCACAAGTTCCCCTCAAACATAGCATTCCACAGGTAACACTGCACTGGGTAGCAGGATCTCCCCAGGCTCAATCCAGTTCACAGCTTTACCTACTGTGTACAGCCACTATCACTATGCAGCAATGCTTACAGGAAGCATCTCAAAACCATGGTGGATCGATCCTTACCACACCCTTGTGGGACCTAGAAAATCTTATTTGCACAGAGGACCTGATTTCCCAGATCATCAAACACTTAATGCTCCACTGTCTCAACTAGTAGTGGCTATGCTCAGGTAACCCCTGAAGAAAACCAAATATTTTAAAATAGAGCATTAAAAGTTTCCTCTTCAAGTTCCATGTACTTTATGTGACCATTTGCAACTAAGAAGAAGACAGAAACAGCTTCTAAGCTTCTGCATTCCTCAAAACTGGGGGGATGTGTGAATGGAGTACTTCGGATTATAGCCAAAGAGAATGGACACCAAAATGGTAGATTAAATGTCCTGGTGGCAAACACAATGTAATGTTGATGGAAAGAAAACTGAGACACTCAGATGCATCAGTGCTTTTTGAATGAAATGCAGCCACTCAGCAAACCAGCCTCAAAGAGGAGCATATCACCAAAAAGAATGTGTGTGCAAGGAACAGGACAGAAGACAACAGGCAAGTTAGCATGTTCTTACCTACATGGAGGAGAAGACACTGAAATATTTGTGGCTTGCTCACCACATTTTTAAAAAATGAAGGGGGAAAGAGAAGAARGTCTTTCAGTGTATGGCCAAAGTGAATGAAAGTCTGGAAAGACTTTGTTCCAAAAGAGACTGAAATTGAGTCTGTTAATTTAAGCATTAAATTGTTTTTTAATGTTAAAATGAATAGCTTTTTCACACACATAATAGTGCATACTGTTCTAYGAGGAGCTGGTCCTCTCTTCTGAGAGAAGGCAGATAACTGTGATGAAAAATATATTATGGAAGAATTTATAGCCAGCACCTGAACTACAGAATGTCACATTACTATTCTAATAGGAAGAGTTATCATTCAGATTGTTTGGCTTTGTATTTCTTTTTCTATTATTATTGCACTTCCATTTAGAAACAGAGACTGATCACTAAGAAGAACTTGTTCTCTCACCTCTTTTCACTAGCATAAACCATAATTGCTAGCCTTCAACATCAGTTGCTTTTGCATATTCCTGCAGAAAATACTGCATTTGGTATTTCTCCACTGAGAAGACAGGTACAGAGGCCACCCAGGGTCACACCAATCTAATTCTCCAGCTGCTGACCGGTGTGCTCAGTGTACCAGATAGCATGTGCCAGCTGTGCTGCAGCACCTGAGTCATGTCACAGCAGCTTACTAGTACAAAAGGAACATTAATAAATAATAGCAGCACAGCAGGTTTGATGGAAGGACAGCACTAAAGCAGTCAATTTGGTTCAAATACTTGTTATGCCATAAACCAATATCCTCTCGGACAATGTGACACATGCTTTGTATCAAGTGTACAGCTCAGAGTACCTGTTATTACAACTTTCTCACTGTGGGAACTCACAGCCTGGAGTTTGTTAAGAGTGAATCAGGCCCACTATTTAACTAATTTTTAGAGCTTTCAAGGAGGCACATCCTGAATATTACTGTGAAGTCACAGAGCCTGCAACAGAATTGGCACAAGAGTCCACACCCAGAGCTCCATAGCTCTTACCTGTAAAATGAGTGGTCAAAAGGACACTCACAATGTCTTCTAATCTTTCAGAAAGTGAAAAGCAAAGCAAGAGTGAATGGGTTTTCTCCCATTCAGTCCCATTTTTGTAGCCAAATCACTAATCTCATCTCTGAATAAAGGACCCAATATTCAGCTGTTGTAAGCTACTGCATCCCTTCCGACATTTCTGAGACAATATTGACATAAACAAGCTGAGCCCCTCTCTATTTGTCCAGTTTCCTGGGTCAGTATAACGCCTCCCCTCCAGGTAAGAAACAAACATTTTATGGTCTTTATTATCTCTGTGCTAAAAGGACTGAGCCTTTATATAGGTTACACAGCGGAAAAGTGCAGGGAACACATCAGTATTGCATACCACCATTCAGTACCATGACTTTCACAAGCTGGGTGATGACTGGGACACTGCTGTGGCCTTTTAGTTACTTCTGGGGGTATGGCAGAAAAATAGAACACCAATATGAGTGACAGTATCCCTGCTGGCTACCACTCTAAGCTGTAGGAGGCCTGACAGTACAGTTGGACCTTTGAGTTCTTGGCAAAGTTTGTCCAAAATGAAACAAGTGACAGGACACAGCTGGAGGTGTCTTTGGCCTGGTAGCATCTAGAGAGGTCAGAAGAAAAGAGCAGTTAATAATACAAAATAGTGGCACAAAGTAAATGGCAAATGCTATCACTGTTTTGCATAGTACTTTGAGACACCCGAACAACATTTTCCCCAGCAGGATTGCTTCTTTTAAAGTATTTCCCTTGTGTTATAATCCAGAGCACCAAAATAATGGTTTAAAACAGCTGTGAAGAAGTGAACAGACTGAGCTTTTTATGTTAGACATTAGGAAAAAGGATACTGACATCCTTTTGGAAATTGCCTGGAAGGGGTGAGAAGTTTCCAGTGTTAGGTGTTTTTAAGAAGAAATAGGCAAGCACCTGTCACTAATTAAGTGGTTATAATGAGCTCATCTTTGGGCAGACAGCTGATGAGGCATAGCCCTACTTCCCATGATCCAGTATGCTGTTTTGTAAACTGAGTTTTGATAGATACTTCCAACATACTAATGCTTTTTCATCCTCTAAAAGGAGATGATGGTGCACTTCAGCTGTGATCTGCAGGCATCTGGAAGGAAAAAAAGGTCGTATCTGCTTGATATATTGTGTAAGATCCCAGATTTGCTTGCGCTTGCTTTTTGTTGAACCAGCTTGTGATGTTAGTATTCCTTTTCAAAGATCAATTTTCCCCCTCTTTTCCCATCTGCTACTATGCACACAGAGCTGTCTGTTTCTCTGTCAATGCTGAACTAAAGCAGGTGGAAAGAAAAGCCTCAGTCCTCAACGCAAGTAGCTGTAGTGATTTACGGGCGTACTTAACTTCCAGACAGCATAGCAGCATTGTGGGAGGCTATGATTTTACCTTCAGGAATTCCAGGCCCCTGAGGCCAGTGGGAAAGCTTGGAGCAAGGAAGACATACCACCAGTGGAAGAGGAACAAATCAAGGAACATTTAAATGCAGTGGACATATGCATGTCCATGGGAGCTGATGGGATGTACCCAGAAGTGCTGAGGGAGCTGGCCAATGTCACTGTGAGGCCACTCTTGATTATCTTTGAAGGGTCATGGTGATCAGGGAAGGTTTCAAGGAAGAAGGCAAATGTCACTCCTATCTTCAAGAAGGGCATGAAGGATGCAGGGATCTACAAGCCAGTCAGCTTCCCTGGATCTCTGAGAAGGTGATAGAGCAAATAATTCTGGAAGCCATTTTCAAACATATGAAAGACAAGAAAGTGATTGGGAATAGTCAGCATTAGGATCAGCAAATCATGCTTGACCAACCTGAAACAACAACAATGAAATTACTAACTGGGTGGATGAGGGACAGCAGTGGATGTTGTTTATCCTGACATTAGCAAGACTTTCAAGCACTGTCTTTTATTACATCCTTGTAGACAAACTGATGAAGTATGAACTAGATACGAAGACTGTGGATCAAAATCTGATTGAACTGCCTGTGTCAAAGGGTTGCTGACAGCAGTATGAAGTCCAGCTGGAGGCAGTCTGTAGTGGTGTACCCCAGGGATCGATAGTGGGGCCAACACTGTTTAACCTCGTCATTAATGACCTGGATGATRGGATAGAGTGCACCCTCAGTGAGTTTGCAGATGATACAAAACCAGAAGTGGCTGAYAGATAGAAATGCCCATCCCATTATGTGCTTTAAACAAAAATTCTTCTCTTGCTGACACAAGGGCAACTCCATTTAAACTAATGCCAATATAAGAAAAAGTTCTATGAAAATAACAGTATCAATAATAATTATTATATAGCTAAAGCTCTTAATTATTATATTAATTATTATATTTTAGCTCTTTTTCTTTTACTACTTCCTTTCAGTCCCCCCTCCTCTGATATTAGTGTTCTCTGAATAGGATAGATGTCATGCTATTTGAAATAAAGGGCAACCTAAAAGCAAAGATTGTTCCTTAGCTAAGAAGCCCAGCCCCATACATGGTAGGACAGTGGTCCCATCTGYTGTTAGAACAAAGCTTTGGGGAAGTAAACAATAAAAATCCAATTAAAGCTGTATTAAAACATATGGAGTAGAGGGTAGCCTAATTCCCACCGCTCCCAGGCAGTTCTGCTCTGATGTACTCAGCACCTGTTCAGAGAGCTGGTGTCACAGGGAAGCGTGGGTATGCTCAGCTGGGTGGGAAGTGGCTGGCAGCACGGTGTTCTCAGTGGATGAAAAAATTTCTTTGTGTTCAGGACGGTGTTGATGAATAAAGGCTGACTGGCTAACAGCACGCCCATCTCCTATCTCATCTTTAACATACTAAATATGCAGCTTCCTGCTAGACAGATAAAACTCCAGCACTCCTAATCTTGTCTATAAAAAGCATCTTTTACTAACTTCCCCCTATTGATATCAGGCATTCTGCAACACTCATAACCGCACTACTAGCATGTGCTTGTCACTGATGTTTTTATTCCCATCTTAGATATCTAACTCCATTCAAAGTAATACGGAGGTTCATATGTTGTCAGTGGCAACAGTATGTTAGTCACCAGTAGCATGGTGCCCTGCATGGCACACTATCTCCTGTTTTCCTGCTGAAGTCTGGAGGAGTGAGCCTCTTCCAGTAGGCACTGAAATAGAGCAGATGACCTGAAAAGCCTTTGCAACTATATCACCAATATAATTCTAATAAATGTGCTCAGTGAGAGATCACACTTTTGACAAGACTGCAGACAGACTCCTCTCAGAGACTTCCAAGAAGTGGCACAGTCCTAATTCCCCATATGTGGCTTCATAAAAAGGTGGTGGTGTCCAGGGCTTAACACTGGTACCTAGCCAGATCTTTCACCTCTGAGAAGATGAGGCAGAGAGAGAGGCAGGGAGAGACAATGCTTTTGTTCAGAGCTCTGTTACTGAGTACAGGAAGAGTACAGTTTTCTCTAACTGTATCGGACAAACCKGGTCCAAAATGGAATATCCAGTATTTACATACATTTGCTTTCTTTATGCCTCATCCATCCTGATCTTCAGCTATTTCCTTGAGTCTATCAAACATTATTCTGTATGGAACTCTGCATAATAGCAACATGCAGCCAGACTTTTCAAAATATATAATAGGACAAAATGAAATGTCCCAAATATTCCACTGGTAAGATTGAAATAAGATACTGTACTCATCACTTGCCAGTTAGCCTGGTAAAAACAACTTGTCACAACCCCTTGCCAGAATTGATATATACTGGAGAATGATAAAAACCAGTAGCTCTTAATAAAAGGCCAGGACTGAATCTGAAWCTGAAATATGAAATATGAAAACATATTTTCAATGTTAATCACACTGCAATGCCACTTATATTGAGCTGTTGTACTGCATGGGAACCAAAAAGTCCTGCAGCAACTTGCATAGCCAGGGCAAACAACTCGAGGATAAAGCATACAAATGGGGGCTGAAAGACCAAAASAGTAGCACAAACCCAAGCACAAGCAGTGAGTTTTAAGGGAGGACAGAAAAAGTATTTTTTTGTAYGTGTGTGTATATATATATGCATATAAATGTGCATGGAGAGACCTTACTTAATCTAGGAAAAGACAACATGAAATCAGTAATAGAACAGACTATAGCTGCACCCAAAAAAGCACAAGTGRTACAAAACCACTTCTTTCTTAGGTACTAGAAAGAAAAGTATAGCAAATATTATACCTGTGAATAGAAGAGGCAGTTTCTCGGGAAGTCAGATTAGCTTAAACACTG
Source organism: Oceanodroma leucorhoa (assembly GCA_030449065.1). Lineage (NCBI taxonomy): Eukaryota > Metazoa > Chordata > Aves > Procellariiformes > Oceanodroma > Oceanodroma leucorhoa. Next base: position 6,776,836 of record JASVER010000007.1, on the reverse strand, counting down.
TAGATACATGGTATTTTCTTAAGCTCTACTCATGATATTATTCATCTAATCTTTCTGAGGCCCTGGACTTCTCCACAAATAACTTACAAAGAAGGCTCAGTCTGGCACCACTTCTCTCTTCTAAAGCATCTCCCTTCAAAATAGATAGTTAGCATGGTTCCTTGTTGTAAGCATAACAAGAAGCTTAACAGTTATTTCAGAGCCATGAACTTTGCATATAACTGAGAACTTAAAAGTACAAATACCTGCTCAGAAACAGGAAACCATGCCCAAATTATTGCTTTGCATAATTTGGTCATCTCATTTAGTTATAATCAACAGGTACCTCATGCTTCAAATTTTTAAAGACAGTCTAACACATCCTGTATGGTAACTCACTAGCTTCATCTGCAGTGATGTGTCATAACATTTTAAAACCATATTAACTTACTAGTTAATGTCAAGTGCAAATGCACTGCACCAGTTCATGTCTGAGATCTTATCACTACCTAAAATTGACTTCATGTTGCCTATATAACTACATAACTTACCCAATTTCTATCCAATGAGCTAAAGTAGCCAACAGCTCCACAGATTACACAGTAAGCAATTCAACAACTGTTAGAACATATCACAAGTTCTTCAGCACTAATTTATGATGATACATAATTAACCACAAGAACTCTAAGAAACAGAATTTAATGAAAGACACAATGAATGCAGCGTACTACCCAAGAACACTAAGAGGTTATGCTTCTAATACAACCTAAATTGTAACCTCATTACTTATATTATCAGTCACAGCAGGAGAAAGTTTCAGTTAATACCTAGACCGTGGCTTTTACTTTAGTGACAATTGAATATCCTCTTGCTCATGAGGTTCAAATACTCTTTTATATATAGATATAGATATAGATATAAAATGCCAGCTGGTACTGTACCTTTGCATGTGGCCTGTGCAGAAAGCAGCATGCCTGAACATTGCATTTAACACTGCATTTTACACTTGCCTGGCCTTCTTCTATTCAGTTCTTTGACTAGTCCACTTGATACATAAAGTCCTGAAAAAAACACTGTATGATTTCTTGGTTTATTTGTATTGCTAATTGTTGCCCAGCTTTTTTGGAAGTGACTGCGATTGGGTTTTAGGTGATTGGCCCTGGAGTTCTTGGCGCCGTCTAGCTGGCAGATGTCTTAATGTTTCTGACTGTGGCAATGCAACTTTGGGCTGGTGTTTCTAGCCTGCAGTTTCCTTTGTACAAGATACTCCTGGGTAGCGGTGCAAAATATATTGTGCAGTGACTCCAACTGTGTCCAGCAGTGTGACTATTCCTGGTGTGAAGTAGATTAAGAAGCCAGCCTGGAAGAGGTAAACTCTGTGGGAAACAGCCATTTAMTGCGAAATGAGATGTGTTTTTCAAATGTATACTTAAAATAATAAAGAAATTGTGGCCACACAGAAATAAACACTAACAAGCTTTGTCCTCCAAGTCACTCAATGAGAGGAAAAAGAGTAGCCAGGACAGAAATCCACTAATGTCATACACCATGTCACACACAGCTTCTTCAGCTATGAGAGGGAGGGCATGTCTGTGCTGCCCATGGCACTGCCTCGCTGAGACACTGCCTTGCTGAGACACTCAATGCAGGTTGGTAGTTGGTTGCTGGAAGCTGCGCAGAAATGAAAGGGTGGAGCTCTATAGCTAAAGTCCATCACCATACCTAGACTGCTTCTTGCCTAATGTTCTTGCAGTATAGACATGCACACAGTCACCTTTTTTTATYTTCTTCTCTTCTTTTCCCCAGATCTGATCCTTTATTATTGAGTGTTCCATGCAGGTTAGAAACAAACAGCACCAGAAGCAACACTTGTTTTTTAAGCGTGATCCGGATCTCATTGGCTTATCTGGGGATAGAAGTAGATCCTTCACAACATGAATGTTTTGTTGGAACCAAACCAGATAGGAGACACACAGACTACTGAAGTAGCAGCTGGAAAAGGCAGCTGGTTCATTTAAAGCAGGCAGCAGCTCTGCTTGTTTTTAGGGAGTCTTGTTAGCAAACTGGAACTGGAATGGAGACTGCTCAGGATTTGGTGATGAATGTGCTATTTTGCTGCCACTGCAGCTGAGAAAAGCACAGGCTGTTCAGGGAGCATCTCTCCTCACACTAGCTTAGGGGTAAAGTTTGCGCAAGATTTTGAATAAGAAAATGAAGCTGTTATCAGCATATCAAATGATAAGAGCAAATTAAAAGCAAAGCCTATGTGCATAGGGAACAAAACAACTCATTGTGCATCTCTGCTTGTACAAAAAGTTCTCATGCAGACACCACCTTTGCATGATGACTAAAGAAGAGAATCCTAGGAGAAAAAAAACAAAGCAAAACAAAAGATGCTGAACAGCCACACAGGCAGCTTCCACAGATGTTGAGGTATTTCATAGGAAGGCAATGAGAGCTTTTTCTTATGGAGTAGATTCTGCTTATCTTATAACCTTTTACTTTTTAAGCATTCCTGTTAAGGCTGAACTCAAGAAGGTGGTCCACAGCCTGAACAGATGCATCAGAGCTTGACTCTAACTGTAAGAAGCCCTTGAAAACCTACCTAGATGCTGAAGAGAATCTAACACAGGAAAAATTGCCAATAATAACTATTATTAACAATTGCAATATCATTCATCATTTACCGTAGTGTCACCTCTCAAAAAAAAMCAGCATGGGCTTAATCATGATCAGTGTAGGGGCAAAAATCTTTGCGTATTTTTACTCAGGTTAGGTCCTCACTGAACTCACTGGTGAAAAGTTCACTCGTAAGATAGAGCAGACAAAGGCAATTGGAAATTGGTGGTGGAATACTTAAAAATAGTATATTCTAATAGACAACGGGGGAGAGAAAAGGAGAACATTTTAAATAAAGAGAAAATTGTTATAGCCTTTTCACCTTGAAATTTTCAAAAAAAATTGTTCACCCTGTCCATGGAATAAATGAGGCTATTGCTGTGTCAGACAAATGCTTCTGAAGGGATATCTGATGGAAGAAAACCCATTAATCTCTATGATGAGATGACAAGTTCATCACATATCTAGAAGTACAGCACCTGTATTTCCACCCCATTTTGATTTTATTCTTTGTACAAATAATAAAAGCTGAGCTCATCATCAAAGGAGTGTAGTAATACTTTCTTCAACCTACCATAAAAGCTAGTTTTCTTACATTGCTATAAGAAAAAGGTTATAGAAGCAGAGAAAATAAGGCAGATGCCTGAAAAAAAATCAAGATACACATTATCTTCAGCGTTAAATTATCCCTGCAGACTTAGACTGTATTTAAGTATAAATTCWGCACAGCATGGGTGCATGGCTGATTGTTATTTAACTCCATTATCTCCATGTATATCAATGTATACCTAAAGTATGTTGTCAAAGGGGGCTAAACAATTTATTGAACTGGGACCTGAGTATGACTACAGGAAGTCCTCATAGGCTTCCACCCTAAATATTTCAACATGATATCACCTAGATTTTGCAGATAAACAAGGTAGAGAAAATGTCATCCTATTACTGAAGGGATGTCTCTGCAAATAAAAGAAGTGTATAATGTCAGGAATTAATTCAGAGTTCTTTTGAACAGAAGTGCAGGAGAGCTCATCCTGAATGTGGAATGCAGGAAAAAAATTAAGAAAACTGGGAAAAGAATGGAGAGCAAAAGGAAAAAAGGCTTGCTATGTTTTTATTAGTATCATGAGCAACATTCATATCTTTACCAGCAAAATGCACTCTTCTGCAGAGTGTACAATTGTGCTATCCCTTCATAAAGTGCGACACTTCATCTTTCATGCTTGTGTACCAGACACTGCATTTATGCAGATGTGCCCATTATCTGTGTCAAGCAAGCTCCAGAATTTGTCATATCTGTGCACTGGCCATCTAATGAACAATTGTGGATTTTACCTTCTTCATAACAAAGAATTCAGTAGTTTCTAATCATACCAAACTGACAACATTTGTTCAGAATTTTGGTAAGTTTTTTCTATGTAATTTTAAATAATGGTTTAACGGTGGTAGGGTAATTTGGAAAAACTATGAGGTAGATATGTCTCCATTTCTCTGCTACTATAAATTGCACATTTAAAGCGTCCCATCATTTTTCTGGTGGTTTATTTTGTCTAGGAAATATTTATATAGCTACAGAAATGTAAACGGAACAATAAAATACCTTACCTGCTTGATTTCTATTTATTTTGCCCTTAACTTAAAATGAGGTATGGAATAAGTGTAAATGTTATCTTAAGAGACCTTATGACATGCAGCAGAGAAAGCTAAGTGCAGGAATTTGATCTATGACTAAACTAGATGCAAATAGTTTCCCATTACTTAATACACCTAGTAATGACAGTGGGCTATCGAACTTCTTGTTCCTAGTCATCATGAACCTTATCAAGACAGGTCACACTTTGAAAAGAAAAATCAATATAGATTTGACTTTTATATGGCTCTGGATACAAAAACAGCCAAAGAAAACCAGCCTTGCAACAACCAGGACCCTGAGATTATATACCCGGGCAAATCAAAACCCCTGCTCCACATTTGCAGACTAGGACTTGAAGCCCACATTTGGATATGCACAGACAGGTTCCCCCCATTCCTACTCAGAGCCTACCCCACACATCAGTGGGAGTGTCTGTCCAACATAATAGCACGAAATCCATGGAACATTATCCCCCAGTCTCCTGAAAGGCCTTTCCTCGTTCCCCCAGTTATACTTAGGCCTAGTGTGTTTTCACCTTCTCCCCTGCTCTTCAGATTCCTTCCAGTTACCAGCGAGACTGGCAGTGCCCCTCTTCCTGGTAAAGAGCACTAGTGATGGCAACAGTCAGGCCCTATCCTGCCTTGACTGAAGGCCAAATAATCTCCCAGGAACATACACCTCACACTACAAATAGCTGAGAAGATGCCTATCAGGTTGAAGACCACAAATCTGCACTGCACTGAGATATGAAACACAGAGATGACTGCTGCAAACCACAGATTAATTTGTTGTCCTCTGTTAAGACGGGAGGTCATTAAGCTTCTCATTACCACCACAGTCATGCACCAGTCGCTTCAAGTTCTTAACAAATTACAGCAGATGACAACACAATATAGGCAACAAAAAACACAGCGTAAATCTCTGATCAGGCATCTCGGGCCATCTGAAAGTCAGACTGTGGTTTTCTAAAGACTTGAAGATAGAACCAGAAGAAGACTTAAAATTCAAGCACTTTTTTTCTCCAGCTAGATGTATCCACTTCTAAATTATATTCCTTACCTTCTCCACTCTGGTATGCCATATCCCGACCCATCTGGGATATTACCTGAACACTCTAAGTGCCATTGCCTAACTGCACTCCCCAGTATCTTGGAAGAACCATCAATGGAAAGGCATGCCCCGGGGTTTGGCCTAGGAACAGAGTACTGCAAAGGGCTCAGGTCATGGAATAGTCCCTCCAGATTTCATAGGTAACCATAAGGTATATGCCCCAACCATGACTGTGCATAATACTCTATGAAATTCACTCTTTTAGCTACACACAAGCTGGCAGGAGAGGAAGCAACACTTTCAAACTCTGGTTGCTAAATTCCCAGTTTTGAATTTTCATTGCCAAGTAATTTGTGTTGCCTGGATTGTACATCACTGAGGGGCAGCCTGAAGAAATGTTGCATCCCCACTGTGCCTAATTAGCAAGTCAGCACTTGAACTTTGTTTGGCTCAGGTGCAACTGAATAGGATGGAGTTTAAGGAGCTAAGAACCCAAAGCATATGTTGTATCTCAGTTTTATGGCTTTTATTTTCCCRAGAACATGTGCTCAACTTTTAGTTATCCTTTCAACTTCAAAAAGCTTATCTCAACAGGCAAAATGGAAGCAGTGCTTTTTCAACCATGTAATTTTGTCTGAGGATATTAAAACAGATGTCCACTAAGTTGGCATAATTATGTAAATTGTCCAGGAAACAGGAAACATAGGACTACATTGCCAAGGAGACAGAGATACATTAAATTTCCATTCATTCTATTAATACTCAAGACCTCATTCTGCAGAAGTTGCTTAAGTGCACACAGTACATAAATTAAAAAAAAAAATCTTATTTTTAATCTTATTTTTAAAAGATAAAAACTTACTAAACGTATGAACAGGTAAATAATATATGTGTTCATTCCAAAGAATTTACTCTGTTTCACATGAGCATTCTTTTTCATTTTATTACAATGGTATTATGTTGTTAACCTACTATAATCTAGTAGGTAAAGATTTTACTGCATTGTCAGGGAGCTGCTTCTTACACTAAGAGTTATTAAGGATTATTTGTATCCTGTTCTAGAGGAGTTCAGCTCCAAAATTTAGTACAGCAGATTTATCACCATCCTTCTTACAAGCAAGATTAAAAATTAAATTTGATTAATCTACACCATGTCAATAGTCCCATTAGACAGACATGGATGGGTGAGTATTCACAGTAACTTCAGGCGTCTAGCTGAAGTTCCAGTGTTCAAAGCCTAGGTCACTGTATAGGCCTTTAGGAAGCACAGATCCCAAATGTTGGTATCTTGATTAACCTTGGGAGCCACCTAATTTATAAACTCGGTCAGCAGAATTTGGTAATTTACAGCAATGACCCTGCAGAGCAACAAATGAAGAGACATACATAATTCACTTACAGTTTGGACTGGGATGTGAAGCTGTGTGAAGAAAACAGAAAATTCTCATTGATTTCAATAAATCCTAGATCACTTTGTTCTTCTGACCATCTCTTAAATATTTAACAATTAGCACCAGACAAATATTCCACTCAAATCTGGATTTTGACTCTCACAGGCTGCATACACAGGTTGTTGTGATGATGATTTGAAGGCTATGAATATGCAGAGCAATGTCACAAGCTTTTTTTTATGAGTCAGACATAATAAATGCATGCACATTGAAAGGTCAATCCTTGAATTTCTTGGTTGAAAGATCAAAACTTTTGTGAAAGGCTTAGAAAAAAAATATTTATTTTTTATATAAAGAGGATGAAGTCACTGGCGCATAGAAGGTAGTATAAATGAAATCAAGAGTCAAGAGTTAAACCAAAATGTTAATATTTACAGCTGAAGGAAGCTAAAAGGTGATGGAATCCCATTTTTGAATTGGCATTGAAGACTGGTTCAATGATTATAAAATTCAGTGCAAATCTAAGAACAAAATAATTCCCCCTGACAATACCAGGTCCTGGTATTAGCAAGAGAAGGGCATTTTTATTATTASAGATGTGTGTAGCAGGAATGTTATTACCCATTAAAGTCCCCTATTATTCTGCTGTCACTTATCCTCTGTTAACAGTCTCCATGATTTGACAACTTGTTCTTTAATTGTCACCCATGCTAGCCTCTAGTTCACAGCCACATGGTGAGCTGAGTTTTCATTTATTATGCATATTATGTACTGAGTTTTCCAAGCTTTCACCTTTGATATGATCTTTATCTCTCTAAATGACATTCTCCTACGCAGCCAGCACATCACTTCAGAGAATGCTTTGTGGAGTGATAAATTACACTCTGTGTTCTTTTGACAATGGAAGAGTATCCTTATGATCAAGCATTTCTTTGGTATATAATCCTGAAGTTTGCAAGTCCCCTGGGGGAGACATGTCAACTCTAACATTTGGCATTAAGACATCTTTAATGCTAATTATCCTGCCATTCCTCAACTCTCTCTCAAGAGTAGTTTTTTGTGATTCCGTAGATACCAGCTCTGTAGTTCTGTTTATTTTTTCCCCTTCAGAAAATTATATTATATTCATTCCCTCAAGAAGAGACTGCTTATACCTAGAAACCTGTACAACTACATCTATGTGTTGTAATGCCTCTTATGCACTGTGATGCCTCTTAGATGCTAGGCTGCCTTAACCACTTAAGTTAGGTGCTTTGGTTGTTATATTCTCTGTGTGGCATTTTAAGAAAAGATTCGCAAACATTCAGCACACTAAGAGGGAAGCCACAAAAGCTAGCCAAAAGGAAACACTGAAAGAAACATATTTTAATTACTTCTTTTCTCAATTTTAGATGGCAAATTCTTGTTTACAAGCAGTCATGTATATGCTGGAATTCTACAACTATAGCATTCTCTTGGGAAAAAAATGGGCAGGGGTTATACTTCAAAAAACAAAGCACATGTCCAAATAAGCAGGTTGCAATGCACATTCCCCTCTTCCTCCACTCTTCCTGCAATAGCTGTCATTAGAGCACTTCTCTAGTGATATGGGGAACTCAAGTTCAGTTTTCTCCTCAGTCTTTTAGCTTCTACCCTCGACCATATATGCATGAAGAGATGGCTAAACGGTTCTCTCTCTGTCACATCACAGACAAGTAAAACGTAAGAAACACCAGCCTAAAACCCTATGTGGTATAGTCAAGTTTCACCTATGTACAGCAACATAAAGATCCTCCAGAAGTTAAGATATACAGTCCAAAGTGACAAAAGAGTAAAGGAGAGCTGTTGAATACGCATGACTGTTGTCTGAGGTCAAAGTCTCACAGGACTAGCATGCTATTAAACATCTTCCTCAAACACTTGGCCTTTTCAACTTTGAACAGTCATTTTAGCCAAGGTTTGACATCAGTCCAGATCCGCGCACTGCCTTTCAACACAAATGGCTAATTCTGATATTCTCTTTTGAATTTTACAAACATCCTCCAACATCCCAGGTATCGCAGTTCACTACCTCATGAATGTGTGTTTTCAGAATTGAAGAAATTGATTTATTTAATCTTGCATCATCCTGCTAGATGCAAGCTGCTATCAACAGTGAGCCCCTAATTATGTTTCCCTTCAATGCAAGTATTCATCATCTGGCTCTGGTTACGATCAAGGCTGAGATTTTGAAAACCAAAGGCTATAAGAACATCCAAACCAGATCAGGCCCAAGGATGTAAATCCTGTCTCCCACAGAAACCTTTGCTGGGAAAAAAGCATGAAAACAAAGAAATCATAGAATTAAACTTCCCCAGTACACTCTCCCAGTCTCCAAAGATTTGCAGCACAGGGAATTCTTGAGAATGAAGTTGCATCTTTGTGTTTAATTACCCTCAATGGATAAATTCATAGACAGAAAACCCAATTGCTTTTTGAATTTATGTAAACTTTCAGCATCCACTATGCCCAGTGACAAGAAGCTCCGTAATCTATATGTTGTGTGAGGAAATGCCAACTTGTGTGTGAGTTGTGTGTGTATATACCAATATATTGGTATATCCTTAACTTAATCTATTGGTAAACTTCATCATACTTTTCACCCTTTTACTTCATGCTGCTGAACACAACCTGAACGTCACAGGACTTACCACCAACTGAAGAGTTCATTAATTTCTGCACTATGTATGGCTCAAAGGGCTAAGCTGTGTGCTTATGTCAGTATGAACCAGTGGTTTATATTTGGCTTTGATAAAAACGCTGGCCCACTTTCTATGATCATAGCAAAGGTAAAAGCTAAAAGTTCAGGAAAATAAGAGCTCTAAGATCAGTCAATCGCTGAATCTTCTAGTGCAAGGTTGAGCCAGATACTTGGCAAAGAGCAAAGACTTAGCCTTTATAAAAATGTATTAGCCATCTTGCCTGCATTTAAGGTTAGGAAGAAGGAGGCCTAAGACACTCCATGCAGGTCTGTATTCTGCATGTTTCACAAGCCTAGAACAAGCTGCACAGGTATTAGCAAGCAGGCACCCAGGGGGAAGTTTGGTTTTGGTGGGGGATTTTTTTTTTTTTAATCAGTAAAGTTAAGTCTATGCTTTGGTAAATAACGGGTTGAAAAATGTGGTTTATTCATGGATGTTGCGTGGCCCTCCTAGCTAGATTAAGGTCAAAAACTGGATAGGGCCAATAGGATAAGTCATCTCACTATGGATTAGGCTACAGAAGAGATTGAAGTTAGGAGCAAATTTTAGGAAGAGGAAAGAAGAGAAAATYTTTTCTAGCTTGATGAGCTTGCAAGATCAAGGCATAGTTTATTGCTAGAGCTTTCCTGTCTGAGAGAATAAGAGATGACATATGCCACTACTTTCTGCTGACATTTAGTTCTAATGCATATATTGTTTATCAAGATAAAATAAGTTTAGGACAAAGTCTGCATATGGACACTGGGTGTCATTCATATGGCAAAACTGGGAGAAAAAAAAAGGGTCAAGGACTTCAGGTTATTGCTGACACCCTTACAACTCCCAGGGCAGAGATAAAGTCTGACAACATCACAAAAATCAGTTTACTTTTGGCAGCAGTGCAGGATTTGGTCCCCCACAATTTTTGGTGAGGATTAGGGTTTACAGACGGAGGAAACAAGATGGACTGGTATATGGGGCCCATAAGACTTGCACAAAGGCTTACATCAGAGGCTTCCACACCCCAAGTAAAGGCATCAACTGGATTAGTGGTTTGCCTAAGGGCACAGTCTCTCTCATTTTGCTTGCCCTGCAGAGATAGAACAAAACACAGTCACACCTTGAAGAAAAAAAGAGTTCAGAAAAGTCTATTTTCAATTCTAAAAAATAATAGCAGGCTTTTTGAAAACCTAAGTTTACTGGAGTAGAAAAGCCACTTACCATTCAGTTTTATTCTTTGTCTCTTACCCACTAAAATTTAAAGAGTGATACAGTCAGAGGCAGACAGGGAAGAAATGTGAAGATACAGGGATCAAGATTTGTCTCCTACASCAGGAGCCAAATTCAGGAGAAAACCAAAGTCAAAACAGAAGACAAGAATTCACAGCAAGCCTCAGTAAGTGAAGGCTTTAGCCATTTACACAGAACCAGTTACACRAAACAGCTTTTGCCCAGGGCTTGTGCTACCAAAAAGCTCACCACAGCGCACACCACACCCTTCAAAAGGGGCTTGTGCCGCAGAGGTGTTGGCTTGCTGGGCTCAGCTGTTTCATGGAGCTGAAAGCATCTCTGAGAGATCCTACTCAAGCTTATTCCTTGGGTTGCAATACAAATCAGCTGTGTTAGCAACAGCCTCTTCACCCTGCTGCTGACGCAGGAGAGGTTAAAGCCTCCGCTGAGGAGAAGTTAGTGTCTCTCTGAGTCTGGTGGGGCAGGTTTGTTTTAGTGACCTGGCTGTGCTGCATGGTAGCAGATAATACCTAAAGGCTGTATCTCTATATGCCTATGTTACCTTTTACAGGGGTAACGTGGCATGTTCTGCAGAGTGTGCTGCTGACAGGGAGCCTTGGGCAGTCACAGCATATCTGCTCACTGCTCTCTTCGCTCTCTTTTACAGAGCTATTAGCCACTCTGATAAGCAAAGCTGCTTTTMTTTTTAGTGGTTAAGAATGACATTTTTTTCCAAAGCTGAAACTATGAACTGAATGCCTGATTCCATTAATATTTCCATGCAGCTAGTGTGGGTGGGCTTTGACAGCTCAATGCACCATACTGATTCTCCCCTTTGAATGTGCACAGGGAGCAACAGGGTGCTACAGAGTGTCAGGTAACTTCTGCTCTTTTGCAGCAAACCACTTTTATTGGATTCGATAATGGGAACAATACAAATAGCCCCTATAACAAAGGCAGAAAAACAGTCTGAATCTGTGCTGTATTTTTTATCAGACAAATGAATTCCCTAGAAATTTCATTTCAAAGCAATACTAGATTATCTTCTCTAATAAGTAAAAAATTGAATGAGTTCACGCTGGCAAGATGACATTTATTTTACTGAAAGGAAGTGCATTAGTACATACAAATCAACTCCTTGCAAGATGCAGGCCCTGAACAAACAGCTCCTCAGATATTCACAGCAATCAATGTACTGTTTTGTAAGCACCAGACCAGGCATCTGAAGCCTAGCTGTTCTGATTAAAACACAGTCGCACTGAAATGTAAGAACTGGTTCCACATTTGAGTGTGGGGACTGTCAGAATATTTGTACATTTTCTGCACTTTCCTGTGTTCTGCTGGCTTTCTGTATGTTGCTTGTCAGCATATGAGATGCACAGGTGACACACACTCCTTGTGTCTGTACAAGACAGGAGTCGTCTAATTGGAGCGTCCAGAGTTGCATGGTCCTTCAGGTTATTTGTTGAGGAAAGCAGAATTTTGGAGACTACAGGAGCAACATTCACCAGTAACTTCTAAAAATTAATCTCTCCTTCCACTCTCTCCCCTGTCTGAAGAGAATTTCCAAAGATGGCATTCAGATCAGAGCTGTCATTCAGATGCAAGAATTTTTCTGCAAACTCTTCTTTCTTTCCTTTCTTAGTCCCATGCTTGAGACTTAATTAACAATTTTATCCTGTTTCTTTTTTTCTTTAAAGTACTTATGTATCAGGTTTGCGTGGCAAGGTTTTGGTAGCAGGGGGACTACAGGAGTGGCTTCTGTGAGAAGCTGCTAGAAGCCAATGCCAGCTGGCTCCAAGATGGACCCACTGCTGGCCAAGGCCGAGCCCATCAGCGACGGTGGTAGTGCCTCTGCAATAACATGTTTAAGAAGGGAAAAAAAACCCTGCACAACTGCAGCTGGAGAGAGGAGTGAGAATATGTGAGAGAAACAACTCTGCAGACACGAAGGTCAGTGAAGAAGGAGGGGGAGGAGGTGCTCCAGGCGCCGGGGCAGAGATTCCCCTGCAGCCCCTGGTGAAGACCATGGTGAGGCAGGCTGTCCCTCTGCAGCCCATGGAGGTCCACAGTGGAGCAGACATCTACCTGCAGCCCGTGGAGGAYCCCACGCTGGAGCAGGTGGATGCCCGAAGGAGGCTGTGACCCCGTGGGAAGCCCGCGCTGGAGTGGGCTCCTGGCAGAACCTGTGGACCCGTGGAGAGAGGAGTCCACGTTGGAGCAGGTATGCTCGCAGGACGTGTGACCCTGTGGGGGACCCACACTGGAGGAGGCTGTTCCTGAAGGACGGCACCCTGTGGAAGGGACCCATGCTGGAGCAGTTTGTGAAGAACTGTAGCCCGTGGGAAGGACTCACGTTGGAGAAGTTCGTGGAGGGCTGTCTCCTATGGGAGGGACCCCACGCTGGAGCAGGGGAAGAGTGTGAGGAGTCCTCCATCTGAAACCCCCATTCTCCATCCCCMTGTGCCTCTGGAGGGGAGGAGGTAGAGAAAATCGGGAGGAGTTAAGCCCGGGGAAGAAGGGGAGGGGTGGGTGGAAGGTGTCTTAAGATTTAATTTATATTTCTCATTAGAATCATAGAATCATAGAATCATAGAATCATTAAGGTTGGAAAAGACCTCTAAGATCATCGTGTCCAACCATCCACCCAGTACCCATGCCCACTAAACCATGTCCCGAAGTGCCACATCCACACGTTTTTTGAACGCCTCCAGTGATGGTGACTACTCTGATTTGATTGGTAATAAATTAAACTAATTTCCCCAAGTCRCGTCTGTTTTGCCTGTGACAATAATTGGTGAATGATATCTCCCTGTCCTTATCTTGACCCACGAGCTTTTTGTTACATTTTTCTCTCCCCTGTCCAGTTGAGGAAGAGGAGTGATAGACCAGCTTTGGTGGGCACCTGGCATCCAGCCAGGGTCAACCCACCACAACTTATAACAATTTTTAAATGAAAACTCCCTTTCAAATTGAAAAGCTTAAACATTTCATGAAAAAATAATGCTTTCTAAACACAACATTCCAACATAGAAAACAATTCCCTACTTTTCTGGTCAAAACTGTATGTCAAATGTTGACAGACTCTGTCCTGAACAGGTGAATTCTGCCCTTATCCCAACTGAATTTTTAATGAAATTTACATTTACCAAAATAAATTCAGCCAGTTGTGCCTAATACACACATTTCCTGGTATGGGGAATCATTGAAAAAACAGATTCAGATTTGCTCATCTTTKTAACTGTAACACACAGAACCAATAGTTTTAACGTCTGCTACGTTGAGCTTTAGATAGGAATGGGATATTTCGCTAGCACATAAATGAGCACAAAACTTCACGCATATGAGGAGCGTCGATGACTTATTTAAAAAGAAATAAATGTTTGTTGGGTTTTTGGCTGCTTTTTTTTAAGAATGATTAAAGGCTATCATTTCCTCTTAATGTTCCATAATTGGTTATTTAACTCCCACTGACAATAATGGGAACAGCCTGCTTAATCACTGCATGCAGAGATGAATATATTTGAACATGTGGTGGGTGGAAGCTGCCTTGCCTATTGAGTTTAACTGTAAACAGAAAAAGAATATGAAATCTATTGTTCTGCTGACATTGTTTTACGAATCTCTCTAACAACGTGAATTTTTAAAGCTTTTGCTTCTAGAATATATTTTCAAAAGAAGACTTTTAAGTACCCTGTCCCTTGCAAGAATACTGAGACACACAAAATCTGAGTGATTTTCTATGACCCCAAATTTACAATTTTATGGCAGAACCAAGAACAGAACACAGGTTTCTGCCTCCTACTTCTGTGCTGCAATGTTCCCTCTGCAATTAGTTAAAACTGATCCTTCTGTGCTTTCCAGCAAAATGCACAATTGGGGGCTGACTCAAGTACACTGAAGTCAATGGAATTCTATTTAGCTCAGTGACTTTTGGACCACTTCATATATATTTCATGTAGCTTCATTTCTTTTCTAAATTGTTGATTTACAGCTACAAAGACTACATACATGCCATTGGGGAAGCTATAACTGTGCATACTGCTGAGGGTTTTTTTCTCTTTGTAGTGGTCCTGACTGGGAGAGCATTGTACATTGAGGAGTTAGTGACCCACAAAACCGTTAACCTGAGGGCCAAACCCGAGCCGTGCTGTGCTGGGGGAACAGCTCAGCCTTCGGGCCTCTCTTGGGCTGCACAGTTCCCTCGGTCACAGGATCACCTCGGCCGCCATTTTGACAGAGGAGCCTGCAGGCAGCTCCCACTTGGTACTGGCAATTACGCTACCTGTGTGCCTCATCTTTATCTAAAAGCGTAGCAAGAAGTTCTTATGTGAACTTCTTTTTTGTTTGACAGTAGGAATTATGAATAGAATTGTTTTCTTGTAAGAAAATCATGTAACAGCTCGGATGACCCAAAGGGAGGAGCTTCTCTTCACAGGGTTCTGCGCAGCGTGACGTGGCAAAATCCATCCAAGGTCTGTCCGACACTGTACAAACACGGGGTTTCCAGCATCTCGCAAGATTTACTATCTATATTCCTCTTTTTATTCTACCTTATTAAAACATCTATTTTAGTAAGCCAGTTGTTGTTGGGTCTTTCATATAGAGATCCAGAAAGAACCCTGCCGACTGTTTCTCTCTTTCTCACCTCACRAAAGGTAACAATAGGAAATCTTGGGGTTTGGTATCAGTAATTTGGACCAGTAACCTGCTTCATTTGCCTGCAGATGTTTGTACAAGTTGTACAGCTAGTAACCTGATTTACAGTGTCATTTCTTGTAAAGACTTTGACCACCATTTTGCATCAAGGACTTTTGCTTAAGGTTTTCCACTGATTGTAGAGATAATATGATCTGCTCAAATTGCTTGTGCAGTCCTAGAAGTCTCTGCCACAGGTTTCTATTTCTTGCTGTGTTGCTAAACTATTGCATATGCTTTAAGTTATTTCTGCCTTAAATAAATTATTTTTTTCACTGAAAAATAAGTATACCATAAGGACCACATCTTAAACTAATGATACAAAAGGTTAAACCCTTGACTGAAGTTATGCAGACTAGCAATAATCTCCTGCCAAACATAATATTGAGGATAAATCATCGTCCCAACTCAATTCACAGTAGAATGGGTGTATAAAGGGCTAGCATCACAAAGATGCAGTATCTCAGATAAAATATTCACAACTCACACCTCTAACAAGCATTTTCACAATGACCCATTCTCCATATGCTCATCTACTTCTGCCTCTTTAAAGATCTCAGTTCCTTTTTTCTAATTTTGGTTCTTTTTATTTAATTTTTTTAATATTTATTTTTTTATTAAAATAAAAATATTTATTTTACCTTTCCCCAATTGGCTTTTTCTCGATTTTGATCTGTTATGTTTGAGATGTGTCTAACCTAACCAGAAAGCATCTTTAAAGTGTACTGTCTAGTCGTGATTTTTTTTTTCTTTTTTTCCAAGTTAATTTGTCAATTATTATGTAATAAGTCATGGCAATTGTTTGGTTTCATTAAATGTGTTGTTTTTTCTTACACAAATACACTTTTTCATTTCACCTTTTCCTCTTATTGAGGAGAAGCCTGAGGAATAAATTAAATGGGGAAGCCTAGTCGTAAGTTGATTCTGACAGGATTACGCCTGTACAGTCCTCAGCCCCGTGCTGTTGAAAGTGAGTTGGTCTCATGAAGTCATATACTTGCAGACAGAAACACAGCTTCTTCATTTTGTCAGAAATACATCTACCTTGCCATCACGAAACATCCTTGGGAATCAGTGTGGGATGGTCTGCTGTCAGAGTGGGCACTCAAAGGCTGTTTTCATTTGTGTTACCTTGTTTCTGCTGTTGGATGTCTTCTACTCAGTAGTCTGTTATATTCTGTGCTTCCTGCCCTTAGTAGCTCATGAAGTCAATAGCAGGCAGCATCTTTCTTTTTCTTATAAAATCCATCTTTTGTGGTCCTCTGAAATTCTGACTCATTGTTTCAAAGACAAAATGCAAACAAGCTAATCCTGGTGAGGGTTCACCAAAGCACAGCAATATGAAGAGGAAGAGTCTAAGGGGTATCTAATTATACTATTCTCATAGAATCATAGAATCATTAAGGTTGGAAAAGACCTTTAAGATCATCGAGTCCAACCATCCACCCAGTACCCATGCCCACTAAACCATGTCCCGAAGTGCCACATCCACACGTTTTTTGAACGCCTCCAGGGATGGTGACTCCACCACTTCCCTGGGCAGCCTGTTCCAATGCCTGACTACCCTTTCGGTGAAGAGATTTTGCCTAATATCCAATCTAAACCTCCCCTGGCACAACTTGAGGCCATCTCCTCTCGTCCTATCGCTTGTTACTTGGGAGAAGAGACCAACACCCACCTCACTACAGCCTCCTTTCAGGTAGTTGTAGAGAGCAATAAGGTCTCCCCTCAGCCTCCTYTTCTCCAGGCTAAACAACCCCAGCTCCCTCAGCCGCTCCTCATAAGACCTGTTCTCCAGACCCTTCACCAGCCTCGTCGCCCTTCTCTGGACACGCTCCAGCACCTCAATGTCCTTCTTGTAGTGAGGGGCCCAAAACTGCACACAGTATTCGAGGTGCGGCCTCACCAGTGCCGAGTACAGGGGCACGATCACCTCCCTCTGCCTACTGGCCACACTATTCCTGACACGGGCCAGGATGCCGTTGGCCTTCTTGGCCACCYGGGCACACTGCCGGCTCATGTTCAGCCGGCTGTCGACCAGCACCCCCAGGTCCTTTTCCGCCGGGCAGCTTTCCAGCCACTCTTCCCCAAGCCTGTAGCGTTGCCCGGGGTTGTTGTGACCCAAGTGCAGGACCCGGCACTTGGCCTTGTTGAASCTCATGCAATTGGCCTCAGCCCATCGATCCAGCCTGTCCAGATCCCTCTGCAGWGCCTTCCTACCCTCAGGCAGATCAACGCTGCCACCCAGCTTGGTGTCATCCGCGAACTTACTGAGGGTGCCCTCGATCCCCTCGTCCAGATCATTGATAAAGATGTTAAACAAGACCGGCCCCAAAACTGAGCCCTGGGGAACACCGCTCGTRACCRGCYGCCARCTGGATTTGACTCCATTCACCACAACTACCTAAGGCCTAATTACAGAGACAAGGTCACACTGTTCTCAGGGTTGTACCACAAAAGGATAAGAGGCAAGTTTATTTAGAATCCAGTTATACACACTAGTTGCAGCAAGGGAAATTTGAATTAGATATAAGGAATATTTTTTTACTGCAGAGGTGGTCAAGCGCTGGAACGAGCCCTGACAGACTGCAGAATCTTCATCCTTAGAGCCATTCAAAACTCAGCTGGACAGGACCCACAGCAACTTGATCTAACTCCAAAATTGGTCCTGTTTTGTGGTCCATAGACCAGATGACCTCCAGAGGTCTCTTCCAACCTAAATCATTCTATGGTATCGTTTGTCTGCAATTTTCTGAGTTTTTCAATGCACTTTAACATTTGGTTCCCTCAGCAATGGGCTAAACTGACAGTTCTGTAAAGCAGCACACATACTTTACCAATCCAGGAAAAGTTGTGGATCCTTTCACTAACTTCTTTTAAAACTTGTGAAAACTGAAGCCCAAATAACCAATTGATTGCCTCCTGTTTGCAAGCTAAAATTTTAAAAAACTAACTAGAACTGTTATGCTGCTATATCCCTTTAAGTCAAACTGCATTTACAAATCTAGTGACCAACTGCTTTTGTATATGGGTACATAAATGTTACAGCATCACAGGTGACACTGAGAAGACTAGTGACGGTAAAACTGTATTACAAAGCAAATTCTCTACYAACAACCTAACTGACATTGATATATCAGTAGGAGAATTTGCTCTTAGGTTTTTGTAATTCAGCCTCTAAACACCTCTGCGTGCCTCTARCAGACAAGATGCAGGACCACTGCAGAGCTGTAGAATTATAAAAAATAAGGCTGGAAGAGAGTCTGGGAGAGTATTTAACCCACTTCCCTCTCCAAGGCACGGTCAGTCATTTCTACATCATTCTTAATAGATTTCTGCTGAAACTGTTCTTTTGGATCTCTAATGATGGAGATTCCACGGTAGTTTCAGGCAGTCTATTTCAATGTTTCACTACCATTAGACTATTGTTCTCTTAATTTCCTCTGCTGATATTTAAGACCACTATTTCTGTCCTGTAAACTATGGACATGAAGAAGAGTCATCTCTTCTTCTTCCCAGGAATCACTTTTTATTTAAAGACTACTAAGTATGTCTTTGACCAATAAAGTTGGAGATATGAAAATACAAAACGAGTCATACAGGATTGTATACTTTACTAAACTGAGAAAGGCTCTGACAAAATTCCRCAGTTTTCCAATTTTTCTCCAATCCAAAATGAAAATAAATCTTGAAAACACAAAATTTCATTCCAAACGGACATTCAAGTTCCTGCCTACCCCTATTAAGCATAGTGTAACAGAAACACAATCCTAAATAATAAAATCCCCATGCAAATGATGCATAACTATTCCCTTGACCATCTAAATGCATAACAGAACGACGAGCTACACTTTGCATGCATGTCAGCTCTGCTGTACTGTAAATTTCCAATATAACACTGACCATGACACAACTACACTAAGAGCCTAACAGATATATCCTGATAAAGAAACTCTGTAATATTCAAAGGTAGGAACAACATAAATAAGCCTAAATATAATACAGCAGACATTTGTTGAGTTTCTGCTTAAACTGAGAAAACAGATACTAGAGAATGCATAAAAGTGAAGTTTGAAATAAAGGAAATTTGAGTTCCTCCCTTYTTCCTCTGTAAGAACTTATAGCCCACCAATAACATGAGGAAACAAAAGGTATCTGCTAGTATGAGAACGATCTGAATCTGTCTTATTACAAAGCCTGTGTGACAGTAACTGGGTCACTGATTAGTAACAATGATGAGCCATGCTCCCTAACACCACTAAATTCATCTTCTGCTGACAACAAAATTTCATATTTGCTTGAAATTTCACATCCTGCCATTGAAGCAAATAGGCATTAACTTCCCAAAGAGGCATGGGCATTAAGGTCACAGTGTTGGGGA
This sequence comes from Oceanodroma leucorhoa, assembly GCA_030449065.1. Lineage (NCBI taxonomy): Eukaryota > Metazoa > Chordata > Aves > Procellariiformes > Oceanodroma > Oceanodroma leucorhoa. Next base: position 6,757,159 of record JASVER010000007.1, on the reverse strand, counting down.
CTGCTACTCCAGCTAAAAATGAAAAATGGACAGCCCTGAGGAAAAAATTAACCCTAACTCATTCTCAAAGCTGTAAAAACTACAACAGATGCTGACACAGCTTCAACGACTACTGATACAGACAAAATGCAAGTTTAGAGATGCTGGGGAGAATATTCTAAATCTGTGCTTATTATCAGCTTGCCGTGGAAATACGCTCCTGGCTTGGGTCAGGGGGAGATGCAGAAAGCAGATATACTTCCAGCTTATTCCTGGGGAATGCCATCTACTGGTGGAAAAGAAGGTATTGAGCGAATGCATCCAAATGCCAGAAACGCTGTTTTCCTAGGACCTCAGTATCACTCTGGCTAGAAATATTGTTGCAGATTAGCAAGATTATATACCTGGACATTATCAGTGCAAATGAAAGAGGTGACAGGCCTGGGGGAAAAGGAATTTTTCCAAGGATTAAGGAACAAGGAACTAAGAATGAGAAATCAGCCACAGTCTGGGTACCTCTGATTTTTGCAATGTCCTTGTCACCAATACATTGTTAAAGAGATATTTTTTGGAAGTCTGTCCAGCTCTCACTGAGTGCAACCAAAAAACATTCAGTCCTCTGTAATGTACTTGCAGCCCAGAGACAAAATTGTGATGACATCCTTTGATGCTGGCAACATAATTGAAACTGCCGAAGTGAAATACTGATGCATGAAGTAGCCAGGATGGGAAGGATCCGAATGCCACATATGTTGCATTGCTGAACTGGTAATACAGGGTACTGGTAATAATAGGTGAAACTGCTGAATGTATCCAGAAGGAGCAAAAGGAAATAAAACTATTTGTAGTGCCTATAATATATTTCGTTATGATGCTTCTCAATGCTAATATAATTTTGGTGTAACTTTAAGGCAATTGCCTACGGGATAACTATTTCTGGTACCTTATTGCAGTCCAATTATCCAAGTCCATTAGTTAAATCATATTTCAATTCTCTCATCTATATTCAATAAAGCCAGACGCAGAGGGGATCTCAGGCTCATGGTTTCATATAGAGCGTGACATGGCAATCGTGACATCACCTGAAGTGCAGAACACGGTGCAGAACCGAATCATCCTGGCCTGGCCCCTATTACCTCCCTGATACTGCATTCTTGTTTACATGTAGGCACAACAGGACTTCATTAAGCAGCAAATCACACTTGAAGTGGATGGAAACCAGTTTATTGATGTTGAACAGGTGACAACGTGGCTCATCAAGAACTGAGGGGATAGCAGTCTGCTTTCTTTGTGCTATTAAGAAAGTAGTACATCACTTTTAAGCTCTAGCCATGTCCTTGTAAGTCCCTTAAAACCAGGCTGGGATAACTAGAGCCAGCTGTTGGTACTGATACCTACACCAAATCTTGCTATCCCACAAGCCTCATTATGCACAGGGCTGAATTCTACTGATGTTTCTTTAGGGAAGAAAAGAAAATGCATAATCAGTAAGTGGTAGGTAACACCGTGTACTCTGAAGTAGATGCCTTTCCACTGGCACAGATCAAATAGGTGTTTTTTCTCTACATGTGCGGGAACAAGAATTATTTTAAAACATTAATTGCATCATACGCATGGAGACACCTACAGAACATTAAACAAAATGAAGGGAATCGGTATGCAAGCAAAACCCTGCCTGGCAAAGGGTATAAGGTTAATAGGAAACGATCATAGCAGAATTTAGTTTTCCCCATTCATTTAGCTAGGATCAGCTCTGACAGCAGAATTTGATTTACCGGTTGATAAAGCTGTGTATACATTCTCTCAGACAGTCTAAAAATCATTCCTCTTTTCCTGGCCAAGGAAGCTTTTTCTCTGTCAAATACCAATCACTCATAGCAAGAGAACAGTTGACAACAACCTATAAATATTAAATGGGGCTATGAGCAAGTAAGTATTTTGTCAGAAATTTGCAAAACTACTAGTGAACAGTTTCCTTTATGCAAGTGAAGGTTCCAGCTATGGTATGCTTTCATACACTTCACTGAAATGTGCAACAATTGCCCTTCAGTTCACCAGGGAGCAAAGCTTAAGTAAAGCTTTGGTACCAGACAGCTTGTGGCATACCGAGAAAGAGTTACCCTGTATGCGAAATCCTAGGGCTAAAACTAAGTATCTTTAAAAGGAACAAGCAGAGGAAGAAACATTATGTACAGTATGTGATTTGGTAAAAGACACAATGATTTAGCTTTGAGTTCAGATTCAGGCAAAGATCCAATGTAAGTGTGCTTACTACCTTACTTGATTGTACTTCAACGAAGATATTAGCCGAGGTGGTCTTCTGCATCTGCTGAACCAATAGGCTATACAGCCAGCTGGAGTCTCCCCCCTCTCAATGTGGTTGCCCAAGTCTATTTGGAAGCCGAATTTGGCCCGTTCTGGGAAAAGTGTCATCTGTCTGTGCTGTTTTTCTATCATTTCTGTAGATACAGTCACCCACATATGCTAGAGTCATGGGAAACTGCATGATTCAGACAGCTCTCTATTTCAAAAATCACTGAAGGAGGTCTTATGGAAATGAAAACAATTATCACTGAAGAAATCACAGGAAACAAAAATTAAAATTTCAGAACACATCAGTATGATATGCTTTGGAAAACGTTGCATTTTTCATTATTTTCTTGGGCTATTGTCATTCCTCTTTACCACTTCTAAACAATTATGTCTCTTGCTCCAAGGATTAGATAAGTATCAGGAACAAAATATGTTTTCAGAAGTCTACAATTCAGTCTTACACAAAGACATTTTATAAAGAGTTCTTCATCTACTTTTACTTCATCCTGCCAGGATCCATTAATCAGAGTGTTCTCCCTTCAGGACAGACTGCCTGGACAATGGAGCCGATGAGCTACAGCTCTCTTCTTTTTCCTGTGCTCGTTTTAATTTTTTTTTCCCAGTGTGTGCATGTATCTACACCACCATAATGTATATTTTAAAGTAAAGTGAAGCTCTTCTCCCAAGAATTAATGTTCTTAAAAGAAAATCAACATAACTCAGTAAAAAAGACAGTAACTCACGGGACATGAAAAAATCTTTTTTCAGGAAAAAAGAAAATGCTTTAAGTCTGGATTTGTAAAACCTCCTGTTCTGAGAGTGCTGGTCACCTAGTACACACTTGGATTTGCTGTCTGCAAGGGTCTCCGGACAGCACTAGTACGGTCTTCAACAGTAAGTCCCCAAAGTGCAGAGYTATGGACTGACGGCTCATGCTTTTAGGAACAGAATTTTGTTCTGTTGAAGAGTTGCAGTCATCATGCCTTGCCAAACCAGCAGTAGTAAAGGAGCATCAGAAGACAGTAAAGGTGGATATTATGGGACTTACTGAGAATCTCAAAATCTGCCAGGAGGTAATGCACTACAAAAGCTACTTCAAATACAGTACACAAGCGTACGTGCTGCAAACTCACTGAGCTGCTGTAAAATTACCTTACATTAGAGGAGTTAAAGAATATCGTAATTACTCGTGAAGGAATAAATGAATTCTCCCATGTTTTCCTGGTGATTGAAATATTTATTTTTTCTTCTTTGTGTCTCTTGGCTGCCTCTTTTATCTTTTATATTCCACAGCACAATCTGATAGCAGTAGTTATCAACAAGCTTGATCCTGCTCAAACTGAAGTGAATGGAAAACTGCCAACTGAGCTCAAAGGGAAGTGAAAATGAGTCCCCAGATTAGGGAATAATAATCACTGTGGTAATAAGCTAAGGCTTCAGCATTCCTGTCACTTTTGCTTTGTGTGGCTTTACTTATTTTCTTTAGGGAGTATTTTGCTCATACACATTAGACATGCAGCTGCCATTTCTGTCTCTAGACTGACATAAATAGAGAGGCCTACTGTAAATTGCAAAATCTCCTCTGTGGAGCTACTGATTTGTAGGGATTACCTGGCCTGGAATTTGTACTTCCAACATTGACAAAGTCTTGATGCTTCTCTCCGGGGAAAAGGCCAGTCCACCGTTACCCTGAGACTATATGCTCAACCTCAGACAAATAATAGACAAGTTATTAAGCCGTTCTTGCTTGTCTTGCCTGATGTCCATTTGAATAGCTCTCTCTTTAGAAAGCTGCTGTAACTGCTTCTAAATTTGTTATTTCAAACTGCATTTATACAACTCTCTTATAAAAGAGTTCACCACATGTGAAACATTGGCTGAATTAAGTGAATATTATGTGCATCCAATGTTTGTTTTTGAGCAAGTTCTGTTTTCTTTTCATGACAAAGGGGCCATACCAAAGGCAGCAAGTCCCAAACTGCTTACAAGTCTCTAGGAAACTCTCATGGAAAGGAGAGAGCCCAGCCCATCAATGGCCACATACTCTAAGCCAGATGATGATCCAGTGGGCCAGATCATAAGAGCAGAGATAGGCCGCATTTCCTCTTTTAAATTACCCTTCAGTTTTGACAGACTTCAGCAGCCTCTGCAGCTCATTCAGGGGTCACAGTGTCCCAGTCCTCCTCCCCTGTGCTGGGTCAGCCATCTTGCCAGAAGTTGAAAGAAGTCTTAGCCCTTTCCTGGCTGCTCATGTTTTGTTTCTGGAATAGATCTGCCTTCTGTGATAAAACTGGCTCTCCAACATCATTGTCACAACACGCTTTAAAATACTGTCTAAATCCACTGCCAGTTTTGGAAAAAGAGGTCTCAGAAATACTGCCTTCCTGCAAGTTTTGTGAAAACAAGTAGCCAGACACAGCAGTGAGACCTTCTTAGTGCTCCCAAGGGACAGAAAGGCTGAGGCGGCCGCAGCCTCGTCCGCCCCACGAGGCTGCAGGCAGCGAGCTCACCCAGAGGCACAAGATGGCCGGATGGCTCTGGCGGGCCCGCCAAACGCAGAGGTGAAAGGGGGTAGGCAGCCTACTAGACATGGCAGAAAGCAAAGATCATCTGAGGACCCTGTGGGCCACAGGAAAGAGCTGCAGATACGGTGCGGGGCATAAGCCATAGAAACAAGGGAGGCAATGGAGACCACCCCTCCAGCGACAGCGTATGAGGAGGAAACTGRGCGAGCCGTTGAGAGGGTGGGCGGGCGGCCGTTGGGGAGCCGTTAGGAGGGCGGGCGGCCCTTGGAAGCGTTACTTCACGGCGCTTCACAGAACGGGCGGGTGAGGGAGCCAGCCTGCGGGCAGCGGGAACGGGTCTCCCCCGCCCGCAGCCCTGACAGCGCCGCGGCAGGACTCCGGAAAGTTTTGCCACACCGGCGCCGTCCCAGCAAYGGGCCGGAGGCGGGCGGGCTGCGGGGAGCGCCGAGCCTCCCGCCCGCCGCTCCCCAGCCCGCCGCGCCGCGCCCGGCCCCTCCCTCCGCCCGGCGGGGGCTGTGGCGGGGCAGGGGCGGTGCCAGCAGCAGCGAGGGGCGAGCGCCAGAGCCGGGCTGGGCAGCGGCGGAGCTCTCCGCCGGGAGCCATGGGCCAGGACTTGCCGTGGCTCAACCACTCCGGCAGCCCGCGGGCGGCGGGCAACGCCTGTGTGGCGGACGGGCAGCGCGGCGGGCCCTTCGCCGCCGCCACCGCCGCGCTGCTGGCGGCGCTCATGGGGCTGCTGGTGCTGGCCACGGTGTTGGGCAATGCCCTGGTCATTCTGGCGTTCGTGGTGGACCGGAGCCTCCGCACGCAGGGCAATTTCTTCTTCCTCAACCTGGCCATCGCCGACCTGCTGGTGGGTGAGTTCCGGGGCGCCGGGAGGGACGGAGGGTTGCGGTCCGCGGCGGTGCAGGTGTCACCGCCGAGCTCTGTCCGCAGGCAGCTTCTGCATCCCCCTCTATATCCCCTACGTGCTGACGGGCGAGTGGAGACTCGGCAAGGGCTTGTGTAAGCTGTGGCTGGTGGTAGACTACCTGGTGTGCACTGCCTCCGTCTTCAACATCGTCCTTATCAGCTTCGACAGGTTCATCTCTGTCACCAAAGCGGTAAGGCGGGGCACRTGGTCCGGAGGGTGGTCTGCAGGGGCTCCAAGGCTGCCCTTTCAGGCAGGATGGTGTGCTTAGGGCACCTGGTCTCAACCCCATTGCACCTCACGCAAACACTAGAGGAGACAGGGTAGCGAGGCTGTTCCCCTCAGTCCTGGAAATAGTTCTATGAGTGATGAGGGACACTTGCTTCTCACTTTTACAGTGGAAGAGGTACTCCATTTTAGAAACAGGCACAGTTTGTATATGCTGCTGTTCCAGCTCGAAGGACAGAGGGAACAAGGTGTACTTATTTCCTCCCCAGCCACACCTCGGATAGCTTCAGAAGTATTACCCAGCTGAAACAGACCATCTCCCTCAGAACATGGCACTGCACTTCGTGACAACTGATAGCCCAAGCCAGCCTAGCTGCATCACAAGGCAGAGAGAGATCTCCTTGCACTGGGTACCAAACTCTCAGGGAGATTTAGATGTATACAGCTGTGTATGGTTCAAAAGTGGCAGAATATAAATTAACATCTTTCAAAGGATGCTAAGAGCCTTGCCTCAGTGATGCAGCATGTTGGTTATCGAAAAAGGAGTAGACTAGACTTTGCAAAATCAAAAGCTAACTTCATTTTCACCTAGACCATACTGCCTTGAAGTATTTTGGATGGTGCCAAAATAACACATTTTACCTGCTAATAGGTTTCACTCTTCTACATACACTTCTTGGTTATTCTTCAGCCCCSTGTTCCACCCACATTTCCTTAAAACGTTAATTTAGCTTCATTGCTCATTCTAAATCACACTAAGAGGCAATGATACATTTTTGGCAAACAGTASAAAGAGAGGCTGCAAGATCACTTTAACAGTTTATATGCAACTTAGTGTTTTACCAACTTCTTTTTGAAGAGGGAGAAATGAACAGATTAATTCTTAAACAGTCAACACTTACAATTCCTTTATTTTCTAGGTTCTGAATTAGTCATGAATTTTGCTTTCATAAACCAAACTCTCATGACTGTACACATAGTATAAATATATAGACTGGATGCTTTCAAAAACAGAAAGGGAAACTRGTCATAATAAATAAAAAAAATCAGCCACTTTAAAATACTTCAGATTAATCCTCCATATAAAAATCCCTCCCCAAGCAAGAGTACAGAAGCTGCCTGTTGGGTTAGGGTAGTATAAGAACATATGAACGGGAATATATGAAGTTCTAAATTATTCTCTATCTCAATGAAAATGGTAATCTTCCTAGAAGACTGCTCCTGAAATCATTAGTAGCTTTGTCAAGGATTGCAAAATCAGACCCGATTCAGACAAACTCAGGATTCCTCAGCTGTGTGGGTATTCTACCAGAACAGCATTGGCTTTGGAGATCAAGATGCACAGACTGGGGCAGTAAACATGAATCCTATACAGAATTCAAGCTTGAGGACTTCATATTCCAAAACACTGTGTGGCCACTGTAGAGATGTGAAGATTGAATTCCAATGCACTATATGAGTATTGTCCAGGACACCAGGGAATTAGAATATTGAGAAGTAGAWGATCTTGATTTCAAGATTCTACTGAATTCTATTGCTGATATGGTTTACTGACTCAGTATTACTGACATACTTACCACTTTTCTTGCACCTTAGCTTCTCTATTTTCTAAATAAGGGAAATTAGTTACTCTTCCTGCAAAGCACTTTGCAGACCACAACACTCCATTTATACAGCTTAATTGCAGATAGGAGTTCTGCAAGTGCTTCATAAAAGAATGAAATTAAAGATATCAAACAGAAGTAAAAGCTGTTATCCGTTAAATTTTTTGGTGTGATTTTCACATTAAGAAAAAAAAAAGGTATCGTTCTACAAAGTAGAAAGAAAAGAACTTGCATGGGTCTTCTATGAATTCAGATCCTTTTAYGTATTTTAAATTAAATGATTTAAAAATTCTAAATAAGTGAATTTTGAAGGGCCATGTTTTTATACATTTTGTAAACTGGTGTCACAGCTAATGCAATTGAATATGTAAGCAACTGGTGACAACCAATTCTAGGAATAGCAGTGGTTATTTGCTTTAGAAAAGCCTTGGTTTTCTAGCTTCTAAGATCCAATGCACATTCTCAGAACATATACAGTCACCTTGATAATGTTTGTTGGAATGGATATTTCAGAAATAGCTTTGCTGTGGTACTGGTAAGCTTGGTATAACCCTCATCCCTAAACCAATATATTATCAACCCTAACAAGTGGCAGAGAGGGTCATGTTCCAAGGTAGCCGTATAACTGTTTGAGATACTAGTAATGAAGGTGACTTAACTTTTCTCTCTCTCAGGTCAGTTACAGGGCTCAGAAAGGGATGACCAGAAATGCAATATTGAAGATGATCACTGTATGGATTGCTGCTTTTCTTCTCTACGGTCCAGCCATTCTCAGCTGGGAGCACATTGCTCAAAAGAGCATCCTCCCTGAAGGAGAGTGTCATGCAGAATTCTTCTACAACTGGTATTTCCTAATGATTGCCTCTACTATTGAATTCTTTACACCTTTCATCACTGTTACATACTTTAACTTAAGTATTTACCTCAACATCAAGAAACGCACATCCCTCAGAAACGAAAACCTATCACCTGGTCAAGAGGACTGTGAAATGAGTTTCCAAGGGAAAAAAAGGGAACACACTATATTTTTTGTAAAACCTGCTAACAGACACAAACATGAGAAGAAGCGAGCAAGCAGCCTTTCTCCCCCAAAAAAGGCTTCAAGGCTCAGCCTACATAAGCTTGACAGTCAGTCATTAAATTTGAATGTCAATCAAGACCTTCCACCACTTCAGGTGGAAGTCAAGACCAAGCTTCACAGGAATGGGTTCTACAAAACTACAGAAAGCATATGCAACGCCAGCAGCAGAGTGGACATTGCTAACACTATGGCAAATAGATTTAGACTTTCCCGGGATAAAAGAGTAGCAAAGTCTTTAGCAATTATTGTCTGTGTGTTTGGTTTGTGTTGGGCTCCATATACACTTTTGATGATCATCAGAGCAGCTTGCCATGGGCACTGTGTGCAGTATTCACTCTATGAGACTTCATTTTGGCTTCTGTGGGTGAATTCAGCCATCAACCCTGTCCTATACCCACTGTGTCACATGAGCTTTAGGAAAGCCTTTATAAAACTCCTGTGTCCAGGAAAAGCCAAAATTCATCCTCATATTTTTATGTGAAAAAAAAAGTGTGAAGGCTGACAATTAGTACATCTTGCTTTCAGTGGGAGCATAAACTGGCTAATATTCATCTGCAAGTATTAAGTGCAATGTGCACTGTGTAGTTTATGGAATACTGATAAGTAGGTACAAGTGTAGGTATTTATGAATGTATAGAAATACAGTCATTCATGTAGCTGGAGAAATCACAGCGATGAAAATAAAGGTAATTTCTCAAAGCATTCATGGCCAATAATTAAGAGTTCAGGCTCTCTCACTTTTAATAACTGTAAATATTGCTGGTAAGGAATTTCATAAAGTGTTAGCCTTGGACCTGTTATATTTTACCCCCAAACCCACTCTTAAGACACCAAGGATCTCAGCTGTTAAGTGTAGTACGCTTTTTCCCCCACTTAGTGGCAAGCCAGACAAGATCGTGACCAATACAAAAAACTAAATACTGGTGTCCAGCAAAAGCATGGGACAAGAGGCACCAGAACAGTCAGGTTACCAGAAAAGCTGAGCAATTGTAGCAGGTAAGGGAGCAGTGATTTGAGTGGAAAAGGTCACTGAGAAATAAGAGAGTAGAATTTTTAGTAGAACTAAGTTCAGAGACTGGAATATAAAAGGGTTTAGGGCTTCGTGATAGGAGATACGAGAATTGAGAGTTTGTACACTGGAAGAGTTTCACCACGAGTTTCCTCCCTCAGCTGTGACTTCCTGCCCCCTGCCAGGATCCTGCATGGGCATGAGTCTACTCAAGTCAAACCTCTACTCCTTACAGGACTGACAGGTATTACTCTTCTATCTTTTGCTGTAAGTATAGAGTAAGCATAATTAGTCTGTGAGATCATGACAGACAGATCTCGCTATAGATAGAGCCTTAGGTAAACTTCCCTTGGAGTAATTTTTAAAACATTTCCAATTAGGCTTTTACTAGTTCTGGCGAGTTCTGGAAAGAAAAAAAATGTTGTTTTCCCTTACCCCACCCAGTGGATCTATCCATCCATCAAGTCATCTGTGGCCAAAAAAAAAGTATTACTTGAAGGGTTTAGACATTTTCCAAGTCATACATCATGAATAGCATGACTCAAAAAAGTCTGTTAAAATTTACCACCTTGCTATTAACCATGAGTGTGAAAAACAAGAATGTAAATAATTACGCACTGTTTCTGCCATTCTGCCTCTGCCACAAGACACRCTCACACAGCTAGATCCTGAGTTTTGACTAGATTTGTCCCACAAGAGGTATCGATTTGAACACCACAAGTGATACAAGTTTGTTTCCACCATCATAAGCATTTTCTACATAGCTTAACAGACACTCTGCTGACAAGTGTGATAGCTATTAAACAGCCGTAGTTGTCCATTGCCACAGCCAAAATGCATGTTAGTACAGTTGATCTTAAAGTTTACAGACAGTATTTTGAAGTTATTTACTTTGTAAACGTTCAATAAAAGTAATTAAGAACTGTGGAAGAGTCATAACTTTGTAGCCTTAAGTGGTATATGGGAAAAAGCACTAGCCTACCACATTTGGGTAACTGCAGTTGAAACCACAAAACCATTATTCAAAGACAATTCCGAAGTTACAAGGACTGACCCTGAGGATTAACCAAACATGGTTACCAAATATTGTAAGCCAGGAGGGCATACCCTTACTATATGAATGTATCTACATGAACATGACCATCATGTTCTGCTATGGACATTTTAAAACAATCAGCTTAACAGTCCTCTTAAGAGGAACAGCATCAACAGATACACAGCAACATTAAGATTTCTGAATAGCATTCATTATACCACTGGGCAAGTAAAGCCACTAGATTATCTCCCCATTCCTCCTCCCCTCCAAGCCAGACTTACACATCAGTAGATCAATGATCTAATTGTTGTCTACTCCATAATTCTTGTTTCCTTGTATTTGCCTTTTTCATAAAACTGGTAGCACTGAATTATTGGACACTCCAACCAAGGTCTCATTCACTATCCAATCAAGCCAGGACAATTTTCCCGATAGTGGTCAACTCAAGGAGTAAGAAAGTTAAAATCAGCTTTAGAACATTACATTCAGTCAAGGTAAAACAGACATTTCAGAGTCTTTAGCAACTGGCATTAACCTACAGACTAGACCAGTCTTCACAGGAGTTGCCACTGGCAATTGCTCTACTGCTCAATTTCCTACAGCTTTGTCATTTAACTGCCACTCGTCTCTAGCACAGACCTAGAATCCAGTAGGGTTCTCCACCACTCTCTCAAGAGATGTCCTAAAAGCATTCTGAAACATGAACACACACCATCTTGGCATCATATGGAAAAATACTGGTTTTGAACGATAAAATTCTACATTAGAAATACTAGCAGGCTCCCAGCTTGTCCAGGTGAACTATGCCTTGATTTTTTTGTCCCTACAAAACAGAAGATCCTTTGCTTTTATCCGAAGGTTCAACATTAGCATTGGATTCAACAGTGGGCTCTGAAGAGACATGAAACAACAGGTGTTAATAGCAACTTTATTGTTTCACTGGTGCAAAATCATGATACTGAATAAACTTGTGTAATGCATTTTCCCCTAAATTTACAGTAATGAAGGTTATACATATCTATATAGATTGAAATTTCTCTATTTTTATACTATTTGGAACAAAATTATCTTGATAAATATGCCCTGTGCACAGTACTGGCCCTCACTGAATGTCACAGAGCCTTAATATGCAAAATATAACTTCTGTTTTTGAACATGGTACTTTAAAACTCTCCAAACATGCATTAATATATTCTAGTTTTTAGGGAAAAATATTACACTTAGTCTTAACTTGCATTAAAAGAAAAGCACAAGCAGAATCTGACATACAATAATCCCAAAAATCTGATGCTCTATAAGGATCAGACACAGTTTCAGATGACAGTCACTGCCAGTTTAGAACTCTAGTGCTACAGAAGCAACAGTGAACAGACAGAAGAGAAATCAGAACTGGAAGAGCCCTACCATGTCACGTGGATTTCAAAGAAAGTTTCAGCCATGCTAACTGATGAAACCTGTAGTTGCTGGTCCAAGCTTTCAAATTTGTTAGAGCACTCAACACCAGTGTTTGAAGTGCCAGACCGAACACATCAATGTTAATTTAACTTGACATTTCTGAAAGGCACAACCTATGAATCTATCTTAAAAAAAACATACGGTATGTAAATGAAATAAGTACAGTGTGTATCTCCCTAAAGAACAAGACCTTCATAAATTGGCCCCTCAGATTCTGGTGATTCCCTCCTCAGACGCAAGTGCTCCAGTGTGTTGTGAAAGTGTTTGTTAATTTGTTCTGTTTCTTCAGTAGACTCAAGGTTTGGGAGATCTTCTCTTATCTTCTGTATAAGCTGGTTCAAAACCTGAATTGTCACCTACAGGAGAATGTAAACAGAACAGAAGTCATCAACAAGACCTGTGTATAAGTGCATAGACATTAGTTTTAACAAACTTGTCTCTAAACTATTGGTATTTCGACAGTTCTTAGAAGTATTGATAAGACTATATGCAGGCAAAGTGTTGGAGACTGCCTTCTCTTGCTCCTCAGAGGACCGTTCTGATTTCAAAGTTCTGTCGAAAATCCCCCATCCCAGCAAATGTGAAGAACTTCTTAAATCATTAACCTAATAGCTTTGTAACTTTTAAYACAGCATTTCTCTCCAGTTTATTCAACACAAATTTAAAAAGCTTTAAACAAATGAAGCACATAATCAGATTGTCTATGCACTCTAACATAATCTATTTCTTGTAGAAGTCAGTCAGGATGGTAATATCAGATTTAAAGTTATTCTTAGTGACCAAGTCATTACCTATGAAAGTACAGCTGCCTATGGTGTTAAGTCCAGCACTACACAGAACACCACAGCACAAAATGCACTGCAGACCACCACTGCATCCAGAGACTATTTTTTCCATCTGCCAAGCGCTTTGAAATTCAAATTTTTATTTTCATCTCCATCAGATACAGCATCTCTTATACTAGAGCACTACTATAGCAGGAAGCCAGTTCAGTTGCTGGAAAGTCAGCAAGTCCCCAAAATCTCTTTAGACATTCTCTCAGAACTACAGGGTATTCATTAACGTCTGCTCTTGATAAATGATGACATCTGATGGGATGCTGATCTCTACTTGACCAAGCAGCTTTTTAAAACTGGGTAAGTTTACTGGAGAAGTTTACTAGTTATATGCTAACAGAAAACTTATGAGGTAGTTATCTCAGATTTCAGATGCAGAATTTAAGCTGGTACATGAGATGTCGTATCTATTTCTTGAAATTRAAGTTTACACCAACCATTTGTGGCACACTCAGCAGTGACCTTGAACAGCTGTAAGAATTTTCTTTCCTTTACGTACATACTAAGTTAGGTACCTCGAAAGTCAGATGAGAAAGTACTAAGATTCTACGTCCTAGTAAGTTTTGATCTAATAAATATTTCAGGTATCCAAGTCTCACGATATTTAAGTTCATAACTAAACTGCAAACGTTTAGTGTTTTTCCCCATGTAAGAAGAATGAAGTTTTATCCATAATTTTACTAGCATATCAAGAATTGACTACTCTGTTGTTATTACCAAACTTGTGCCTCTCGTGAGAGACATGTTGAAGAGACATGATTTGGGGTATAAGTGTGAATGAAGAGCTTAAAGAAATGCTCTTTAAAAAATATGCAATAGAGAGAATGCGTTTCCACTCACCGCCTCATTTTCCTTTTCATAAAAATAGATATATCTATTCAGAATTTCTATGAAAAGTTGGACTTGCAGAGAAGGGTCCATGCACTGATTTGCTATCTTCAGAGCCTTCTTTAGGCATTCCATCACTCTTTTTCCTCCATGAAGCTAGACAGAAAAAAAAAAAGTTACAAGAAATAGAAGAACCTTAGGGATCTCCAGTATCTCTTCCCTTGGCACATACATGGCATTTCCTGGTGGTCTACCACAGAAACACAAAACTACACGAACTGTGCAGAACAAGCTGTCATTGAAAGCTTACCTTGCCTGACTGCCACCAATTTTAAGTTTTGTTAAATCCGGCAATAACATGAACAGTTGTTGAAAGCCTTCAATTATGAGATAAATGAACTCAATTTTGTAATATGTACACTAATGATACTTTGACAAACAGATTTCAAACACTGCTCTTTATAATTACAACAGCTTATGTGACAAGCCCTGAAGAACACACAATTTTTTTTTTTTTTGCCTTTAACTTCACTACTTGTATCTTTAATTTGGAAGTTTAGTAGTTCACATGAAAACACAGCTACTATAATAAACATGCAAAATGCAGACTGTACTTTGACGGCCAGTCTTAAACTAATTGACACTCAAAAGCTTGCATGGTACTTCCACCACCCTTAAATTTGAGTTTTCTCCATTTTTGTATTTATGCAGCCTACACTGCAGTGAGATTTAGAAGCTTCATGTATTAGAATACATTCCAACCAAATCTACATCACTAAGTGATATATCTACTTTAGAAGTTAAGTGCCTTCAGAAGAAAGGCAGAACTGTGTTACTGAGGTAGTATGCGTTATGCTGCTGTCGCTTTATTCTTACCTCCTCTCCATTCTTGTCAGTATTTCGGCCAGACCAAAACAGATGTGCACAAGTGCTCACAGCCCGGCATTGGTCTGGCTTCTTAAGGAGCTTAGAGGCTGCCAGCGCACACTGAGTCCTCAAAGGCTCGTGGTTCTCCTCACTGAAGCACTTCATCCTCTCAAATGTCCCAATTATCAAGGTGATTGCAGCCAGCTGTGCTTTTGAATCACTGATTTCATCTTCATATAGAGAGAAGGCCTAGTCAACGGAGAAAGCAAGACTCTTAATCACTGCGTTAGAACACATCAGAAAAAACCCAAATCACGCCTGCTAGTGACATGGCAGGAAAGTGTCCAGGTTTATATTTGTTAAAAGCTTCAGTCAGGAAAAAAGATCTTTCATCAAGAGTGTCAAAATCAAGATAAATCCACAGACTGGAAATAAGTCTTGCAAGAAATACTTCTTACTTAAGTGGTCATAGTAAACAAATGTGATCCTACATGTAATCTGAAGATTGAGGTTTTTTCCTCATTTCAAGCATCTGTTCAAACATGGAACTTCAGTAGCAGAAATAGTCCCTGAAGAGGATTTGGTTCTTTGAAACACACAAAACAGTAGAGCAGAAGTTGAGTGGTAGGTCAGTGACCACCGAGTCGGTAAGAAAAGTGTTTGCACTGCCGCTACATGGGTGAAGAGCCTTGAGAGAACACACAAGACTAAAAATCTTGAACCATATCTCTAATAGAAGGTACATAATTGTCATGCTGCTCTCAAGTCAGAATTGTGCTACAATGGCAACTGATACAAGACAGTGAGGAAAGGCTGAGGTTATCAGCTACTTAGTTTAAGAATGTGCATTAGTAGCAGTATTAGAGGAAAGATTAGGACAAAGCTTGCAACGTGGATAACATTAAATACATTGGTTCTTTATCTGATGGGGAGTATGGGAAGGTTTTTGCAACAAGTAAGGCTTAAGACCAAGTAACAGGTTTAAGTGGATTTTCAGAGTAGTTTAYAATAGGTTTCAACACAAGGATTTTAATTAGCAAAGCCCAGCATGGCAGTTGTGAACACTGCAAATTTTAAAGACCTTCCAAAGAGTGTGTGTGGTCAGGGCAATACCAGCTAGGTAACAGGAGATGGGGGCAGTCCTAGAAGCAGTGAAAGAACATTTTATGTTGAGAAAGCTACACTCCTCCAGTGARCCAACTATGCGAGTAGGAGGCAGCATTGCAACATACCACATGTTGTCAGACTGAGTATTCAAATCAGTAGCAATGGAGCTTAATTCCACAGCAGCCTGGGAAGCAAGAATGAAGATGAGGAGTTTCTACCTAGTATCATTAGCTGTCAATCGTTTCAGATGTTTTAATCACACTGAATGGTTCAATGTTCAGGAAACCTACCCAAGCCAAATTTAAGGTAGCACAGGACAGTGACTGTAGTAGTTGGACACTCACCTGGGACATGAATTCATAGGCCACCGTTTCATGATTCTCAAAGCCAATCTCTCCTGCAGCCAGTGCTCCTTGTAGGAAGAGACGGAGAGGCAGCTCCGCCAGTTCTGCTTTGATCAGAGCACTGATGGTCTGATGGGCAAACGAGAAGATCTTCTGGCACTTCTTTTCCCATTTGTCATCCTAGGGAAGTGAAACAAGTCAGAGCTTGAACAAGACTATTGCTATAAGGAAAAGAGAATCTAAATTGTAGTAAGATCTGTTAAGTGCTCCAGTCTGTTGTCTTCTGCATGCCACTCCAGCCATTTATTTACTAAGTAGTAGTGAGTGCCCTAGCAGTACTGTGTTGACGTCAGTGGGTCTTCACAAAGTATTTCTTCCATTTACAAAACATTCACACCCATTTTTCCTACCAGCTCATAGAAACCTTCCTCAGAAGTCTACATTGAATTGCAATTACCACAGCTATGCTTAGAACATAACTGAGCAAAAGCCTAACTAGCTAAGTGGAGGAAAATTCTATTCAGTCTGGAGCATCAATAAGAAGTGGAAGAGAATTTTAAAACTTTCATTTTGAGCAGTGTATTAACAAACAGCATTTTAACTTATTTYCCCACAATATATCCCTCACAATAAGGAAAAATATGTATTTAAGTTAACTATCTCAATCAGAAAGCATTAAAGGGCCAAAATGGATCAGTGATTATTTTAGTGTGTACTTTTGCAACTACCATGTAAGTTAACCTACAAAGAAGCACTTGCTTTTAGAAACATTAAAATAGTATAGCTACAGATTTAAAAGTTGATAAATTTCAATATCCAGATTTAAATCAGTTTCATGCCATCACTTTCAGTGTCAGTTCTCTGGTCTCCATGTAAAAACCACATAATCAGTCACCTTCATGAATAAACACAACTAGCCAATTTCTGCTTCACCATTCCTCAAGTGCTGGGTAATTTAATATGAATTGATAAAAATCCTCCTTAAATCAGAAAGCATTCACAGCTCAAGTAAAAATCTCCCTCGAGAAAAAAAAAAACACCAAACCCTAGCATTCTGTATCAAATCTTAGCATGCTGTAGCCAGACAAAATGCATTTTTAAGAAAGCCAAAAAGAAGCAAGTATACAAGAGTTACCTAGAGGTCAACTTACCACTTTGGAGTTCTCTTTGTAGCGAAAAGCAAGCTGGTATGCAGCAAAAACCAATGGTGGCAGTGTAAAACGAATGCGTTGGTTCCCACCTGCACCAAAGTGTTTCCGGGCAGTGTTTAGGATCTAGAACAGAAGCACCATAAGCTTAGAGAATTCTTGAAAGAGGTGTGTTATTTGCATCTATAACTTAATCTGCACTCTATGGAACAAGAGCATCAGAAGGACATGGTGTTAGCATCAGATAAACTACAGTATTTTGGGGGGACTACACACAAGTTACTTTACTTAAATTAAATTTGTGCAGTCTCTGTAGCTTTTTATGTGGTATCTGCCTAGACTTTTCCTACAGCTGCTTAGTAAGTGTTGGGCAACACTTGTACTATATTAACTGCAGATACATATTGGATTGTGCAGCAAGATGGAAGTTGCCTGAGCTTGCATTTAATAATGACATCAGATACATTCTGTCCTCAACTCAACGGAAGCTACAAGGACTATTTTTTCTTACAGTAGCCACTAAGAAAGTAAAAGAAAGAAACGAAGTTTCATGAAACTAAACACCTAAGTCACTAAGGCTTCTCATACTCTGAGAGAAAGACCCAGAGTGCCACATTCTGGTAGCCACACCTGCAACTTTTGCCATTTTCCCCTGGTTTTAGTTTTTCATTATGCTCATTAATGACAGCTTCTTTTATTGCCTTTTTCAGTTTTGAGCACAAGCTGCACACAACATGAACATGATACTTTTCTGCCTATCACCCTTATTCTAAACCTGTGGAGAGGGACTAAGGATCTCTACTTGTTTGTACTGTTAGCTTCTCCCCTTCCCCTTATTTTGGGATTATTTCTATATATCGATACAGTTAGTCATGTATTCTCATAACCAGAATTCTCAGGAATAGGAACTCCTCCAGGTATCAAAAGAGAAATTAATCAATCTGTTCCATGCAAGCTAAACATTACATTACATTTGTTGTTTGTAATAACCTGACTCCCTTTCAAAGAGGACAAAAGTCAGACATGCCATATTTTACACTAAAACTTCTGAAACAAGATTTCAGAAAATTTCCGCTAGAGATCAGAGTTAAAAAGTGGGGTTTTCTTGTTTAAGTGTCAGAACAAAGATGTCTAGTTACTACAGCCAGGTATTACCTTGCTTTCTGGTCATTGTAGTCCCATTACCACTTTGAAACAAGCACAAGAAGTGAAGTTCAGTGTCCAACACTACATACGTTTTTAGATTACGTCTGGAATTCACGTAAATAACATGAATAAATAGAAATCYGTCATCACCCATTATACACTGTATTAGCCACTTTGGCTTGTAATGCACTAAGGTGCTTGAGTTTGCATTTCAGATCTCTTCCATACAGAATGTATAATTTACAGTGAGATACTGTGAAAGAGCCATGAAAATCCCATAGTCTCAGATTTTCTCCTACTGTTCCTGTAATGTAGGAAAATTTGATGCAAGCATTTGTGATGCTCATCAAGAAGCTATTAAGCATTTTTACTAAAAGGTGTTAAGTAGCTTACAGAATTCTATCCAAAAGGTAATCTGACAAGTCCTATGATGGCATTTAAAGGTGGTCAATCTGATTAAAGCTAAATATTGCTAGATGAGAAAGACGACAGCCTGACATTCAGAAGCTTTGCAAAAACAGCTTCAACATCTCTAGCTATGCAAAGTCTTCTGGAGTAAAAATAAATTGACTCCCTTAGTGCCAGCATCCCTTTGAAGGAAGCAAAAAAACCACTATAGTTATCTTAGCTTTTCCTATATGAATATGGTACTTGCTAGCTGTAATCAACCCATATAGTTCTTGAAATGAACGAGGACCTGGTTGACCTTCCTGCCTTACTCAAGCAACATTCAGAAATAATGCAGTCAATGAAGAGCAGGTCCTGAAACACAACTGTCACCAATCCTTGTACAGGCCTTAAAGCTACGCTTCTCCTCGTTACAGAAGTTGCAGCAAAGCTCTATATTTCAAGCAAGAAGTTTTTATACAATATTTTAAACCCAAGCTAAATGAATGCCAGTAATGTTATGCATAGCTTCTACTGGATTATGTTGGTCTATTCTGTTTATACACTATGATATTGCTGCAACTTTAAAACGGAATCAGCAAACTGTATTTCAGGCACACTAACTGTAACTTCACAGTAGTCCCAACTCAGGCCTGAGCTCTGACTAGAGCTAACTCTAGCTGCTGCAATCTGTAACAGCATCTAACTTCAGCACATCTGCCAGCTTCTCCGATGGGTTTTGCATAGACAGAATATCCCCATCCCTCTGCCCCAACACACACTTCTCAATATAGGGACATCATCTAAACTTGAAATAAACTAAAGCCAGAAATAGCAGATTAACATCAGAGAGCTACATAAAGCTTTGCTGGATCAACTCAAATTCTTACGAGTAACATAATGCTAAGTTTCAAGGCCATATCAAATCTGCTATTAAGGATGGATAGAGCAGAGAGGAAAAACATTTGTAACCACTAAGCAGCAGTATACTACATGCTAGATGAAGACCATATACTTACACTAGTTAAAATCCCTGAGGCCAAACACATTAGCTGTATTTTCCGAGCTTTGTTGTATATTTTGGTACCAAGAGAATGCAAACAGCACAGAGCTCCAAATTTTGCTTGCTGCTTTTTATGATTATATGAAGTTGTCAGAATGTTAATCAAGAGTTACCACAAACTAATATAGTTGCATCCAAACTGCCGCCTTATGGGTTGAAAAGTTTAAATCCACAAATGTTTTTAAGTCCTCGCCTGCTTTTTCCAAATAAACAACATTTCATACTACCATTAAAGGTGTCATACGTTTTCTACTGAGTTTGTAGTGCCAGAGCAGTGATGCCCCAGCTGCCAGCTACACTAAATTCTTGTATAGTAAATAAGCAAGAACTGACAGTTCAGAGAGCACAAGCATTCAGAAGCACCGATCTCCATACCAGATACTGTTGGTCAGGGTCATCTGAACGCAAAAGATGAATAAATCTTCCCACAAGACTCTGCTCATCAGCAAAGTCCTCAGGGTCAGGATCTTCAGCAGGCTGATCTGGTTGATCCTGGATCAGCGTGGATACCAAATTCATGATAGCATCAACCTGTTAAAGGCAATATAAGCTCTGTTTAAACCAGAGTAGTCTATAAGCATAAGTTGACAGCAACTGGGAACATCTTCATAGTGCTGATAAAGCATTACAAAACTCTACTAGTTGGTGATGCTTTAGGACATCTTTGCCTTAGTCCCTGAAGAAGGGTCCTCCTTAGCACAAGTGGGACAGCACAGCAATACAGAGGAAATTCAGATTCCAAAAGTACTATCCAGCCTTCTTTAGGTAATAGGCTCAGTTTTAAGGGGATTCGGGGTCTTTGTTCAAACCTAACAGAAGTAATCTCTAGGATGAAGTTAAGTAAGATGTGCAAAGATAAAATATTAAGAACATGGGTGGAAGAATTATCAAGTGGGATAAAGCCTGAGCTACTACGATGGGGAGGCAGGAGCATGCAGGTGCATGAAGTCTAGGAAACAAAACTTGCCCTGCATGAAGTCACTTAGCATGTGTTTTCAAGTCTTCAAACAGTAGTTTAAATACCAAGAATTTCAAGTTAACTTATGTCATACCTGTTCTTGGGACACAATTTCTGTGTTATAATCCAATACGTTGCTAAGCACGTAACAACTCATGCTCTTCCTGGACTCATAATCAAAGTATTCAAAGAGTGGGTGAAAATGTTTTAGTTTCAGAACTGTCAGGATATTGTTGTAAGTATCAACAGGGATTTTCAAAAGTCTAGTCAGCTCCTTTGAAACAGCACTGCTTGTTGCAATACTAAAAGAAAATATATGCAAAAAACACAATCAATAGGTCACACATGTAGACAGATTTAAAGTCTGCCTCAATACCAATTCTGATGTATACCACAACATCTAAGCAACTTGCTGCTATGGAGATAGGAAATAAAGTATCAAAACAAGTCACATCTTGCTCTTTAGGATGTACAGTGGAAACTGCACATTCTAAGTTGCTGATAGCAGAAGCAGAGACTGTGGCTGCAAATTCAGCAAGAGGAGAACTCTAGAGTGCTGTAAGGGATGAATAGATAATGAGTACACACAGCTTGGCATACACATTGTGTAGCTGTACAGTTGCACAGTAGGATTTACGCACAGGTGAGCAAGTCTTGGTTCACCTGATCCTCTATAGCTTGGCCCAAAAACAGTAATCTTACACATCCAAAGCACATCTCTGCTATCTTGCAAAATGTGGTTAAACGTAAAAGTCAAGATTTTAGAGTATTAATTGCCACTCCAGAGAGAACACAAGAGACATTTACTTACTGTTCCAGATTAAGTTTATTGAATATTTCCACGGTTGTCTCCAACACCTTATCAACATAATCAACACGGTCCGGGTAGCATTTCATAGCCAAGTTAATGAGAGAAACTTGCAAAGATACCACATCCTCTGAGGGCATGTCCTGGCGAGACTGAAATTTAAGACAGCACTGAGTTGATAAAAAAAGCACATAAMTAAAAAAAAAAAAATCCCAAAAACTGCATGCAAGAATACCCAGCATACCTGTATAACGGTAGCAACCTGCTGTGAAAAGATGTCAAACAGTTTGATATCTGCTGGGATACCAGGTCCATCTTCACGATGTGCAAATAAAGCTAACCTGGTAATAGATAAAGGAAAGCAGCTTGGTCAGCATAGTTCTTCCACTCCTCAGATACAGGCCAGGAAGAGGTACTAGCAGAAAAAGCAAGTCCTTTAGGTATATTTGCAAGCTCTATTACAAGCAAAAAGGAAATTAATGGAAGTCAGAAGCTTTAAGAGCAACTGAGGCTGGTAAACATCAGTCCTGGAAAAGAGTGCTGACAGAGATGGCAAGCTGAAGAAAGAGCAAGAAGGACGTTTCATAATCCATGTTCTTCAGCTAACAGCAAGTGTTCTGTTCTTTCCAGCAGAGAAAGAGGTATAGAGTAGGCTGATGGAAAAGCAAATATCCTGCATCCATTCAGTGATATTTCTGAAGTTAGACATCCAGTAGCATTCTCTGCAAAACAGTCTCCAGAGAAAAAAAAAACAGAAGAAATATGCTTACTTAACTATGCTTTGTCTCCAAAGACAGACCAACATTTTTGGGACTTCCACTGTTCGCAAACAGCAAAATACAAAGTAAATTTGAAGTGGAGAAGAATACTTTTTTKGGAAGAAAACAAAGCAAGAGATTGCTATCCAACAAGCATCCAGAAGATGTTGTAGAGCTATCTCTATCTGTAACAGGAAAAAGTCACGCCAACCACCATTTCTGCAGAAATCAGATACAAGGTAAGAAGAATCACTATAGGAAGGCTAGCACCTTACCAAAGCTGCAGCTGAAAAAGCTCAGCATTGCTATCTTTGCTTTCTCATCGTTAAGGGATTATTCTATTGTGAATTAGAGAGAGACCTACAAAAATATTTAGGAAAAGGCACTCAGTTTTTTAAGTTATTTCTTACAGGGTTTCTAAACTTTGATTCTGAATGAACTTTGGGTCTGAAACAAGAAGGCAGGTAAGAAAAGGTTGAGGTGCCAAAAAACTTCACTGCCAGGAAAAACAGACATTGAACTACTCTTATATTTCATTAGGGTGATAACAAGCAGACTTTCTAAAGCCAGGAACAATTRCTGCCTTTTCTCAAAGGGACAAGGCAACTTTTCTTGGCAACAGCTCAGAGGGTAAGGCCAGCATGCTACAAAGTATGATCAAGTTACAGGCAGATGGCAGCATAATTAAAAGCTATGAATGGTTTAGTAAGGCAAGAAAGATCCCAAAGCAGCAAGACTATTTGCAGAAAGATTCCTTTAACAGGAAAGCCCCGTGGGAATAGGGACTAAAGCTTCACAAGCTTCCTCAGCAGTCACTGATGTTCAGTTTCAATTATCCCATGCGAGCTGAAATAAAGATGAGAAATACCAACAGACACTACCTGTATGGGGCAGACTGACATCTTAACTACACAATACTGAAACGCCTAACAATTGCTCCTAACAACTCCAATCCAAACACAAGAGCAACATCTTCCCTACACGCATGGATTCCAAGAACAGATCCACTCATATCCTCCAATGCTTGCAGTAACATTATAGTCAAAAGCACGAGTTGCCATACTACAAGGAAGATGATCATCACACCGCCACCTTTCTACCCTTATCCTACAGCCAAATGAGAAGGCTCCGGAAGACACTGTTAGTGGCCCAACAAAACACAGTAGCAGTAAGTCTAGGAGGGCAGCAGGTTCACTGCTATTCAGTTGCTTACTGTTGTTTGTAACAGTAAGAATAGAAAACTTACTGTGGAGGTGATACCAAAGCTGTTTAAGTCCTCTAAGCAGACATGACAGCAAAAGCTACATGAGGAAAGCCTTCTTGCAAGAATTACGTTGCYACACACTAATGTAAGAACCTAGCAAAAGATCCTGCGACTTCTATTGAAAGTAGTCTCAAGASAGTCTCAGAAATTAGATTGTTACAGGCAATGCTTCTTGGGATTTGGGGTTTTTGTGGGTTTTGTGGGTTTCTTTTTAAGCTAACAAAATTATGAAAAGTCTCATCCACAGCAGCAAAGTGTAGGAAACCAATGAATTCTGTGRACATCTCTGGATGAAGGCAGAGCTGCTTCTCTGCCAAATGCATAAATACTGAAAGACACTCCAATAAGACCGAAGTCCTGAACAAATAGATCTGATGTAACCTGGAGAAAAACTACAGATTTGTCAAGTAAAAAATTCAAGATCCTAAGTTATACCAGTCACGGATAATATACATGCTCCATCTTCAGGCATTAGAGAAGATAAAGAAACAAAGCCACAACAACCCTGCTCATTTCTGAATGCTAGTGTGACTCAAGATCCCTTCAGTAACTGAAGTCCATACATTGACATATGGACCAGATATTCAAAGGTACATATGTTTGCGTGCAAATGCAAGGACAAGGCTTTTTAGAGGCTTCAAAAAGCCATGTAAGTGCACTTCCTTTCTGCAGTAAGACAGTACAGGTACTCACTGATAATCTGTGTTGTTTCCTTTCCGGATACAAATCAAAACTTCAGTTCCGATTTCTCCCCCGAATCTGAACTCAGTGCAAGCAGTTTTAAGCACTACCTCCACAGGAAAAACTCACTTTTGGGAGAACAAGCAGGAAGCTAGTGGTAAACCAAGAATTAGGAAGGTGGTTCTATTCTCTACTAGCTCTTTTCTGAAGAGGCATATGTTATGTTCTCTGATCAAAACTGCAAGGTAAAGTATCCTTGATATATGACGTAGCCATTAGGATCTTCAAGTTTTCAACAGGTATCTATGACCGATATGGCTGTCAAAGCAGAACACTGCTACCACTTTAGTTCAAAAACATGAAATTGGTCAATACTAAATGGGTTGTTTCCTGGCTTAATCTGTTTACAAGTTTTAATCAGTCCTTAAAGCAGGTTTCATTGGAAGCTGTAAAAGCAGAGTCCAGAGAGAAGAAGCTATAGAAATAATATTCTTCACAGCCTTAATTACAGCTGATAGAAAGACACAAAAACAGTGAAGCTAAGTGATATAAAAAATGAAAAGCTTTCAAATGCTACAAGACTTATCATCGGCTTGTGCACAACATAAACTTATTTTTGAGCCAATTTCCACCCCCTTGGTCACTCACCTGTCAATTAAAGCAATAATTATATTTTTCACATTCACATTTTGGTGCAGCTCAGCACAGGCTCTGAGAAATGGGTTCAGGGTTTGGAGGTGAAATTCATCTGGGAAAACCTGAAGTTTTAGATCAATAGTCATCAAGTTATAAACTGAATTTGCCCATTGTTACACAGCAGTAAAATGCAACAGAGTAATTCTAAAGCAGATAGCCACATAGTAAATATGGTCTGGCCTACAAATACTTTAGGGTTCCCCAAGCTGACCTTGACTGGGTAAATGCATGAAGCAAGAGATGAAAGACAAATGGGTAACTTGAGGGCCCAGCTATCTATTACAATTCATACTGCAGGCACTGCTGCTTAGATGCTTACAAGCTTCTGCAACAGAAGGAGCACAAAATGGATTCATCTCCACTCTGTCCATCTGGTAAAAAAATATGGGACAAGCCACGATGTAAGAGTCCCAGTGATGAAGTTTTCCAGTTCATGAGGAAGAGGTGGAAGTAGCCTGAATCTGACTAGAGGTATAGGATTAAGTGTCCCTGTGTCCCATCACTGCAACTGAATTTAAGCAGCTCACCTGTATGATGCACTCCATGAGGTACTCCTGAGCTAAAGCATCTCTACAGTTTACAACTTGCTCTAAGATTCCAGGCAGAACAATCTGGAATAGGAAAAAAAGTCTTGCAGTGATTTTACAATTACTTTCTAAGTTTATATTCACACATACGCATTTAATCCAAGCAGAACAGTATTTTTAACATTTCCCAGCTTATTCTTTACATAAAGGCTTTCTGATAAAAAGTCCCAGTTTTCAGCAGTTCCAGCCTTCAGAGAAAAAAAATCTACTCATCTGAGACATGTGTCCCTTTTGTACATTATACAACCTGCAAGCTTTGATTTAGTAAGTCAGTGCTAGTGCTAGTAGCTTTCCTCGCACATACCACTACTCAGGGTCTCAGCAGTACCGCTCAAAATCATTTTCAGCAGCTATATGGTAGAACTTACACAGGACACACTTCTAAATATTTGCTTGATTATCACTTCATGCAATAACAGTTCTCTTGAATGCTTTGGGAAGCATAGCTTCACTTAACTTGTAAAGTCTGCCACAGAACACATCCCTTAAACCAACTCATTATTCTGTAAGTAAACGGTAATCAGGAAGGAAGTTTTAATATTTCTTGTCAACATTACATACAAGCTTATAGGAAAAAATGCATGAGTCGTCCTTAGCCTCACAACATATTACACAGCTTCATTAGCATTCAGAACTTTTCCTCAGGTGAAGAGTTCGAGAAGCACCAGGATTATTGAACTTTTGGCATAGCTGTAACACTTCAGGCTGCTCATCTGAAAGTCCAAACTGATTTCATTTGGAAAAAGTAACAGAAGTCAGAAAGGATGGACAGACATCCCACCTGCTTATATCGCTCCACATTAACACCTTCCAACTGACTGAGGCGAACCAGGTTTGTTCCTACTAGGATTCTCAGTTCCTGCCTTTCTCGCTCCCTTTTCTCTCTGTCCCGACTATGGCCCTGGTGTTGCATTCGCACCCAAAGTTTGTTCATCTCCGCAAAGTTCAGCAGCACAAAATCCATCGAATCACTGATGTCTCCAGTGGTTTCTTCACTGCAATTGAGAACAGGTTAGGAACAGGAAAAGCTTGTCAGAGGTATTCATCCTTCCATCCACTGGTGAACATCCAATTTTTAAGAAGGTAGGAGGGTGGGGAAGTGTGTGGTGGGATATCTGGGTTCATAAGAAAGGTTCATATCCACACTTGTGAGAAACCTTAGTTCTGGAARGAAATTCTTAATGGACAAAACACCTGTCAAGTCTATAGAGTTCTAACATATCTACTTTTCTCAAACCTGAAGAAAGTCATACAGAGAATTTAAATACTTTCTGTTAAAAATAATAATTTTTTAAAGTTATAGCCCATCTTTCTTACTCTGCTTGCTCGCCTTCATCTGGTAAGATATTTCTGGTACACTGCAGGAGATAGTTTCTAAGAAAGAGGCCTCTAAGAGGATGCTGTACTCCACGGCACATCTCCACCAGGTCTTTCAAAATATCTTTCCTGGACTGTGGAAATGACTTGACATAGACAACACCTACTGTTATCAGGAGGTACCTGCAAAAGGCACAGAATCAAACAATAAATTGTAACAATATCACACTTAAAGGCAACAGTTCCTGTCTTCCATCCTGGCAGTATTACCAAAGCACAGAAAGCAATAAAATATCATCTAGGTCCCATAATTTTGGATATTTAGTCAGCTTTCAACTCCTATTCTCCTCTGCTATAGAGCACAGCAAGTCTGAACAGCCACTTGACCTCATTACAATGCTTTATACATTGAACGTGTAAATACTTAGCACACATCAAGTTCTGAATGCTCTCAGACTAGCTTGTCTATACTTCCAGCACCCCACTAAGCTGGAAAACAGCTCTGGAACATCTAGATAAGTAATCTATTATGGTGAAGCAGTTAAGCCTCTTTCACACTGTAGTCTAGCAGGATAGGTGTTATGCTCTTCGGAAATCCCCAGGCCTGTACTCCTTCCTTCAGCATCTCTATATTAAGCAACATGTAGAAGGAACATGCAAGATACAAAGGACTGGTGCTCCAGTATACTTGGACTCCCCTTCAGCTTAAGGGAAAAAACATCTAATGCTCAGAACCTTCACATATTCAGTTTAGAGGTCTCAACCCTCTCTACACACTTCTCTGCCTCATGCATGGATGTGCACAGAACCTCCATGAAAGCACCAGAAGTGTTCATGAGGGAGAACTAGAGTCTACATCAAGCATGACAACTTAAATGATTATGCAGAGGGGTGAAGACATTGTGGTAGTCATTAGCCAAACTCCAGAAACTGCACGAGGATGCAGCCTGGTGTCTCCAAAGCCTCTTCCTGGCATGAACATACGGTCAGGAATTAAAAACTGCAGTACCAAGCAAAATCTGAGTCCTAAGTCTGAATATCTAGAAGATCTACTCCAGCCCAGTGGTCACATATTTAAAGATAAGCCTTCCAGTATCATCTCTAGCATGCTAACATATAGCAAAAAAAACCCAAAACCAACAATTTCAGAAACACAAAGCTTTTAAGAATTAAGTTACAGAAATTTTCAGCTTTCTTCTCACACTTCTTACTCTCTAAAGAGACAGATGGTTATGAAGCATCTACTGTGTGTGAGGATCTAAAGACC
The DNA here is from genome assembly GCA_030449065.1 of Oceanodroma leucorhoa. NCBI lineage: Eukaryota > Metazoa > Chordata > Aves > Procellariiformes > Oceanodroma > Oceanodroma leucorhoa. Next base: position 6,728,957 of record JASVER010000007.1, on the reverse strand, counting down.
AAGATCCTCAGGTGCAAGTTCATTAACAGGTAGCCAAAAAAGTTAATAAATGTGTAGTCAATCTCACTGATCAGAATGTGGTACTTGGTTAATCTTCCACTGACCAGCTCTTTACCCAAAAGGTAACTTTATTCTAAGATGAAAGTGCTTCCATCTTGGTCATGTGCAAAACCAACACATTGGCAGGAGGAACTGACCTTCTGCAGCTGTACTCTTGGCCTGAATCTCAGAAGCCTCATAGCAATCCACTCTTAAGATACACAGAAATACTATTCATCATTGCAAACTGAATTCTTGCTGTCAAGCAAGAATGCAGAATCAATCATTATCTGAACCCAGAGTCTGACCACTATTCACCACAGTTTAAAAAAAAAAAAAAACAACAAACGCTAACATATACACACTTACAGTCTTGGAATAATATTTCCAGCATACTGTACTAGCTCATAAAGGTCTGCCACTTTCCTTCCTTTGGCAAATTCATCTGTCAGGTAGACTTCCAAGTAGTGTAGCTCATCAGAAATTGCCATGTCTTTTTCTCATAGTTAAGGATTTTAAGTTAGAATGTCTACAGATTTAAATAGTAATTTGCTCATTCACACCAAGGAAGAAAGATGCTGTACCAAAGACAATCATGCCCAAGTAGGTAGTACTTTTGAAACAATAATCACTGCTGGGATAAATGTGCAAAATTAACCCCAAGCTTTCAATTGTCATTTTTAGCATATTAGAAAACAGAAAAAAAAACCCCTAAATCAAAATAGCGAGCAAATGAATGTGATTGAACAGAGTATCTAAAGTAAAGGCATACTATGTGTCACAGAAGAATATCATCCACACATGGAGAAAGTAGTATTTGAATATATTCACATTCTATTCCCAAGTCTCATGAAAAGATACCACAGTATGCATAAGTAAATACATGCAGGCATTGACTTATGGTTAGAAGTTTAGATAATAATGAAGGGCAAAACATAAGTTGGTTTTACAGATTTTGGGGTAGCATACTGTAAGCAGAGTTGTTTTACAGAGATGATATTTTTATAGAACCAGACTCCTGAAACCTCCCAAAGGAAGATATGAAAGGCATTAAAGACCTGCTTTATACCAAAGGGAAAAGATGAACTTACACAGTGAGCAAATAAGTATATATTCTCCTACAATATATCCAGACAACTAAATACTGAGGAGAAAAGTGCTAGTAAATATCTGAGACTGATGAGATGCCATTGTACCAAAAAAAAGCAGATGAACATTTCATCCCAAATTCAGCATTTTAACTATTTGTTTCCTCTTCAAAGGATACAGAGCTCATAATAGCTCTTTGGAGATAACATAGAAGTCCGCAGCTCACCCAGCATGTTGGAAGCATGTTTCAGAGCATCCATGAGCTTGTTTTTGTCCTTTAGAGCAAGAAAGAGAGAATAGTCTGTAAGAAATAATACTAGGCAACTGCAGTATTTTAGAAAGCTACGCTTTTAGCTTTTAAAAAAAAGCATGCAAAGATTAAGTAAACAACAGGAAAGTGATAATTCTAATTAAATCAAGTGATTTAATATCTAGCTTGTACTACGTTGCCCATCCTAATTAAGTGGAACGTTATACCTGAAGGTGGTAAGAAGACGTATCTGAAGACAGAGCTACAGTAATAAATTATAATACTAATGGTACAAAAAAATAAAAGAAAATTTTGCTTATGCAGAAACCTCCACCTACCACTCAGATTTTATCCAGCAAGCAAAACAGAACAGATCCCCCCTCCCAGTCTGGTCTGTTGCTTTGCTCAGATCTCACGAAGAAACCTCTAGTAGACAGAGGATACACACTGCCAGCAGACCACTGTTAGAATTAGATTCCTCTTCTCCTACTTCTCGCCCAAGAGCAACACCTTACTGAAAGCCACAGTTTATTAGGCTGCATATACTTTACACTTACGATGCATATAATCACCTGGCACCACAGGATACAAGACAAAACTTCTAATCTACCACCTATACATACTTGTTCAACCCATCATAAGAAGCAGCATTAAGTTTTGCAGAAGAATGGAAGGAATCGCTAGTGTGATCCCCTTAGTATATTGTCACTCAGTCACAGATAGCAGTGAAAAGCCCAGCTGCAGCTACTTCAAAGATTTCAAAAGCATTCCACAGAGCATAAAACTGGAAGAGGTGTTACCTTTCCTGCTACTATCATTTGGCTGCAAACAAAGTTAGCTTGGCTAACCACATGAAAATATATGGGAATATTTACGTTTTCATTGCAACTTTAAGCAGTTTCTCCAAGTAAAAATAGGCTTCTCAAACCCAAGAAAGCTACGCGTGATGACATCATCTGCCTGCACTGGCTACAATTTCAAGATAAAGATCTTGGCACAACCCTAGCCAATGGTGTTTTCCAGTCACAGAAGAATTCATGCATCAGTCTACAATTAATCACTACAAAATTTATCCTATGCAGCAGGTAATTCATTATTAGCCTCACTGTCTGTGGTTCATGCCAAGAAAAGACTACATGGAAAAAACAAGAGTATGTTGAACATAAGCAAGAACAGTTTCTCATCATATAGTTCCATATAAAAATGAACTTGAGCAATAACCTGATGTCAAATGGCAGGCTTATTMTTAGTTTAGGTTTACCTAAATGCAAGCACATAAATTATAAAGGTGCATCTTTACAATTTATCTTGTGAAATACTGGAGCAAAATCAGGAAGACACATTCAAAGAATACTCTAGGCTCACTCTCATTGAGTAGCTGCCTCATTTATTTGCAAAACATCTGCCAGAAAGATGCATAAAGGGTTAATTTTCCTCACAGCACTAGAGATTGGTATTGATTTACTGCTTCACTCCCAGCAGACAAGAAGCTTAATTGCATTTTAAAGTCACATTCTTACCAAGCATCTCTTCATCTGGAAAGACTGCACCTTCACAGCCTGAATGGCTTCATCCAGGAGTTTTTCCTGTTCATCCTGAGGAGATTGCTGTGTTGTTGGCTGGAAGAAAAAAAAAAGAACTCAATTATTTTTATGAAGCTGTTCATGACTTGATTCAAACTGGGTTCCTGTAGTTTAGAACACAGTGCAAGTGACACTGTGGTGTGACCACAGTTGTCAGAAATAGCTGTGTGATATGTAAGCAAGAAAGTTCCCAGTACTCTGCAAAAACCTGAGGGCAGGGAGGAGATAGGTTATGGGTAGCCTGTGAGCACTTCTTGGAGTGCAAAGCCATGGGGGCAGAATAGGGTCAACTTTTCCCTTCTAACATTTAGAGGTCAAGAATCCAGTGCAAGTACCTGGCAACAAAAAGCTTCAACAGAATGCAAAGGTATCACTATGCTGAGAGGAAGCATTGTTACTTCTTTCCAGAGAGCTTCAAAGCAATGCCCAGACCACACACACTGCAGCTGTACAGATGCTTTCCTGTGCTCACAAGTCGCAAGTTCTCAATTAGCTGCCATGTGAGCCACACAACTCTATTAAGGACAAGTTTCAGATAAGCAAAAGATAAAGTACAGTTAGTGCTTTCCGGAAGGTAGAAGCGACTTGCAGAAGGTAATAGAAAACCGAAGAGAAGCAACAACTCATGTCCTCTACTTGTCCCAGTGACCCTCTTTGTCTTATCTCTCCTCAAAGAGGCACATTCCAGGCCTTCAACTTAAAACTTTCAACACCTTTCACCTTTGCAAGGATCATACTGCATTTTCTTATAATATTAATTAAATCCATTGCTTACAGCCTTAGATTTCCCCCCAAGCCAGGTATAATAGGCCTTCTCCTACTGCAGCTGCTCCCTGCCCTCTATCAGATTGATGAGATTAGTTTCTATGAGCATCTTTAAGTTATCCTCTAAGATGTTCAAATTTACTTAGATCAGAACCCCTAATGCTCTCCCCACCTGCAACCAGCCTTCCTCCTAACACCTTACAAGGAAACACCACCATCCACCTATTGTTTAGGCCCAGTCTTCAACATCTCATTAGAGCCTCCCAGCCTCTCCTAATCTTGCAGTTTGTTTTCAGATGGCCTCTCTGAAATATTGACAGAGATAAAAGCACTGATATTGTGTCCCAATTACATCTTTTCTAGTCTTGACAAATACCACGTACACAGTGATTTGCACAGCAGGTTCTCCAAGCCTGCAGCTTCAGTAATTTCTCAACTATTTATACTTGTTCTCCTCATTCACTGTGTTCAGAAAGTTCCTGGTCTCCTCTTTTTAACTAAATCTCAGTAACAAGCCATCAGACCATGAATTACATCATCCTAATGTTCTTAAAAACATTATCTTCAGTACCAACTCCTCCCACACACCCCGTAAGTACCTTCTAAGGACAGATTAAAATTGAGGTCTTCATTAAAATAGAGAGGTTTTAGTTTAACAGCAACTTAATGGTTATAGAGCATTGCAGCCTTGGCACACCCCTGTTTTCTCCCATATTTAATTGGGTTCTTGTTCTGCAATTGGAATCTCCCTGGTAAGAGTCACAGACAGTACCTCCCCCTTGTTCTCCCCACCGTCCTTTTCCACATACAGAACAGACAGTGCCATGCAATACTGTTCTTGCATTGATCATGCCCAAATAGGCGGTGCATCTGCCCTTGAAGCTTTTCAATCACCCAGCTAGACAAAACCGAGGCTGATCTGATCTAACATTGCTGACAATCCTGGTTAAGCAGGAGGTTATATGAAATAAAGGTTCCTTCCAACCAACGCTTCTATGTGCCTCAGTAATATTCAAACCATGCACAATAACTGATTAACAAGTCTATTTTGTCAGCAGAAAAAAAACACCTCTTCTAATTAGAGTAACTGCAGCTCTTAAAACTCTCTCTATAATTAATCACATAAAGTGCAGGTCTTCCAAAAAACGATTTAAGCATAAGGCGAAAGTGGTATCCATGGCTAGATGACCCTATTTCCCAGGCAATTCAATAGCTACAAACTCTAGAAAACCTCCAACTGTGAAGCAAGTATGTTCTGCCAACAGAACTTTGCTGTAATTGCTAAGCTTTCTTTATTCCATTACAGATCAGGCTTTCAAGGAACAGAAAATGACTAGTGTGGGGACTAGTGTGCAACAATGAATACCAAAACATCATGTAACAGACTTGCTGCATTAGGTCTCCGCCAGCACGTTTGTCACACACTGAACCCATATTAGTGCTTTAGAGAAGATACATCACTACTGAGCTGAATGCCATATGCTCTAACCACACCAGATATCTCTATATTAAAACACAGCTAGAARCAGTGGAGTAACGTTAACACTAACCGCAACTTCCTAAGCCCCCTTCTAATGGGCATTAAGCTTACACAGCTACCAGTCCTGCTCTTCCATCCCCAGTTGTTCACGGGGCCATGTAGAGCTGGCAGAGCTGTTGAAGCTGTAAAGCATCAAATAAGCTAGAAGACTAGCCCAGCTGATTAATAGTTTACCGTTCACCTAGTTCACCCTACAACCACATAAAACCTTGCAAGTAAGGGTCTGAAAAGGGCTTTGACAGCAACACCAAGTTAAAGCATTTATTGAAACACCTAATATTTGCTACAGCCCCAAGAAGTGGTTAGCAGAGTGCACATGCATCAGTTTCCTTACTTTGGTGTGAAAACCACTGGTTAAAGCATAATGGCTACTATGAGTTTGACTATGCTTTAGATGATACGAATAATGATCTCATCAGAAATAGCTAAATGAAGGTATACACTTCCCTATGCAAGTTCAACCACTGCCTTTTAGCGACAGTTGGGGGAATAATAGAATTTCGGAGCCTTGCTCTGTCGGACCTAGCTTTCCCATTTATAATGAACCAGAGTCAGCTTTACATCAGATTCTGTCTGCATCAACAGAAGACATTGACAGTATTTCCATTTCTGCTCTAAATCTGAGCAGCAAGGCCCCACACTGTATTCAGCATTGGGACTGTAGTAAGTACATGACTGAATTCACTGACAGAAGCATTTCCATGTTACCACAAAGGACTCACTTTTTTCTTCTGTATCTCTTCAAGATTAAGAGTAAAATTACATTCTACCTCTTCTGATTTGAAGACCGAGAAGTTGATTGGTCKAAACAAAGATGTCTTTACTACAAGGGTACTGCACTTCATGTCTAAAGAAAAGACAATCTCAGCATTTTACAGTTGCACAGGCAGTGAGACAACCTACCACTGATTGTAACAAGCACACAACCAAAGCAGTCTGAGGTGGTGTTTGTAGCAGCTTTACTCCTACATGAAAACACCTTAACAGCAGCACTGAATAAGTTCCAACTCTTTCTTACTTTTCAGTTTTCAAAGTCTGAATATTTATCAGCTTACCCTTTTCTTTCTACTTCAGAAAGCAAGCTACTTTCAGCTTCAGAAATGTAGAGCATGTCTGCACATAACCTGGTCATTATCAAGTGATACACAAGATCATATCAGGACACACATATCCTGATACATATGCCTGAAGTTTGAAGTTGTAGCAAAAAGCAACTGAAGTCAAGAGAACATCCAGCAAAAGCCTCAAATGACAGTTAGCAGGGCACACACCAAACCAGAAACGAGTTCTTCTGTCAGATACAACGTGGAATAAAGCTGTTTATTTTCTGTACCTTCCACTTCAAATTAGGAACTTAATAACACAAGATGGTATTTTCAAGTGTTATTTTACCAAAAAATGCAACTGTGCTGTGAAGTCCTATGCCAATCTACAAATAAGAATCTTGAACATAAGCTTTTGAAGTGGAAGATACTTTGCCACTGGAGAAAAGCAGCAGTACTCCATAATCAAGGCACAGAATGTCCTGCCTTGTCAACAGCATGTACAATAAGGTATAAACTCCTGCATGAACACAAGATAAGCAATTTATAGCAATTATGCAGTCATTTAGAAATGCCTGAGCCTTACCCGCATTAGATATGCTGCAAATGTTGAAGAAAAAAGGAAAGTTGATGTGAACGCAGTTTTCTGCTTTACTTGTTCCCTAACCTTTTTTCCTCTGAAGCCACAAGGAAGCAAGTGAGCAGTGGAGAAGGGACAGAGAACTGCCTCTTTCAGCTGCACTATCAGTTTCTGTACAAGACACCATAGCCTTTTTCTAGCTTTGAAGAAAGGACTATCGTAAGTTACCACATGCAAGCGATGAAGTCACAACACACAGCAGTTGAATTCAGCAGAGGGGTGAGGAGATCTGGCTTTTGGTGTGGGGTTTTTGGTGTGTGTTTTTTTCTTTGTTTGTTTCAGGTTTTGTTTCTTTGTGTTTTTAAGGAGAGGCTAGTGAACTGTAAGCTGCCTTGGAAAACAAGAATTTTTTTTAAACCCCAAGCTAGCTTGGAGGAAGTCTACTAGCTGGCTCATCAGAGTGGGCAATACAAGTTATCCTGCAGATAACAATGCCTATCCTCATAATAGCGACTATTCTTGAACATACAAAGTGAACATTACACCTATTTTGTACGATATACTTATTTTCCAACACTCATCTCCATGGGAAGACTTCATAAGATTCATACTTAGTTTCATACTTGAGACTTAGCTGCACTCTGGAGATGGTTATATTTTGGGTAAATGTGTCGACTAGTTAAGATGCTCATGCCACTTATAAAACCGGTAAACTACAGTACTCAAGAGAAAGAATTAAGTAGTACTGAAATACAGCAGAATTCAAGGCAAGCTTGTGGAGCCTACCAAATAGCTTGTACTCTGGCAATATAGGTATTTTAAGGTGGATGCAGAGGATAAATAATACAAAGTAGAAGGTTTTGATTCCGTTCCATTCTAAAGTGCATTTTCTTCTAATCTCCAAATGATTAAGTACTTTTCTTTAGATACCTGATGTGCTTACAGCCTATTCCAGATTTGACTTTTCCTTCTGTTTGCCCACATGCTTGTGTTTAGTACCACAATGAAGGCGATTTACCTAAGGAGGTTTTTCTGCCTCCTCCTGGTTGGATTTTATTAGGACTACCTACCAATCAGTCACCACTGAGACATTTAAAATGAATGCTACCCAAGACAGAAGTTGGGTTAGCTACAGAAGCAGATCAGGACAACTGCCAGCCTACAGATGAAGCCTGGATCACACAATGCATTGCTGTAAAAGTCACTGAGCTGCTTGGAATTAACAAAAAATGCATAAGCATTTTGTACCATGCAGGAAGTATTACTCTGCAATACTGAAGGCAACTCCAGAATATCTATTATATCTCACAGGAGCTCAAAGATGAACCAGAGAGAAGAAAACATTTTTCACATGTTTAAACTGGTACCTACTGCCCCAGGAAGCCACAAGACATCAACAAGAAATACGGGGCTGGACTTTTTATTCAGGGGATAATCAAGAACAGCCAGACTCCTCTTAAAATCAGTCTTGTTAAAGGTACTTAAACATTCAGCTTCAAGGTTTAAACCAAGCTTGGCCATAGAAAATGGCAGCGGAGCCTAATCTGGTAAAGGGGATTATCCCATGTTTAACACCTATAAGTTTATTTTTTTCTGAATCACCTGTATCAGTTCCCATGGAATTGACAGGCAGAGAAAAGCTGTGTTGTTCTTGCGTTAGTGACTACCAGAAAGTATTTATGTGGGGGACAGAGACTGCTATCTATGTTGATTTAGCATTTCTCATCACCCAATTGAATATTTTCCATTCATCTTTCAAGTAACATTACAGGTTTTACCCCCACACACACCTCTAGAGGATAGAATATTAAACTTATACCAACATACACATATCTTGGAAAAGGAAGTCTTTCCCAAGAACCTAGGAACTGTGCAATCCCTGCTTTATAAAGCACTCTCTTTTTGAGTCACTGTCTAGATAATGTTAGCACTGTTTATACTTCACTGCGATGGTTACAGCAAGTGCTGCTTAAAGTTTTACTGAATATTAAATACCAGAAGACACACTAAACAGGCAGACTTTTCAGGTTTACTAGGAAACTTGACTGTCACTTTATTTTTATAGAAAATTGAAAAGCATTTCTCAATAAGAGCTATTTCCATGCTGAAATTTCAGGTTCGCCTCTCTAACACCAATATTTGTTCCAAAACAACTCTATCGAGCTGGGCCCAGCAGTGCAAAAAACATCTTTTCTCAGGAAGAGAAAGGAGGTTCACTAGGGAAGTCTGAAACAGCAGTCCTGGCGGGTCAGGAATAACTGAACAGCAGACTGCAACGTGGACAACAAGAGCACATACGCACAGCACTAGAAATGACATAACCTCGGGTTTATGACAGGAGCAGCACGCTAAAATACACTTAAACTCTGACCGCAAGTGCGGCAGCAGTTCCCTAATAAAAACACCTACCTCCCCTGCACCCTACAAGGGAACTCGGTTGAACCCAGGAAGGCAGTGACTTGCCGGGACCGCGGGCAGCGCCCGCCACAGCGCGAACCGTTACCGCGGACACAACGGGCCCAGCTCTCACCTCAGCTCCGCCCGGGCCGGGCCGGGCGGCGGCCTGCGGACCCGGCTCCGGCCCCCCGCCCCGCCAGACCCGCCCCCGCCACCGGCCGAGCGCAGCCGCTGACGGCGCTCCCGAGCGGCTGCGAGCAGGAGCCCCCAGGCCCAGGCCCAGGCCCAGGCCGGCCGGGCCTGCCCCACGGCCACCGGCGGGCGCGGGCCGGACCCCCCCCACCTGCACGCACGGCAGCGGCGGGGCAGGCGCCGGCTCCCGCGGGCCGCACCCGGCAGCACCCTCCAGCCCCGCCCGCCGCAGCCCGGCCGCCCGCCCGCCCCCCGCGCCCGCAGCCCCTCACCATGGTCGCGCCGCCGCCACAATCCGCCCCCACCAGCAACACCCCTCAGCGCCGCGCGCCGTCATGTGACTGCACCGCCCGCGCCGCCCCGCCTCGCCGCCGCGCCGCGGCCTTCCCATTGGTCCGTTCCGAGGAAGTGGKCCGCTCCGGGCTGATTGGCGTAGAGGGCGATGATTGGCGGCGGGGCCGGCCAGTCCGCTGCCGAAGCCGGCTGCGCGCCGGAGGGCCGCGCGCCGCAGGAAGGCCGGGCGGGAGCGGCGGCGGCTGGGCGGGCCCATGGAGCGCGGCGCGGCGCGGCGGCTGGCGGCCCGGCTGGGCCTCACCGAGCCCGGCGTCATCAGGTACCGCGGGCCGCCGGGGGGCCTTCGGTAACGCGGGGCAGCTTCCCCTCGGGCGGCCCGGCTCCGGTAGAGCCCCGAGAGCGGGGTCTTCCTCCGGCGGCCGTTGTCGCGGGGCGGGGGCCGTAGCTGCCGGGAGTGGGTGCCGTCCCCTCGCGCTGTGGAAGCGGCTGCGGGCCGTGCAGCGCTCCGGGGTACTGCGCACCACCTCTAGCCGGCTGCCCCCGCTCTCGGGAGCGTTATTCCCGTCCGGGGAAGCGGGTCCAGCCGCGCGGTGCTGGCCTGGCCCGCTCCTCTCCAGGCGCCGGCCCTGCCTAGGCCCCCCCCTGCGGGCACTGCCGGCCCTGTCAGCTCTCCCGGCACGGCAGCGGCAGCCAGGGTCTGCCTCTCCTCCCGGCAAAGCCAGCCTGCCATCGGTTTCCTTCTTCGGTTCTGGWCCATGTGGAAAAAGGCACAGACCTTAAGGTATACGCGGTTAATGAAACAGCCATTGCAGGCGAGGAAATGCAGAGCTACTGCTGCACATTGCCAGAGAAGGGGCCGTATTACCGTGTGCTTGTTGTACTGTTTAGTACCCCTTTCCCTAAGGATGTGGTGCAGCCACTGCTGCTGCCGGGGTGCTGGAGTAGGTAAACCTTGGATCAGGCCCCGGCCTGCCATTCTTACTGTCTTGTAACTGTGGTTTCGTTAACAAGGGCTTTGTATGCTGGGTGTTTTGCAGAAAAGCTGAAGAGTATCTGCGGCTATCCCAGGTGAAATGCACGGGGTTAATGGCTCAAATGACAGCAACAAGCAGCGCTGTGATGTGCCTGGACCTAGCAGCTAGTTTCATGAAACAACCAGTTGACAAAGTAAGATGCAGTATGTGACTTGGCTGGCTGCTGCATTCTCCATAAGTCCACTAAAATCATTGTTCTGTGTAGTGTATGTTGGGAGSAGGAAAAGGATAGCAATAACTGACATTACCCTAGACCCAGTAGTGTGCTGCTAGGTACAGTGTTAGAGCTTTCACTGCTCAGAGTTTGAAACAGGACAATTGAGATCAGAGTCATAGTCACTTCACAAATTGAGCTTGCTGTGCTGTAATTTCAGCTCTTATAGTAACAAATAAATTACCAGCGAGGATGTTAAATTTAAGATCTGTCTCTTTTACTGTGGGAGGGAAGCAGTGGCTCCAACGAATCCCTCTCTATAGTGGTAACTGCCAGGTAAATGGCACTGAGCTGCCAAAATAATGTCTGGTACAAGATGTTTGTGATTGTCCATTCACAGACAGAGGAGAATTTAACTGGACCTGACCCCATGAGTCAGGTCCAATTGAAAATACTGCTCATCTTTTCAAGTTGCCCAGATCTTGGTTACCTTTGTTTTTAATCACCTTGTGATAAAAGGGCCATGTCATATTATATCGAAAAGACAAACCTCACTTCCAGTGAAATGGTCTAAAAATAACACTGCATTAAAAGATGTGGCATTCCTAGGTGGTTAATCTTTCTGTGTGCAGTCAAAACTTATATCATTCATTACACAAATTTGTTTAATATAGCAATTGAACTTTATTTTATGGTGTTGTGTAGTTTCTCCCTAATCTATTTTRGTTGCCTGAATAAGATGTCAGGAAGGAATCTTGCTAATTCTTGGGGTTTGTCTTTGTCTTCTTGAAAGAGCTGTTTTGTTAAACTCTCCGGTTTGAACAAGACTACCTACCAGAGCTCCATGAAGTCTTTGGAGTGTTTGCTAGAGGTGAAYCCCAGACTGGGAATGCGAGACTTGGCTGTGCAATTCTGCTGCACAGAGGCAGTGAACACCGCTTCAAAAATACTACAGAGGTGAGGGAGCTCTCGTGAGYACACTGGTAACCACTAGTAAGATTCTTTATTCGTTAGATGTGTAAAGAGCTTGATGGTTAGAAGGACCAGCTGTCTCCACTGACTGGAGTGGTGAGGTGAGTTCTTAGCACTGACAATCCAGCCATTTATCTAGGCCACTTTTTAGAACACATGTTAGAAAGACTTAGTCTGTGAATCTCAGTAAGTCATTGTCTGAATCCCAGTTCTTCAACYGGGAATAGTGTAAAAAACATGGGACTCCTAGTCCCTGTATTTGTCCATAGATTCACATTGTCTTCCATTTAACTGCTGATCATGTCACAGTTCAGAAGTAATGCTCAGTAGAAACAAACCCTCCCTTCTGGAGAAGYAGATCTCTTAAAATGCACATTACTCTACCTGTAAAAACAATAGGTAGAACACTTCAATGGAGATTCAACAGATTTAACTAAAATTTTGCACTCTGTAACATCTACTTTAAGAAGAGCRGTCACTGAAGAGCTCTGTTTTGGAGTGCTGTCACCCTGATAGCACATGTTTAAATGCTGTTAGGTTAGTGAACAAAGGCTGTGTATGCTTGTCGATGCTTAACACAAACTAAAAAAAAAATAGCCTGGGGACAGGTGGACAATAAAAAATTAAATTCTTCAGTGCTGAACATCCACCATGTCATTTTCCATATTTAAGACTTCATCTGTGTCACAAAGAAACTATAATTCTACCCTCTACTATAGGATGGATTTATGCAAAGCATCTCATTGTAACTTCTAGATGTAGAGATAAAAGTGCTGTGTGGATGGGGAGCACAAGAAACAGATTTTACTGATGTGCCTTGATCCAGATCCCTAATTTAACACACCTTTAATTCAAAAAGAGAAGTAATCCCAATCCCCTTCTTTTCCCTAGTCTCTTTTGCTTTTCTCAGCCAGTAGCAGCTGTTTCTGCTTGACTGGGTTGCAAAGGACCAAGTGATCCAACAGGAGACCTGTTCAACTGCTGAGTACCATGTGACAAATTAATTTCAACAGCTTTATTTGAGGCAAATGCATTATACAATTATCATTCTAATTGTTGTTCTTTAGGTATGAATCCAGCCTCTCTGAAGCACAGCAAATGGACCTTGATTTCTCAAAACCACTTTTTATAACAGCTGCACTATTCACTGCATGCAGGTGAGTATAGCTTGAGGGATCTTTTATGGGCTTAAATGCCTAGTGAGACACCAAACAGAAATAGCGCTTACAATGTAAGCAGCTGATTCATTCAGTGTGTCTCAAGGGTCTTGCTCAGCACATCGTGATGCCCTACTCCTGGAAATGGAGACAGCTGTAGAAAACCAGGCCTTTCCTTAGAGCAAAGTCTCCAACCTGCACTGCATTTGTCTTCAGGAGAAAGCAGAAGTATTGTATCACATATGCAGAAAAGGATCTTGAGTTACTTATCCTAAAATAAATGAAAGCTGTCTTCCCTGGTGTGTAATCGGATGCTGTGGGTAATTCCATTAGTACCTACCCATGGCAGCGGCTGAAAAACTTCYGTTAGTGTTTTGCACTTCACCCTCCTTCCTCTCAGCCTAACCAGCATAACATAATCCCTTAGTAACATTTTCAGATTTCATGGGATGTTTTTTCCATTGTCAGGATAGATTTGAGCTGGGCACAAAGCAAAAAGTTGCATGGCTTTTGGTGAGGTACTGCTCAAGGTGCAAGAATGGCTGCTAGCTTACTTCTGAGCACCAAGAAACAGCCATTCTGAAGAAGGAAAAGCCYGAAGCCCTACACCATCACATCATGAGCGTGCTCTAGCCTTTGGGAGATGGATCTAATAGCTGTAGGCCTGCATCAGCTTGGAAGATAGGTCTCAGGAGCACCTGACTCAGCCAACCCTTTGTAAGAATTTGCTTGCATGCAAATATCTTCTCTCTCAGTATTACGCTTTGTAACAATCTTATGAAGCAATTCAGGTGCTGTGTAGTTGCACAGCTCCTGATAAATGTTCCCTTGACACAGGRGTCCCGTTCAGCTTTTTGCAGTAGTGGGATTTTGTCCTGGTTCCCTCAAAATCTGAAAAGTACCTTTTCCTAATAGAATTTCCTTGTGTAACTTGAACTAACTTTGAGTTTCAGTTCCTGAGCTGTATTGACTGAGTAGTGTAGGAGTCTATTTTTTAAGCAAATTTGTTTCTGAGTCAGACAAGGATTAGATAGGACAAAAACTCAGGCCTACCTTCCTCATTCTCACAGGCAGTGTTGGTACAGTAAATGTCACCTCATCTGAGTGATAGCTGCTGGAGCGTTGCTTTGTACAGAGATAACTTAACTTTCTCTTGTAGGTGTTTGAAGCTAAAAGTGGACAAAACTAAAATGTTGGCTGCATCTGGGGTGAAAAAAGCAATATTTGACCGGCTGTGCAATCAGCTGGAGAAGATGAGCCATCAACTCAGCAGTAAGTTTTTGTCTTTATCCCTGTAAGACAGCATACCCATCGCCTGGCCTCACAGTGCCCCATCCTTTTCCACTGGTGATTTCATTCTGATCACTTTCAGCTGTCCCCTTACAGCCAAACCCGCCCATCCATTCCAACATGTTTCCTGCAGCCCAGTTCCCACAGCCATTGCTTCTGGGGAAGTCACAACAGCTTAGCATGTGGCAAGGTCAAAAATATTTATTTTCCTCTCTTCTCAAAGGCTTACTGCTCCTTACATTCTCTGCTGCTGCAATTTATTCCCTGCCTCTCCCATACTACCTGACCTATCTTCAACTCCTCCTTGCTTGCTTTCTGCATCCCATTAACATGGCAACATGACACACAAATTAACATAAACATCTTGCTACCTCTCTTGCTTTGACTGACTCGCTTCTGTGTTTTCCTTTCCCCCACTGCAGGATTAACAAGCCTAAGCCTTGTTCTTCTGGTAGTAATTCAGCCATTACCTGACACCATCSCTCCACATACAGTGGGCAGACATGAGGAATCTTTCTTGCCCRCTGTTGAACCTGCAGCTCTCCCCACTCCTTTTTGTGGAGGAGGAAGACTGAAATACAATACACGCCTTCCTGTTCTTATATTTCTGCTCCTTCCTACTTATCTCCTCTTTTCTTTCCAGGCTTTCATTCTTACTCTCCCACTGACAGTACCCTGCTTCACGCTTCATATCATGAAGTTTTCTGGAATGTGCTGCCTGAACCCAAACCAAAAGCTGCTGCTCTCTCCCTAGGCGTGGACCTTCCCATAGTGCAGTGCCCTATCAAAAAAAAACTAAAACCCTACCCCACCACTAAAGCAGCTAAAGGCAGCTGGGAGTTTCTGTATCAGTTCAGAGAAGAGTGTGCATCTGTATACAGGGACAGCCCCCAGCATGTTGTGGGCATCTATAATACAAAGCGTGGAAGTGGGATAGAAGGGGAAGAAATAACTGGTAATCCTGCCTGAGTAATCAAGAAGGGTAGCAGTGTGTTTTTGGGGTATGAACATGGTGGATTGTTGTGGTTACAAATGCAGCAGCAGCACTAGTTAAAGCAGCCAACCAGTCCATGCAACCCTTGAAGTGTGCTGGCACCTCTGCAKGTAGAGCTTGAGCGTCAGTCTGGACCAGGGAACGGCTCTTACTGGRAGACAATGCTTTCGGAAGGTGGCATTGCTGTCAAAGAATTGCATGTAGAACACCACCYTTGGGACCCCAAACACCATTCAGAAGTAAAGCAACTTGTTTATTTTTTTTAGAAGAAGATGTTCCACTCGCTGCAGAGACACCTGAAAGCTTGCAGACCAACTTGGAGCACTGCGAGAAGGAAGATGGTAAGTTGTGTTTAGCTATGAACTAAAATTCACCTCACCAGAGCAGTTCTGAGCTTTATTGCTGCTTAATATTTTAGTTGTGTAATACGCCATAATATTCAGTTTACAGCAGCTTACTCCATTCTGCAAACCACTGGCTAATARAAGGACAAAGAGAACCTATCAGAAGGACAATGGTGTTTATACTGAGTAGTCCTAGTCCATTCAGACACAAAGGTGAAGAGGTGACTGTTCCAGCAGGTGAGGGGAGCAGCAAACCACAGGATTAGCTAACACAGTGACAGACCCTGTGCTTGTATCTGTACATTTGCTCACTGCCATGGTTATTCCCAGCAACATATTGCCCATGATGGCCTGTCATGGACTTTCTCCTTCTCTCWTAGGATCTGAAGATGATGAGGAGATGCCATGTAAACGGCCAAAGAGTGAAACAAAGGAAGATTATGAAGAATGGAAAAAGAAAATCCTGGAAAACGCTGCTAAGGCACAAGAGACAAGTAGGAGTACTGTCTCTGTTAGTGCCACCTAGTAATGTAACTGCTGCTTGCTTATAATTTTAACTCTCCCTCTGCTCTAACAAGAGTTCCAGTAGCATATGAGTGATGGCTGCCTGGTAGCCAGCTGATTTTATTTATTAGCTGGTTTTTAAGTATTTAAGAATGTTATTTTTAGTAAATGACACCAGAATTGATTTTACAAGAAGCTTGTCTGACTACTTGCCAGGCTAGTACCTGAGCAGCTATGGCATTGGGTGGTAGAAGAGCTTCATTCTCTTGCTGCAAGAAGCAGGTAACATTCTAATGCCGTATTAAGTGTAGGTAAGTTATAAGTTAGATGCCCTTGGGCCCCTGGCTGGAAGTAGTCAGTGAAAAAAGAGGGAGGGGACTAATGGTGCCTTGTTAAACAGCAAAACCAGCAGAGGAATTAAGACTGATAATTTTTATATTTTTTTTTTTACTGTTAAAGAAATATTGTTTAGTCACTGAATTTGACTTATTTTTATAACCTGTATGGGACTGAAGTCTCTGAAGTCTCTTGTGCTTGTAAGAGGTCCCAAATGTTCCAAGAAACAATAAAAATACTGGAAGGAGAAGCTGTGTATTACGACATCAGGTTCTTGGCACTTGTCATATATAAAACCTTTAGAATGCAAAATAAAAGACATACAGGAGATGTCTGTGCTTTAAGAAGGAAGATACCCAGGGGACAAGGATCTTGTCTAGGTAATACAGGTGTCTTGCATCTCGCAGTCATAAACTTAGGGAAGAGGAGAGAGTGCCCTGCCCTTGTTCTTAGAGCCAACTTCTGCGGTCCTACACTTTCATCCCAGCTACTCAAACTACAATTTGTGTTAACTACTTTTTGAAGAAAAATCATTACTTTTAGCAGTACAGGGCTGGTGTAACTATACTAAAACCAATCCAAGTCTTCGGCCCTTTCTCTTGCATGTTTTCTGCCTGGGATGTGCAAAAAGAAGCTAACTTTCATAAACCCTCATTTCAAAACAACACCGAAAACCCCATGTGTCCATATAAAGGAAGGTAAATTATCTCATGTCTGAACAGTTGGATTTGAAACACTGCCCCTACCTGAGCTGCTTCTCTACAGTATTTTAATGGCTTGCCCAGTGCCTCACTGCTGTGTGTACTCCCTGCTTACCTGGGTGACACTGATCACACCAGGATTACAATCGTTGGTATCATTAACTGCTTTAGCTATCAGTGTATGGGGCCAGTTCTTTTTATCATACTTACTGTTCCAGTGACTCACGGACCACCTGTGGTTCGTCCTTTTAGCTTTTTGTAGACCCCAGAGCAAAATGCACAGGACATGGTGAAACATCCCATAAGGCTGCAGAGGTGSGTTCCACTGTACCGCAGAACCATGCGACGGCTGCCGAATCTAAAGGGGTTTCTTTCTGTTAGAAATGAAATTGTAATCCTGCTGGCCAGATGCACCTTCTCTTCATAGAAAATGGAGAGGAAATACGTACAAGACAGCAGAGCTCATCCGTGTGCTACCCTTTTACAAAAATAGAGGAAGAAGCACACAGTAATTGGAAAATTAAAACTTCGGGGCCATTTTCCTTTCACTTCTCCTCCCACTGCATAAAAAAGGAAATCACTTGAAGCCAACTTTAATTAGCAAGAGCTAATTTGATTCCAGATGAGAGTTCTGAAATGTAACAGTAACTATTGGGGAATGGACTCCAAACAAATGCCTGATGTGCAGAGAAAATATTGGATAATTAACCCACATTGAGTAAGAGTTGCAACAAAATGTCTGCCATTTAAAGTCTGATCTAATATGTAGCGGGGGGTCCTCAGGATGGGAGAGAATCCAACTTAGTACATTAGCATTCTGTCATTAAGACCTACTCAGAGATGCTTTCAGGTTTGTTTGGTGAGCGGGTTTAAACCGAAATCGAGGAATAGGCTTGTTCCATTTTAATGGAATTTATTAGTATTCATTCAGAAATATACAGACCAATTAATATAATCACATTTAGCATGCAGAACCACTGTGGAAGGAAAACATGAACAAAAGTGGGCCTTCACAGAAGGTGATAGATAGTCAAGATTATTTCACTTGATTTTAATAATTCTTCTCTGTCTCAATTCTGGAAATGCTGCAGAAGTCCAGAATTCAGGACTATGCAAAGTGAGAAGCACTAGAGTGGAAAAGATAACTAGACTAGGGTAAGCCAGTCTTACAGACCTCTTTATTAGCAACTAACACTTTTGCTAACTCAAGGGATGTGAAAGTCTATAAAGTTAAAGGGAGCTTTACAGTGGTTTGATGCCTTTGCTGGAAAGCTAGTTTTAGTAGTATTAGTGTCTGGTTTCTGCTCCTAATTAGTATTAGTTTTCTGCTCCTAAGAGCCCATCCAGCTCACACTGAGTTTTGCAGAATCTAGAACAGGAATAAAGAAAACCACAGGTTTAATAAATAATGTTATACTTTTAACTGAGAGATTGTAAGTGGCTCCAACTTTTTGTACATCAGGAAAAAGTTTAAAATCCAAAATAAGTTAGTATTGTGAAGAAAACATTTAATGTTCAAGAGCAAAGTGGGGGGAAAAAAGGGCTTCAACCTCCTAACTGGGCTAAAGGCAGAGTCTGGCAACATGGTGTTTCCCTGCCACTGAACAGCAATAAAACCTATTTTGCATATCACACCATATCAACTTCTCAGAGTTCATTAAAATTGTCAGAGGAGAAAAAAACCCTCAAACTAAAACTTACAAAATTAAGGGCTGCAGTCACAGCCAATGAGAAGCACTAACAAGTTTTAAATACATATAAACAATGTCTGGAAATCTCTTCTTTTCTGAACAACATGAGATCTTTTTGCAAATACCCAACGGTCATTAGGCAATTTTTATTTATGGCAGTTTCACCCATCTCCTTCCAAAAGTTCAATCAATTCAGCTCACCATAAGAAAAAGCAGCAATGGACCGACTGACTTAAGTTGCTTCAGATCAGGATTCCTCATATTTCCTAACTATGTGGTGACTATTTTCTAAAGGTGAGAGTAGAATTAAAAAAAAAAAATAAACCAAAACCATTCAACTCTGAGTAGTTGCACTGAATCATCATCATGTTTGGAGGAAAAAAATTAATCTTTTTGAAAAAATTACAGAAGAGGATATCTGATATCTTTTGTTCTAAGTAACAAACAACCAAGGAAAAAATTGTGCCACTGTTGTGGCAGTATTCTAAAATTGATGACACACATCAGTCATGAAGAAAGTCGTTAGAGRTCCCATGCTTGGTGTGAGAAACCAGAAAACTGACAAGGTGTTTTCTGGTGTAAACACACCAACAACGCTCTGCAGAATCAAAGCCTTCAGCAAGAAGTCAGCCCCAATAACAGCCATGTTTTTCCATCACTATGTACAACAACTAAAAACTTGTAAAAACAAACAAGGTAGCTTCTGCTTTTAGAAATCATTTCAGTGCCTCTTCCTTGAGGMACTTCTGGAACCTTAGCACTAACACACAAAATATTTGAGGAGGACAGACCCAAAACCTTAGGTTATAAAACAAAGGCRTAGACATTATTGAAGATACTGAGTCCTCCTTCCATGGCTTTATGTCCATCTCCAAGAGTGGTAGATGCTTCATACAAGCTTATGCAAGCTTGACAGACATACTTGGAAATCTCTTCAGCCTGTTAGCAGCAGCCACCACATAAAAATGTTTCTGTGAACAAAACAGAACAGTCCAAGTGTGAGTGCACCTGAAGTAAAGGACGACTTCTGTGGCTGACATGGATTTTTCTTCTTGGTAAATCCATTTACCTCTAGTGACCCACACCTTGTGTGGACTGCAGTGCAGAACAGCTGTGTACTGGGGAACCACTGATTACCGCAGAACAGACTGCTGGTACTGTGAACTTCTGCAGCATTATTACGAATCGTATAGTGACATGTCTTTAGATTATGTGTTTTTTAAAATGCAASTGCAGAAGTCTGCGACCAAACAGCTGGAGTGCAGGAGTGGAAAAAGTGTAAGCCTCTTGGCTTACAAGTTTAACTCCTTGGCAAGGAAATATAACTCTCTAGTGACAAAAGAAAAGGAAATGGTCCTCTCTGAGTTTTCCTCACATTTCCACAGGCTTATTTGAAACAAGATCACTGTGTTCACCTTTCAGGATCGATTACCTACAATCCAATAGAGGCTCCAATAGAAATTCTTATCTGTCACTTCTTCATATAAAATTTAGTTCTGAAGGAGTTATCAGAAAGGTCCTGAAGAGTTCTCTGGATGGGTTTAAGTCTAATTTTTTCTCTCTCCCACACTTCTACGCTCTGCAATGGGAGGCACAAAACTGCCTTATGTTGTAYCCCTACTCCATAGTGACAACAGAACAATGCAACTGTTGTCAATGGAAAAATCTCTCCAATATGAAGAGGAAGAACATTTAATATAAGCTAAGTAGCATCTGTAGTCTCTGAACGTGTAAAGAAAAAATGTAAAACCCTTAAACACCAATCCGAAGGAGTAGAAATTGAAACCAAACTTGCTAAAAATAGAATCAATACCATTCTGCAGGCGAAAAACTTAATTTATAACTGGAAATAGACTTCCCAAACTCATATTTACAAGAAAGAMGCCTGTGGGCAAAAGTGAGCCAACACAGAAAAATGAGGGAATGGCTCTGCCTGTGTTGAGCTGATTTTCCCTCTGGAAGTGGATTTGCCAGACTTAGACAATGTCTATTTACCTTCCATTTTCTGTGAGCCATGTAACTCTGCAGCAACAACTGGGACTTCAGGCGAAGCTTGGACTTCTTGGCTTTGGCAGGTAGATTGTTTAACCACTCGTGCTTCAGACACTGTGTTGCGCTCATCCGGCAGCTGCGGGAGAGGAAATCTGCCATGTAAATCCAGCTACCCTCGTTGCCATTTTCTCAGTGCCCTGTGCTCTCTATATTACTGATAAACTGCTGTAAATGAACCAACACAAGTGAGTGGAGATGCTTCCTGAGATGCTGTTCATCCCCAGTGCATAGGATCCTAACGACATCCTGCACACTCCAGTGTAAGGGGCRAGTGGTGTGAAAAGCTGCTGGTGGGTCTGCAGTGGGTTGACTGAGCTGTGGTTAAATGTTGTATTTTGCCTTTTTAGGGTTTGGGTGTGGKTTTTTTTTTTCTTTGAGGAAGCAGCTGTACAGGTTCATCAGTTTATGTATCATTTTGTTATGTGAATGCAGAACTTTGCTAAAAGAATCAGTGCATACAGAAAAATAATATTTGTGGTGGTGTTATCTGTCTGTCCTGATAGTGCAGGCTTATTCTATGCCTCATATTTAAAAAGCACAATTGTCTATTCACCCTAAACTTGGATCAAGCTAAGCATACATTATAATCCTGACATTCAACAGTGGGCCCAAATGTGAAGGCCTATCCAAAAAGCTTTGAGAAATATATGATAATAGAGGAAATCTTGGGGGAGAGGTGTTGAGAAAAAAAGTTTAATTTGCCTTTTTTCAAAACAAAAGCCTATGCCTAAGTCCTGAGCTTTGTCTGAGCTGTCACTGAGAAGATGACGRAAAGACGACTCCTGCCTGCTCGCACCTCATTTCAGTAGTCGGGGGAGGCAGGTACAGATCTTGCAGAAGGCCAGACCTGCTGTCCCAGCATGGCAAAGGTGCCTAGGCTGCAGCAGAGCGGAGGCTGTCCATATACCTTGTGAACAACCAGGCCAGCTAATCGTTGCTCTTCGCATCTCACTGACACCACTCTCTTCTTGCATAGTCATTTCATTCACAGCTTCTAACCAGACTTTGCATAGTGTCCCTCTGGAGTCCCYATTCCCATTGCACAGAAAAATGGAAGACTCCAAAGCAAAGTTTACAGTCTCATAGCAAATCATCATCACAGTCCGAGAAAAAACCCTTTGTTGTCTCCTGCTGGCAATATGCTAAAGTTCAGTTTATTCTTAGCTTTTCATATAACTTATTGTTCAAAATGTAATTAGTACTAGAACTGATTTGTCTGATTTAGGTAATGATCTGGAAGTTGTTAATATTCTAAGCACTCCTTTGAATTCCCCTCGAACAAACAATCTGTTTTACTGTATGCATCATTTCCTGTTTTGATAAGTTTTGTATCACTCCTCAGCAAGAGAAAAATTTCTCTATTCACTTATGCAACCCTATAGCCGTGGTCTGACATCAATATCATCCTTATCCTCTCCTGTTGTTTCATATGTGCAATCACTTTTTATTTCAGTGAAGCCAAGACTGAGAAGCCACATGCAGAGTTAAGTCCCAAATACTCCTCAATATCTACCAAATGCATGTAGACCACTTTAGAAGAGAACAATGCACATTTTCATAGCTGCAGCTTCCATTTATCCTCCATGGCATTCAAGAGACATTTTTGCAGTTTGTGTCAGGGCTTGTGAGAATCCAAAGTAACAATAGAAATAGCTTTTACTCAGTGGAGGAATATGAAAGACAGATTCCTACACAGCAAATCCTTCCAGATTTCCTCTGTTCTGCCAGTATTGACTGAAGAAAGTTGCTTTTCACAGTAGCATCAAGTAGCATTCACAGACATTTTCTTTTTTGAATCACCAAAGAACTGCCCAGCAAGCACAGATACAGCTTACAAAAATGTCACGTTCYCATTGTTGGCTGCAATCCAAACAGYTGGCTAGGAGGAACTGAATGTCATTAGGTGCTACTGTCCTCACGATCAGACAAAGAGGTACCTTTTCTCCTTCACGAGTAGCCTGGAAATAAAGTCTTTAGCTTCCTCCGATAGCTGTTCAAATGCTTCTGCATCAAAATCCCAGCTGCAATTGACTACAAAATTCATTGTCTCTGCATCAGTTTCTCCCAGGAATGGGGACAGGCCACTAAGCCTTAGAAAAGAAAGAACGGGAGGGAGATGAGTAGTTAGTATACGCAAGATGCGTTTTTTCTTCTACAAATYCTCTGCTTTATAATTATTGTTAGCTTATGGAGAGGAAAATCTCTCAGCTATGGGGGGTTCCACTTCTCAATCCCTGCCAAGATAAGCCAGTTTGGAGCAATAAAGCATTGTAATGTTAGCGTTACTCTCTAGCAGGTCCCTCAGCGACGTCAGGGAGCACTGTTAATAGATCCCCAAGGAAATTAATTCAGTGGGGTTCTAGGTACATACTTCAGTGCTTTCCCAGCTAGGAAAGCTAGGGGGACTCAAGAGCTTTCCTAAATCAAGGCCCATATCCGTATTTGGCTCAAATTAAACAGAATTCTGAACAATAGCATGSTTTTTTCAATTACTCTCTAAGCCCAGATTTATTGCTTCAGTCGTTTATTACTTCATTCAGTTGAGTTTTCCCTAACATACAAATTTAAACCAGAAATGTATCCAGTTCACAGAAAGCATCTGTGAAAGATTCTGGGATGCAAAGTCAGCTCATCAGAAGGCAGAGACTTCGGACAGACAAGCGGTCCACGGCCGCCATCCAGATATCAGAGAAAAGTTTCAGCCCCATTTGTGACATGACATTTTTTAGACCCATGGCCTAACACCCAACATTAATTCCTCTGTGTAGATGCACACCAAGTCCAGGCTACYAAAATGACGAGATTGCAAATTTGAAAATTAATTCAAGTCCTGAAGAATGCAATCAAAGTGAAAATTCTGACATGCTTTGAGGAACTTTTCCGAGTCAAAAAAGACCTGACCCATTTTACCTTGCTAAATAAGGTGGTAGGAGAGAAGAACATTTACATATTTATCAAAAGGGTTATTTGTTGTTTAGAGACTGTATGCACAGCGAGGTGCTTTTGCATTAGAGGCTGGGGTTTTTAACAGAATGAATTAGGAGGAATCACAGCCAGATGGGCTCAGTGGTTGCTGCATTGCTGCTCTGCAGATACCCTCCACTAGCGTGCTCCTACAGAGCCTTCGGTGCCATCGCCACGACCCCTCACAGGGTTACTCACAACATATATGTGATGACGCCTACACTCCACATGTCTGTGGGGAAGGAAACAAAGTCATAGTTCACCACTTCAGGAGCCAAGAACTCTGGAGTTCCGAAATTAACCTTCAGTTTCTCACGAGGTTTGTACCTTTATCAGAAAGAGAGAGACATCACTGCTGAGACCAAGCTGGGGAATACATCTTATGTGTAAAAATCAAGGCATGGCTTTTTGCCATGCGAGCATGGCAGAGTGAGCAGAGCAGACTCACCCAGGCAATCAGGACAGCATTAAGGTCTTTAAAAAAATGAATTGGTGAATTTTGCTCTGACTTCAAGTGAATGCACCATCAGCTATCCCTTTGCCAGAGCAAAACCAGAAGGAAGACCAAGAGCAATAAAACCTGCAAAGGGCTACCCCACAGAGTGGGGCCAGGCTCCACAGGATGCCTTCCAGCAGACGTCGTCCAACATAAAACAAATAAAACAGCTTCCATTAAAACAGACTTGGAGAGCATTTGCTTAGTGGAATGTACCCAGCTTAGGGTAAAGGTCTGTATAACAGATATGAGCACAATATAACTGCTAAGGTGGAACTCTGAAGAGGATTATTTGGGCTTGGTAACAAGTTAACCAGTGATCCCATAGCGGGAAAAAATGACTGTGTTCTATTGCTTAAAAGGAAAAGGTTACAAAACTGAACCAGTAATAATTGTCACTGATGGCAGCTGGAGTTACTTCTGTGTACAGACAGAACAAACCATTAAAGCATTGCTTTTACATCTCTGTTTCCTGGAAGATCTTGTTTTCAAAACTGCTTCAGTAGAAGTTTGCATCTTTACCCTTCCAATTCAAAAAAMCAAAACAAAACAAACACACAAATAACTCAATGTATCCATTTCTGTTTTCATAAAATACTTCTAAAAGAAAAAAGTCCTTGGACAGATACTTACATGCACACTCACAGGTACATATAAGCATGAATGTACCAGGTTTTGTCTTAAGAAAAGCCTCAAAGCGTTTAGAAAAGAAATAGAGAAATGGTGCTGTTCTTACTGTTACAGTAACAGGAGTCATTCCTTTTTATTCTAGGGGAATTGAAGCCATGCTCTCGCAGCTTTCCTTTAACAAACTCATGCGAGCGAAGTAAAAGAATGGAGAAAAGTCCACATTTCTCTGAGGGATTCCTGTTTCACATGGGATGGCTCAAACATGCTTTTTTTTTTTTGCCTTTTTTTTTTTCCTTCAATCACCTTATCAATGTAAAGAGTTTAGCAGATAATTTCCACAACTAGAACCTGCACAATAATACCCAGCAGTCAAGAAATCTGAGAGCCTTCATGGAGTCCCTAGAGTAAAAGCTCTACATGAGGAATCATTTTGAGATAATTAGAACAGCAGTATAGCTTTATCCAACAGAAACGTTATTTGAAAAAGTAATKAGATAATTAATGCACACAGCAGAAAACTCATGCCTGCAGCAGCATAATACTTAGCTCATTCACATAGCAGAATTGCTTTAGAGCCACCAAAATGCATAAAAACACCCCAAGAACCACCAAAAACACATCAGAGGTTTGTAGGTTTGTTTTGGTTTTGGTTTTTAAAACAAATCCATAACTGAACTCTCTTACCTCCTTGCTAGTCCAAAGTCAATAATTTTAATCTGGTTTCCTGAGTGATTTACACATAGTATGTTTTCAGGCTATAAAAAGAGAAGAGGGTATTCTGAGTTAAATGTATGACAGAGAGAGAGAGATCTAGCAGAAAAGTATGAAAATCTCAGAGATTTTAATGATAATTTTTAGTATAATACTTTTCCTTTTATTCCTATCATGGGAGAGAAGGATTTGACTGGCATACTGAGTTAGTGAAAGGTTTGGTTTTGGACCTCCCATAAAAAAGTTTAACTTCTGTTCCTGTATAACAATATTCCTACACTTCACCATAGATGACAAATAGATTTTGCAATGGAAAGGTCCCCCTTTGTAAAACGGTAGAGTCAGTCTGATGGTTGAGGCTTACCCACTGGAATTACTCCTTGAGTATGAAAGTAACTCCACAAAAAGCCACAAGAAACATGTCAAATGCATCCTTTGGTTTGCCCACGAAGGCAACAATTTGTTTTTTCCAGTGAGAATATTTTTCAAGGTAGGGATGGGGGGGATGCTGGTGTCCAAACTTATTACAACTGCAGAACTGTCTACAGGCCAAGCAGGTCTAGTATCATTTGTGTAAGGTGCCGTATAAACAAGCAGAAAAAAAACTCAGTTGGTATTTCTGTTCAAAAAGWTCAGTTATTAAGGGGCCATTAGGAAAACATTGTCATTTTACTGCAGTTCAGTTCCAGGCAATAAAAAGGACAAACAATAGGAAGATGATTGAGTAGGTATTTGAACACAGATACAAGGGGGTAGGGGGAAGTGGAGGGAAGACTGCAGGCATTTCTAGTCAATGAGGTTTTTGGGTGTGCTTTTTTCACTGATGACAAATCACACAGAATGAAAAGCTTCTGATTTAAGAGAGGCAAAAGCACAGAATCCTGTTCATGTCACTATTCTAAGCAAGATACCAAATAGACACTGAAAAAAACCCGTAATGAATCTCTAGAGCTCCATYCATTGTGGCTATTGAATTAAGTAAGTCTATTTCTTTATGACATAAGTCCATGAAATGAGAAATGACTCTTGTAATTAGAGACTCTGTGGTGGTCCAAACCACAGCATTGCTAAAGAGCAGAGAGTATGAACTACTGACCTTCAGATCTAGATGGAGAATATAATGCTGGTGCAAGTAGTGGACTCCTTCACAAATCTGTTTGGTAAATAGGATTGCATCCAACTCAGTTAGATTGTAGTTTTCATCTATGATCCGGTCAAATAATTCACCACCATCAAGACTAAAATTTTGACATAGAAAAGTGTTAAAAACCCTAGAATTCCTCATTAGCTCTATTTATTTCCAAGTTGGGAACTTAGGCTCTCTAATTTAGCAAGGGTCCTAACAACACATCCAATATGAAGTGTATCAGTAGTCTCAAGGACTTCAAGAGACTTATTTCTGAGTGTGAAATTAAGTATCAATCTAAATTGAAAAGGAAAAGTTGTCACTAACATTTGGGGGGGATATATATCMAACCCAAACCCACACGACCTGGTGATCCGATGGGGACCTGGAGAACCTACAGGGAGTACCAAAGTATCTATTCGTCGCTCATCTTATTAGTCTAGAGAAAATAAGTCTTCAACCTACAAAATTTACTGAATGAAACTTCTCAAACTTATTTTACATGAGCTGACTTAATTCTGCACAAAAATTAAGAGAAAATTACATCAGACATATAGCTCTGACAAGGTTCTGCAAGGTAAAAACTTCAAGTATTAATTTCAATATACACTTTTTAAATGTCTTATCATATTTATATTTGCTATTTCGTTTTGTATTCTTTTTTCCTTCATGTCATTAACAATTAGTTCTATAGCAGAAACTCCGTTTTTAGGTTATAAAACTTCAGGTTTTTGTAAAGCAATATGCCACTACACAGAAAAGGCAGCAGGTGTACATCATGAAATCTCCCTTTTGTGAATTCCATATTTGATATAGATCAAAATTCTTATTTAGCTTCAAATGGGGAGGCATTTTTATTAATCCTAAAATTATTCAAAGGAGGCAGACCATGCATATAATTAATCACCTTCCTACCTTCTCCATGCCTTTTCTAATTCTACTTAAAACACCTCACTCCTCCTGTTGTCTGGGTCTCTCACCTTCACCCTTCTCCCTAATATGAGATTTTATTTACCCACAACACTTTTATGTAATTCGGTAGCTAGGGTCAACGTTGGGGCCTCTAAGTTAAACTTAAATGAAAAATGAACCATACTGAAGTTCTGTTCATTAACAATCTTGTAATTTCATTCATACTGTTGAAGATAGCTGCCTTTCTTACCATTTGTTTAAACTGTAGTCTTGCCAAAGGTAGAATTTTTAACCTGAAGAAATTACCTTTAAAACATTATTTTTTTTCTTTCTGAAAGTGAAATCAACTCTCTCTCAAGCTGGGAAACCACCCGATTCTTCTTCACACCTCAGAATTATCATTCCCTATTTCCTTTAGTGACCTGAGAAAACCCAAACATCTGACAATTCCTGAGATCATTTGAACTTACTATTCCATGATCAGAGTGATATTATTTTTGGCTTCAAAAGCATCATAAAGCTGGATCAGATTCACATGATTTAATTGGTTCATGACGTTAATTTCATTTTTTACTTCCTCCTGAAAAAATAATAAATTAACAAAAAATTAGCAAAATATGCACCTTAACTTCCAATATATTCAAATGCAATTATTTGTAAAACCCAGTAACAGCTTACACCACAGGTCTCCTGTGGTCAGCAGGTTTAATCACAAACACGGGAGATGACAAACAGTCATATAAAGTCCAAGCTGCTACTTGCTAAGACAGCTTTTATGGTATTTGACACTACCCAACGACAAGTTGCCTCTCACGGGCTGACCCAGGGCAGTGGCGTTAAGGTGCCTGCACTAAGGCCAGGTTTAGAGTGTGCTCCCTTGGGTTCACAGCAGCATAGTTACCCTCTCTTTTGCTCCTTTCACTTTTATGATTTTGGCTGCCAGGTTGAGACCAGTCGATATTTCCGTGCACTTGTGAACTTGCCCAAAACGCCCCCTGTTGATACCAAACAAAAGATGGGAAACCGGCTTAACGCAGCTCACCGCAGAAACTTCTCATACAACTATTCTTATCGTCGATTAAAAATAGCACAGTACAGAGTGAACAGAATCAGGTGGCCAGCAGCATGAATCTCCTCTTTCTCTCAGCTTATGAAGGATTAGTTTTATCTTTCCAGCCAGTTGTTCAACACTTACATTAAAATATTATGCCCCCTTCGTATTACTACATTTCACTGCAGTATGATGACCTGATGATATTCTTTTTTGGTTCTGTAACTGTACCCGCTTGCTGTCCTTCAGTGATGCGGTAGTGGGTATATTAACAAGGATATTTCTGTCCTGATCTCATAACTTTTTAGATGACTGTAAGACCAGTAACAGTAGCCACTCCACAGACTGCATTTTTCGCGTGTTGTAAATTCTCCCCCATGTCACCCAGATACGTTAATGCCCCTTGGGATGATTTCTAAACACCATCTTTCTGCTATTGCATCATCAGGCTTGTACTTATTAAGCCATATTTGTACTTGGATCAGCCTGTAAATCAAACCTTCTTGTCAGATAAATAAGGATACAGGAATACAAAGGCTGAAGCAGCTGCAGACTTCCTCTGAGTGAAAACTAAACGTAAGGTCAAAATAATTATAACTTCTCCCTTAGTTTTCTTTAACGTGCAGTTCAGCACGGAAAAAAGATTTTGGAAGCTGCCTGACCTAGTGGCCTTTGCTGACTTCAAATGCTCTGAATCTGTCTGCCTGAAGGTTACAGGTTTTTCTCATGACACCAGCTGTGGCCAGGATTATTATAACAAATGCAAAAAAACAGTGATCCAAGATCACAGTCAGGCATCTGAGAACGGAACTGGGGCAGAAACTAGTCATATAAGGGACATCCTCCCCCCCCCCCCAAACCCCACAATCAACTGAAGGTTGATACAAGGAGCCCAGCAACTATGACAGCCCAAAAGGCCTCAAGGATGAACCTGCTCACTCTGGCTGCAGTGAGCTTGGAGATGCCTCACCCACGCACACAAATGAAGACGACAGCTCTAGCTCTCCAGCTAACCGCATTCCTCCAAGCCTTAGCCACCAACAGCAGTACAGCATTAGGGACAGGGAGACTTACCCCCCCAGTACTTCGTGACGGCACACCGAGTAGCACGTTGTCACCTCTGTTTGCTTGACACTCACTATGCGATGTTCGAAAGGAGCCGGAGGAGAAGGGCTGTCATCTAAAGAGGAGACAAACTGGTCATCGAGGTGTTTCTGCACACACCACTGCCCTCAATTTCACTTCCCTCACACCAGCGATTTCAATCCACAGGACACACACATCACCTTGTTATGTTTGCTAAGTGTCATGAGAAGTCTCAACTGCCTTCTGTGCTCCCAGTATCCACCGCTCCACAAAACCATGCTCTTGTGCTCCCCCCACCTTCAGCATCGCTGTTCCTCGAGGGACGAACCCCGTGTGTCAGACAGGCGCTGCTGACGCAGAGCCGGGACCACGAAGGCACCCACACAGCTCCTGCCCCCCCGCGCTTCTGCGGCTGTGGGGCTCCACGGGAGAAACACTGGGAGCCAAGGCCAGCGCCCGGACACCCGGGCCAGCCTCCCGCTGCTGCCGACACGCTGCTCGCAAACGCTCCAACCAGAACTCGAGTATAAAGTGCACTACCCTCTCTCCCATCTTTTCTCTTTGCTTCGTGTTCCTCTACCACACCATCATTTTGTCTTCTACTGGAATTCAGACAAGCACTGAAGTATCTGGATAACATTAAGCATGCGATTCCTTCACTATTTTTAGAGTGGCATGCAAGTAAAATAACCATTGCATTTGCAGCTAGCCATAAGAAGGGAGGTGCTTAAAATACCCAAAATCTCTCCGTTGCTTCGAGTGAGGGCCTTTTACTGCTAACACCCTTTTACAGATGAGGCATAAAGGCCCAGAACTGAGAATAGGATCCCACCTCCTGAATCTCAACCCTGTTTAACACAGTAAACCCACTGGACACCTTTAGAAGATCAACATCTTAGTTTATGCATTAACAGAAGAGGTGACCTGAAAAAAATATCTGGAAGTCTTAAAAAAACTACACTTGATCTTCTTTTAATCATTATATGGCAGCTGGAAAGACCAGCACAAATACACAGCACTGATAAACAATGACAGTTATTGGTAAAATCAGGAAGTTTCTCCTTGCAGCAAGATTTTTGCAGACAATGTCTAAGTTAAAGCTGCAAACATTAACACTACAACTATCAAGTTTAATCAGTTTGTGCAAAGCTAAATCAGTTAACCATGATACATTTAACATCCGAGTTTTTCTAGGGTAAAGCTTCCATAAACCCACTTTTGGAGTCCCCCATTCAAAGCAATTTTAAAATTAATCTCCAGATATCTTGGGCTGCAATTTAACATGTATTCAACTCATCTCCAGCCACTGCTGAGAAAGCCAGGACATCTACCCATGTATGTACATTCTGAGACATACACATATTTATGCTGCCAGGAGAGATTAATCCCTGAAACAATGCAATCAAGTGTTCACACAGTAATCGAGAAGAGATCTATGGCCAATAACACAACAAAGACCACAGCAAGATACTCTTCCTGCAATATTTKGCTGCTCTCTGGATCTCCAGTCCATAGTTGCTAAAGCATACCTGGTTTGCATACTCTATCTTAAGGAATAAATGCTTAATCTAAAGAAAATGGATTTTTTTCAAAATTACTCATACTTCTTATTAGAATCATAGAATCATTAAGGTTGGAAAAGACCTCTAAGATCATCGAGTCCAACCATCAACCCAGTACCCATGCCCACTAAACCATGTCCTGAAGCGCCACATCCACACGTTTTTTGAACGCCTCCAGTGATGGTGACTCCACCACTTCCCTGGGCAGCCTGTTCCAATGCTTGACAACCCTTTTGGTGAAGAGATTTTTCCTAATATCCAATCTAAACCTCCCCTGGTGCAACTTGAGGCCATTTCCTCTCGTCCTATCGCTTGTTACTTGGGAGAAGAGACCAACACCCACCTCTCTACAGCCTCCTTTCAGGTAGTTGTAGAGAGCAATAAGGTCTCCCCTCAGCCTCCTCTTCTCCAGGCTAAACAACCCCAGCTCCCTCAGCCGCTCCTCATAAGACCTGTTCTCCAGACCCTTCACCAGCCTCGTTGCCCTTCTCTGGACACGCTCCAGCACCTCAATGTCCTTCTTGTAGTGAGGGGCCCAAAACTGAACACAGTATTCGAGGTGCGGCCTCACCAGGGCCGAGTACAGGGGCACGATCACCTCCCTGCTCCTGCTGGCCACACTATTCCTGACACAGGCCAGGATGCCGTTGGCCTTCTTGGCCACCCGGGCACACTGCCGGCTCATGTTCAGCCGGCTGTCGACCAGCACCCCCAGGTCCTTTTCCGCCGGGCAGCTTTCCAGCCACTCTTCCCCAAGCCTGTGGTGTTGCCTGGGGTTGTTGTGACCCAAGTGCAGGACCCGGCACTTGGCCTTGTTGAACCTCATGCAATTGGCCTCRGCCCATCGATCCAGCCTGTCCAGATCCCTCTGCAGAGCCTTCCTACCCTCAGGCAGATCAACGCTGCCACCCAGCTTGGTGTCATCCGTGAACTTACTGAGGGTGCCCTCGATCCCCTCGTCCAGATCATTGATAAAGATGTTAAACAAGACCGGCCCCAAAACTGAGCCCTGGGGAACACCGCTCGTAACCGGCCACCAACCAGATTTGACTCCATTCACCACAACTCCCTGGGCTCGGCCGTCCCGCCAGTTTTTTACCCAGCAAAGAGTGCACCCRTCCAAGCCATGAGCCGCCAGCTTCTCCAGGAGAATGCTGTGGGAGACAGTGTCATATACTTCACCCAATTTTATTTTAAAAGAACTTTTTTCCCCAAAACACACTTTAAAAGGAAAGTTACTATTAAAAGAATTTGTACAAATGTTAATTCACTTGTTATTTACATAGTCAAAGGTACCCATGGCAAAATGCTCTTGAACTGTAAGACACAGGTGGTCTACTGAGCCCTGCTCCAGCTATTATTGTATATATAACACACCAGTAGCACAAAATCCTCAATGTAAGAGTTTCCGAGAGTAACTCCGAGCAACTTACCGATGATCATTTCCTCCTGTGTGGGAGGCTCTTTGCTAGCTTGCAGTGATTTAGTGTTCTCTGGTGCCATTCCTGTACACTGACAAGCATCATTTTCACTTCCCCCTGAAGATGCAGACTCAGACTCTCTCCTCTCAGAGTTGGCATCTGTCGGGGATTCTTCTGCTTTTGCTGTTTCTTGATGGATTTTTACTTCTACCCCCAGATCTTTCGTAGGCTCCTTAGCAGAGGTATTCTGTGAGGTTATGGCCTTGCATTTTAATTCTGATTTCTCTTCAGCCTTTTTATCTGGTTTGGGCTTGGTCAGTAATGGCTGTTGCTTCCCTGTTTGAGGTGCAAGTTCATTTCGCTTATTGTCCCCTTTCACTTCTTGATTTGGCTCAGTGCTGATGTTTTTAGGACTCTGTTGAAGTTTTAATTTGTCAGGCAGCTGTTTGACTCCTTCCACTTCTGCTGGTGTGGAGGATGGGGATTTTACTTCGGGACTTTTACCTCTGTGATCATTTAAGTTTCCTTCCTTGGTCTTCTCAATCTTTTCTTTCATTTCAGTCATATGTACATTGATGGATATCCTGCAGAGCAAACAGTTGACATTTATGCAGATGGCTAGCCTTGCTTTTGTAACTTTGTGGGGGAAGAAAAAAAATCTATAAGCTTCTGAAACCACAGATTTCTACAGTATTAAAGAAATCTAACCATATCAATCCTCTTAGGAAATACAACACTACGAGAAGAGCACCACAAAGCGTGCTGATGCTTTTTCTGTGTCCTCATCTGTATATATGCCTGCCTTCTGCCGAACACAAAATGTCTCACACTGCAAAGTGTTAATCCCACATTTGAAAGCTTACCCACTTTTTGCAACTATTACAGTTGGTCTAATAACATACCACTCATCTGGGCAAAGAGGGGGTGGTGATTGCCTTCACAAATTACAGGCTGATTATCTAAATGACTGGCTGCTCATACAGCTCTACAAATCCAAAGGTTTGCATCCATCCCAGTCCTCTTCCAGCTGGCTGACTTGCACACTCAAACATCTGTGTTTGTGTCTTCTGATGGGATAGCATTCTTTCCACAGCTTTCTGTTAAAAAATGTAACTTTCATAAACTCTCTCACTCCATCAATACTATTTTCCTTGGCATTCTAGCTACTGGAAAAGTTTAATAATTTTTTTTCCTCTTGTGTTGCCTAAAAAGAATACGGGTTAAAACCAATTCTCTATGCTCCTAAAATCCATCAAAGACATTCATGTGATAATTTTTCAGTCAACTGTTACTGCTCCAACTGTCACGAGCACACAGTCTGATTTCAGTGATGCTGAATTGAAAATTGTAAAGTTGTAAAGCAGATTTTATGTAACAGCAAGTAAAGAAAATTTCTGATGTCTAGGAGAGAATGTWCCTCATTTTTGCAGAAGTTATTGCCTCTCTCAGTGGAGCGACCTTATTACAAAAGATGTTATAAAAGAAAATGTTTCTGCTTTTGCATAACAAGAGTCTGACGCTCCTCATTTTCAGCACCTTTAACACCCTCGCTATGAATCTAAGCTGCACCGGAGTGAGCTATCAGAGCAGCTGAACACAGCTCTGAGCAAACACTTCCACTGCCATCTAGACAAGCCTGAACTCSGCAGGACTCTTGGGCATTTCTCCAAGCAGGGGAACACAATGTTCTTTCGACGCTTCTGCGTGGGCTTACAGACTTCATTAAGAGTTGCATTCATTTTAGAGAGGCATTTACCACCCTCATGTGACTTCACACACAAAAGCATAATAGGTAGCCTGTGCGGGAAGGCTGCAGCTTCCCCCGGGGTTTACTCTAGGTTCTGCCCTCCGGTTATCTGTCGGCCTTCCTCCTCCCCAAACCAAAGTCTTTGGGGCTCAGACACCCACCGGTGCAGACCAGCCAGCTGCTCCAGAAGCTGCTGCCTACCTCCAGGTTCACCGCCTGGCACATCACGGTCAACCAGCGCTGRCTTCCAAGGGGTAACAGCAACTGTCCCTCCACTGCTTCACGAACACCGCGAGCCATCCTCAAAGTGCAGCACAGGCGGAGCCCCCGGGGCAGGGCTCCGGCGGGCAGCCGGGACCGACCCGCTCCAGCCGCTGGAGCACAGTGCCTGCCGCTCACCTGCCAGAGCCTAAAACCCACCGGGAAAACACAGGGAGGTCCCTCTTTTCTTGGTGTTATTACAGCAACCAATTTGGAGGTGACAATGTCTATAAACTGTACACAAAGTTGTTCCTGAACGTTTGAAAAGAGGCCACAGTAGTGAAAGCTTCTACTTTCTCCCGCCACATCCTGACTCTCAGCCTCTTAGGACAAAAATATCCCAGTGTGCCAGCCGTCGCAATGAGCCCTTTCCCTCGTGAAGCCTATGTGCTGCCATCAGGACAACTTTCATTCATTTCGGTAATTTATTCCTCATTCACTTTTTTTTTTTTTTTTTTAAGAGAGTCCTGTAATCCCCATAGACACTTACCCATTGCACAGGGAAATTCAAGTGTCCACCCTATATTCACAAGTACTGCTACAAATTCAAAGTTTTCAAATTAAAGTACGCATACACAAAAGTAGTGTCATGTTCTTGTCTGGGCTTCAGACACTGATTTGTACACACGAGCAATGGGGAAATTCCACACACGAAGTAACATACATATATATACGTGTGCCTGTATATATGTATGTGTGAGTGTGTCCATCACACATACACACACACCTACACATACATAAACAACTTTATATCCACCAGCCCAGACCGAGAAGGCATGGCGGTTAAAATTTGCCACAGAATTTCCATCTGTTGAGGTTTGGTTGGTAGAGGTTTTTTGGTTGTGAGTTTTTGTTGTTTTTTGTTGTGTGAGGTTTTTAAAATTTAAATAAATAGAATTAAAATCAAATCCTAAATAAATAATTCTAAAGAAAATGGATTATGAAAGACATATTACAAAACACCTATGTGAGGAAAAGATTAGGCTAAGAGAGATTAATAAATGAACAATCTGGTCATGTCTTTAGGTGACCACAGCATAAAAAAAAAAAAAAAACAACCCACAAAAACACCAAGGACAGCAAACAAAAAAAGTTGTTTGGTTTTGTCATCTACTAGTAAATATCCCAAATTCCTTTCACCCCCCAGTTATAGAAACAGAGGAGCCGGAAAGGAGTGAGTGGTTTATACATGTCCAACGACTTGAGGTATACTAGGGCAGTCACCTATCTCTAATACACAGAAGCCCTGATCATATAAAAAAATCTCCCGTACGTCTAGCCCTCTGACTCCTTGGCTTCACAGAAATTTACACAGGGCCCTTGCTGCTTTGAGTTTTCTGCCTTAACCATTTGTCAGGTCTCACCACTCCTATCCTAGCATGGCTGTTTTTYCCCTGGATCATGCCTCAGCAGGGGCTGCCTCCTTTAATGACCTGGCTTTCCTTTTTTTCCTTCTAACACATGAAATGGTTTCAGATCACACAGAAAGCTACCAACGAGGCCATTACCTGGTATGCGTCACTTCACACCCTGTGTCAGATATAGCCTGGGATGTGGAGGGCACAGCTTCCCGGGATGCCGCGCTCGACGATGGAGGTTTGTTTTCATTCTCTCTGACTTTCTGACGAACAAGCTGCCTGTGGCACTCATCTAGCTGCGGGACTCTGTCCATATCGTGTGCTTTAGCTGGAACATTTTGGTTGCCTACATGATCTTGATTTACGAAGGGAAGACCGTTGTGTTGATTCAAAGCTTTGACACCAACGTCCTTTTGCTGTTGACAGCTCTTAGAGCTGCGTGTTTTGCCAGCACCTTCTACTGCTTGCTGCTGCGCCGTCCTCTCTTTAACTTGGGGTTTGGAGTCAGCTTTCTGGGCTACAGCACTAGAAGCGTTCACCTTCTCACATGCTCCCTTGTTTTCATCCAGCTTTTTCCCACTTTTTGTCTCTGAATAAAATAAACCATTAATAAACCACCCTTGACAAAAGTGACAGCAAACCAGAGAGGGAGTAAAGTAACCCACCATTCAAAATAACCTACACAGTTACATACATCTGAAAAGTAGCAAGAAACCCCTTGAAGGGTTTAAAATCCTTACACCAGCAGGTTTGAGACAGCCATTATTAATGCTCATGGCTTACTCAGAGGTTTAACTGCTCTGCTGGCTTTCCAGCAGTGTTACAGATTGAACTTGGATTTCCATAAAGCAAACAAAAAACCTGCAAGACTCAGCTCACTGCTTTTCAAATCTGAAATCACTCTGCGAGCAGATGTAACAGGTAGTTCAGGTGCTGCAGACCCTTCCAGGACCCTCCTAAACCCAATACACCCTCTACCTGGTTAGAGCAGCAGAAATGCACGGAGTAAGGCTCCAAGGGACGCTGGGGCTTGAGACAGTGCCTCTTGCATTTTCCACAAAAGGACAAGAAGCTTCTTCCACCCCTTCTCATGACAATGGTTGTGAATATTAACAGTGGAAATTTCTAGGGTAACTTCTTTCAGCGTTCAGCACACACAGGTCACCAGCTATTGAGATTAGATCCCAACCCTGTGGGATCCCAACCCTGTGGGATCTTCTTTTGAGTCAGAATTGTGACCAACTGTCTACTTTATTTTTGTCACTTCCTAAATGATGACGCTAAAAAGGGGATCGTCCATAATTTAAAGGATTCACTGACAATCTGTGAAGACAACAGCATGACAGGGCCTGCTCAACATCACGTTCACCCCTGTTGCAACTCCACAGGCATTAATAATGGATGCAACAGGGCAATGCCCCGACAGATGCATCCTAAATAGGAATCTAGACCCGATATGGCAATGAAACTTGGTGATAAAAAAAAGATATTCCCA
This sequence comes from Oceanodroma leucorhoa, assembly GCA_030449065.1. Classification (NCBI taxonomy): domain Eukaryota; kingdom Metazoa; phylum Chordata; class Aves; order Procellariiformes; genus Oceanodroma; species Oceanodroma leucorhoa. The sequence goes on along the minus strand of JASVER010000007.1, from coordinate 6,691,136 downwards.
ACGTCAACATGTCCCTGTTTTAGAGAGGGGGAGGAGACAGGGCTGGTTCAGATGTGATATGGGAAAAGAATTTTTTAGGTTTGCTACGCAATATTGCCACTACCTTCGTGGTATCTCCAAACAAGTACTGCTCTCTCAATTCAGCTCACTGTAATTTCAAAGCAAAAAAAATCTGTGCAGCCAAACATAGGTGCTGCTTTTATTTTCTTTATCTCCTAGGGTTTTGTGGGGTTTGATCTGGGGGACGGATGTTCTGGCAGAGGAGGTGAGAACATCTCTATTTTCCCAGTACTGGTAGACAAAGTTACTCAGCTACATTTGAGTAATTCAGGTAAATAGCAGGCCATTAATTTCCAGTTTGTGCGCTGCACATTCTAGAGTCAAATCTTGTAGCATGCCTGGAGTGATACATACCTTCCAGAGGCTTCTTGCTTTCAGTTTGGGTTCCTCTGTTACTAAGCACATGCTTAGGTTTTGCACCACTCTCCTCAGGCTTATCTTTGGCCTAAAAATGACAGGGAAACACAAAAATAACAGTTACAGCCAAGAGCATTTATTTCCCACTAGGTTCCTCCAACTACGTAGATATTCAGACTCTGTAAAATGGACACCAACACCTCTGATCTGATTTTTTTAGTTACTACTGTGTTTCTCCCTTCTTCCAGTCTCTCCCCGCTTTTGCAGACAGGCATACTTCTAAAACAAGATGACAGAGAATAATACATTAGCTCACTGCTTTCCAAAATTTTGTCTGTCAGAGATTTTGCCTCCTGTCATCTTTACTCATATTGCTTAAAAACCATGACATATGAAACATAGCAGAGAGATTAGAAAAAGAAATAATATTGAATTTCTGTTGCTTTTTGGCTGGTGACTGAAAGATAAGCAATGACTCTGAAGATATTGTTAACATCCTTGTCTCGAGGCACCTAAAGATTCGTGATTTGAGCTATGATAGAGGTGATACCATAAAGCTAGAGGCTCCTTTTTGGTAACTCTTGTGTATGTACTTGACATTACGCATGTCACCTTTGGCATGGTTAAAAACAGACTTACTGTCTTTTAGCAGCAGATTTTTATTTTTAAGCGAATTTCTTCCTCGAATTAAGAAAGCACAGAGGAGGGATATTTTGTAATAGCACCACTAATCACTTCACACAGCAATACATTTGTAATCAAATTAAAACTAAATAACTAATATTTAGCAAAAAGCACTACACAAAAATAGGAAAAGGCATAACATATTTCTTGGTTGGCATATAGTTAAAATCTAGTGATGAGCAGACTCTTATCCTTATTTGTACAAGCAAATAAGCAGCATTTAAAATATTTCTGCAGATAACTAATTACAAGACTGCTGCAAATCGCCCCCTTTACCTGTTAGTAAAAGCGGTTAAGGATTAAGTTTTTCATGCTCCAACCATATGGATTGCAAAACAGAGCCATCCCCCCACCGCGACTTCCCAAAAAACAAAACACCCAAAGAGTAAAAGTAGTAAAAAGTCATTACCATTTTTATTACAGCTCTAAGCAAACCTGCAACAATGACCAGGGGGAACATTATTCTTGCAAAATCCTACGTGCAAAGAAAGCCTTGGATAAGTGACAGTTAAATGATGATGAGTTTTTCCGTCTGTTTGTTTTTTTAAATAAGAAGTTAGAGGTTTGGATCCTATGAAGCTCAATTCATAGTCTTTTATTAATTTGACTCCAACCCCGCAAAACTTCTTCCATAAGCATTCCCATGGCATCCCTGGAATGCTGTCATACCATGAACAAACAGCTTCACTCAGAACTGAAAACATGACCGCCCCACTCCCATCCCCATACTGAGTAACCTTGCACTAAGCCAGCTCCATGATAAGCAGCACGCTGCTACAAAACAGCAAAGGTTGAAAAAGAGAAACAAGCAGGTAGCAAATTCCTTCTGTGTGCAACCCCTGTGCAACTGTGGAGCTCTTTGGAGATGTCTATACCGCTATCACAAAACAGGCTGCAAAAACTAGACCAAAGTTAACGCATGGCTCGGCGCAAGCCAATTGGTTTTTAAATTCACCCGTGCCTTGCTCCACATTACCCCAGCTAGGTCACATACATATGCTACCTCACTAATTCAAGCCTAGTTCAAATATCACTCAGCAGTCTGTGATCAAAGTATAGGCATACCTTAAGGTCTTATAACCGACCTTATGCTCCAATTTCAAAAACTGTTCATGACCAGAAACAAAAAAGGAGAACAATGATGGCCATATTGCAAAACTGGAGTTAGTCATAATAGCCTCTGCTTGCCCAACACACGTTGCCTGTTCTACAACCGAGGCAGTGGTTAGAGCCTGGGGCACAGACCTCTGCCCCATCCTAGTCCATCAGGTCACCAACAGCAGGTCATTTCACCTCTCAGTCTCTGTCCGCCTATCCATAAAACTCGGATGAAGTCCTGACCTCCTTCAATCTCCTCTTTTGCAAACACCGATGAGGAGGCAGTGCATAATGGCTAGCTGACAACTAATCCCGACAGTATGCTAGAAGTCCATGTGAAACATTCCTCCAGTAGCCCTCACATCGTCTCCCTTTATTTACATCCCTCCTTAGTGCTCTTTTCACTTAGAAATGGCCAATCTGGAAATGAAATTAGTTTATCATCTTTATACTCATCTTCACCTGGCCATTGACATACCGTGCACTGTCAGCTCAGTTCAAGGTGTAAATCCTGTAGAGGACTGGATCTGTCTCCAGGCATTTTGCAGCGACTGCAGGCAGTAATTTGTAACAATGCAGCTTTAACGAAAGCGTATCAAGCTTTTCCATTTCTCCAAGAATCTGTAGAACTGAAATTGGGACTGCAAGCAAGTACAAGCTTCATCTCTATCCAGAATTAAGACTGATACCTAATGTTCTCAACACTAATGGAAACTCTTTATAAATTCTTCTGTCTCTTAACAGTCTCGCTCACTTGTCAGCCTCTGGCACTTAAAAAGGGAGAYCAGGAGAGCACTTGGAAAGCCTGAAAAAGTATGCTAGCATCTAGCATTGCCCTGTTCTTGTAAATGTTTAGGTGTACCTTCCACCAAAACATTTTACAGTTTTGGTGAAAAATACTTGGATTAAGATACAAATGGACATTTGCATTTCAGCTAAGCTTTCCTTACTGTAATCGCACCTCTACATACAAGGAGATGCTTGGAATGAACAAACCTGTTCCAGCTCTTGCAGTTTTCCCCCTCCTTCTTCCCCACTGTGGGATACAAGCCATAGTGAAAAATGAGAACTCCCATTTGCCAAAACTAATTCCAGATGCCTGTAACTTTTAAAAACAAGGTTAATCGATTCCAAAACGCAATATCAACTACGTACCTGTCTTGCCTGTTCCTCCCTCACTGTCCTCAATAATTAAGAAATGCTTAGGAATCGATGTCTAGGAACTTGCAAACACAAGAACTATTTGATTGAAGGAGTGAACAATGTTAATGGAGTTGATAAAGTCACAGTTTCACCATAGAGATGTAGCTAAAGACAACTTAAATGTCTAAGGACATATAAATCTGCTCAGTAATGTGACCATAAGTCAGCACAGGTTTTAGTAACTGGCATTGTGTTCAGAATTCACGATCAACCAAGAAAGCAGAAGCTTCTTCCAACAAAAAACGCTTCCAGTACTCGTATTTTTCACTAGGGCCTGAATTCAGTCACTAACTTGAAAGACATTGCTGACCTTCGAGCACTGCTAGAAGCTGAATTTTCCTTTAGAGTAGCAATCTACTCCTCATACTTGTTACAGGCTTGCCTGGCACACTTTGGGAACCTCAGACATAAGGCTGCAAGGCATGTTTTGAGCCTTGGTCTCTGCCTTAAGAGCCTTGCATGTCAAAGGTCACAGCAGTAACCTGTAACAGCAATACTGAAAGGAAAACCTGAATTACACATTATGCAAGAAATCGGCAGGAGARCCTAAAGCCCTGCTACGTCATAAAGAAAAACATGAAGAATAGTAAAACAAAACCAACCTCAACAAGGATTTCCAGCAGACTCCCCTTCTTCCAGGGCACAATGCCTTTGAGAATAAAATCCACTACTTTAGAATTTTTTAATACTTCTCCCACAAATGTAATAACTTTATCCAGTGCATCAACCCTTTTCTCTATCTTTGCCAGCCTCTCCTTATGCTTCAAGGCATCTAGCTGGGCAGCTTTCAGCAATTTCAACACTTCTGAGCATATGCTCTGGGTATCAGTCTGGTGAGTACTGTCCGATACCGTCAGGCCTTTTTTCATTGCATCTGTCTCATCAGGAGCTGCTCGGGATACTGTGAGCTTGTTAATGCCTTTTTCTACATCATCAATGCCTTTGTTAGCTCGCTGCAGTTTGCCTGTCAGATCTTCTTGGAAATGCAACAGTTTGTCCATCTTTTCATTCAAGAGATTCAGTTTTTTGTCCATCATACTTAAATTGTTCACTTTTGTAGGCTGTAACTTTGTCAGGGCATTTCCCTCTGCAAGGTCCAAGCTACCCGCAGACATTCTGTCCAGACAGCGGGATGTCAGATAGATTAGGTTGGCTTTTCATTAATCATAAATTAGAAAATGAGGGTCTGAAAGTTCATCTTCTTTAGCTATTCCTATACCAGACAACCTCACTTATTGGAGTCGCTAGAGCGTATCCTGAGATAGCTACTGCACAAAAGATTTATTTCTGTGTTATCTATTTCTTACTGTGTGCTTTCAATGATGGAGGTAACTTGGCACCAGACTATATTTTCTTGACGCCTCCTTGACGTCACAAAACCATTTAAAATTCTTTCTCGAGTGGCTGTTGATAGGCAAGCATCCTAACAATGGCCAATGCCTGAGCAGACCCCTGGAGGGAGTTGGATTGTTTTTAAGACCAGTTTTAGTTCTGTGATAATGAAAAGAATTTGCTAGAGCATTTCTTTTCATTAAATAGGAAAAATATGAAAGTAAATTTGGTGGCCTTGTGCTAAGGCTTGGAAGAATTCAGCGTTGTAGCACAGACGCAGAGCACCCAGCAGAGACACAGGGTGTGCTCTTTAGGTTGGCTGGCACTTGAATTTAAAAATAGAGTACAATGACAAGGATCTGAAATACGTATCTAGCACCAGCATGTCTTTGTCAACTGAAACTTCTAAAATTAAATCTTTCTCCCAGGCTATGAAAGTGAACTGAGTAAAAAAAAAAAACAAACCTTCATGAAGGCACAGCAGAATTAGTCCAACTACCAGCAACAAAATTATTAAATCATAAATCTTATTTAAAGGATTTGTTACTGACTTGCTTTCACTTCTGAATCACAGCATGTCTGCTACAAAAATTAGTCACTAGAGAACAGAAAGGTAGTAGCTTTATACTTGTGCAGCCCCCRCTGCCACAGTTCTGAATGCTTTAGAAACATTACTGAATGTATCCTTACAATACAACACAGAACGAGAGYCAGTCCTCTTCCACAGAGGATGAACTGCGGCATCAAGAGATAAAGCAGTTTGTCCCATGCCAGACACGACATTGTGTCAAACAACTGCATCTAGTTCTCCCAGGTCCCTTTTCACTGCTGCATGTATGTAGAGCAGGGGCAGAAAGCAGTGGGGAAATCCTGCTGTCGCAGGAGTCCTGGTGCGACAGAACGATGGAACCACATCAAAGCCATGGGCTTTGGGATACCGAGCATCCCTTTGCCTCCAATCCCCTCCTCATTTTTTGGAAGGGGCATATGGGAAGAAAGTGTAATTCCTAATGGGAATTTGTTGTATGAGATAGGACATTCTAGAAATCAAAATCCTTCCTCTACACACTGCAGAGTAATAGTGGCATTAAAATTACCCTCTTGAGAAGATGTTAAGTCCTTGCCACTTCTGTAAGATAAGTTTTTTTACCTTTACAATAAAAAAATGTTTTGTTATGTCTTCCAAGGCCACCAAGTAATTATAGCCAACCTGGTGGTTCTATGACATTCAGAGGCCAATAGCTGACTCTACAAAAGATACTAAACTACCTGAAAGGATACTTACTACCTGAAAGAAGGCTGTAGAGAGGCAGGTGTTGGTCTCTTCTCCCAAGTAACAAGCAATAGGATGAGAGGAAATGGCCTCAAGTTGCACCAGSGGAGGTTTAGATTGGATATTAGGAAAAATTTCTTCACCRAAAGGGTAGTCAAGCATTGGAACAGGCCGCCCAGGGAAGTGGTGGAGTCACCATCCCTGGAGACATTCAAAAAACGTGTGGATGTGGTACTTCAGGGCATGGTTTAGTGGGCATGGGTGCTGGGTTGACAGTTGGACTCGATCTTAAAGGTCTTTTCCAACCTTAATGATTCTATGATTCTATGATTCTAAAAGCTTTAATACTTGGACTGTTCATCACCTTCAAGGGGACGTCTGAATACCCAGCAATGACTTTAGAAGAAAACTTGGCCTGTGAAAGTTGACGGGAGTCGGCATCTCATGCCATGTCACTTCTCCTGATCAAAAAAATATTTTAAAGTCACTGGTATTTTCACAGCAGTCTGGGATAGTATGGCATAAATTTTATGATACCCCATATAATCTTATTTCGATAATCAACATACAATGCAGTAAAATATACAGCTCTATCTTGAAAGTATAGGACATTGGCAATAAAAGATTCACAACTCTACTACTGCATGTAAAGAATCAGAGTTTTCAGCCAAATGCCTTTAAGTAATTAATTCTTTCAAGCCTACAAACACGCTTGATGACAAATAATCAAAACAGCCAACATTTTTACTAAATCAAGAGTACCAGCTGAATGTTGTCCTCTTAGGGACAAAGAGAAAAAGGTAGAGTCATTTGATTGTTATATTTAAAGTTGGACAACTTGCACCAAATATTTCAATAAGGAAACCTAGCCACAGAAAATCATCCACAGTTGCATACTTGGAACTTAAGTTGCCACCAGCAGTGTGCTATTACAGGCACAGCACGCACGGTCGTGAAACAATGCAAGTACAATAAAAGTGCACAACTGGCCTCTGTGTTTGTTTCTGGGCAAATAGGAGTCTTTTGAAATCTTGAACCTTCTTAATTATTTAACAGTTGAGAGCCAAAAGCATTAATGCTGCCCCAGCATTATTATTCATGTAACTGATTATTTAATCCTCCTCACATACAATGGACACTGATGGTAAATGCTGTGCAAAATGAAAAAGGGGACTTCAAAAAAAACAAAAAGGAAATCTCTGGATTTATATTAGTTTACACAAGCAGACGTGCCTGACTGCAACTCAAGGGGCAAACACCATCTCTTCCTCCTCCGTTTKCAGCCACATGCACTGTGTATTCCAGCTATATGGAACTGATTTCACCACCTAATACCTACTCAGTGCACTGTGAGATGTGTAAGATAATGCACTATGGAGAATTCTTGCTACATGCAGCAAATATTCCTTGCTAGTGTTGTCTGAGGTACATACAGGGAAGAATACAGCCAAAGCTGCCTCCTACTCAGATACAGCTGTTCTACTTATAACACTACTTGCATCATACTGTGCATCCATAAGCAACTTTAAGATTACGGGTAGGATGAAGGATAGAGAAGGAGGAAATGTCATTTGGCCCATAGTGAGACGTTTTAAACATCTGTCACAAAGTTATTAAGGTCAGCTTTTCTTTTTTCTTTTAATTTCCTTCTCCCCTCTCTCTCCTTTTAAACTTCTGGTAAACACACTAAAAGAAAAAGTGGCTCCAATGGATCTAGTGGATTGTTTTGTCTTCAGGATGATAATATGCTCAAATTCTGGCAAAAAATCTTTTACTCCTCTTGCTTTGCATTACAATAGAAGGCAATTTTTGTTCAGAACATTGATTTATTGCCCAATGTTTGCATCTTGCTTGAGCAGCCTGAAGAGAGCATTCAATTCCATTGACAGTCTCAAGCCTTTCAATACTTAGCAAAAAAATAAGAGAAAAATAAGAGAAAAATCCCAAGTTGCTTGACTCCATATTGCAGATCATAGTATATCTGTCCTTAGACATCACAAAAAAGTACAGTTATCATAATGTAATAGCCTATCAAACTCACTTTTTCTTTGTGAGGAGCTATTGCTTATAACGACATTTTGCACTTACATACTGCAACACACACTGCTTCATCTTCAGTACTCCCCAAATTACATCTAAAGAACCTGAAGTGTTGTACGAGCAACGAATACCAGTGAATCTTGCAGCACCTCTGTAGATTGCAGACCTATGGCTCAGTCACCCCGTGTTGTCATTGGCAAAATGAACTGGTGAGCCACGAGACTCCATCATAGTCTGGATATAACTTGAATAAAGTTTCTGATGACAATTGGTCTCCTGTGGATTTCTGCTTGTGTCTTCCAGGTAACAAAAAATGAGCACTGTGATGTGGAGTGCGTAGGCAACTGCCTCCATTCCATTAAGAGCTGAACTGAAATGAACTTCTAGGATACCTCTAAAATATCTCCAAGCTATCAAGTATCTCAGGAGAGCCAGACAAAAGGAACATAAATGCTGCAGAACCAGAACTGCAASTGACCTTGAAGTGATGATGCCAAAGACACTTCTATTCTCAAGGGGGAAATGAAAGTTTATTCCTCTTTGGCTTCAACCCCACGCACACTCTCCCAGTTGTGAAAGAGAGATGTCAGAAAACAAGAGAAAAATTCATATTCAACACAAAGAATCTATGATAATGGCAGTTCAGTTATGATGCCTCCTTGCTAGCTCTGACCCAGAGGAAGGAAAAAACACAAAGATGGGTTGAAGAAAAGGAAAAAAAAAGGTTACAAAAAAAAAAAAATCTACAGCATGTACTAAAGTGACAGCAGAGGCTTATATCCCAAACAAGAAATGTCACAGAGGTTAAAACCAGCTGCTCAAACAGATCATCTCATTATATTATTGCATTGCTTCCAACAACACAGTAAAACTGGAGATGGCTGAAAATAGTAGGTAAATGAAAAAATAACCTTTTAAAAGGCCGAAACAAAGCCAAAGTTTTATAGAGAACTTGGGGGCTTTGGGAGAAGTTTGCAATGGTTGCAATGCAACAGAGTTCTAAGGAGATGAAGAACTCAATATGGTAAAACATCAGGAGCTTACAAAAAGAAAAAAAAACAAACAGCAGGTAAGCTCAAAACAATCTGGCTACATCTGCTAAACACTAATCAGGCAAAAAAATACTAATAAATATCCTTTACATATTTAGAAACCAGCTGTCAGCTTTTACAAGTTACTCTGAAAATCTACTTAATCTACAATTAGTTGCTGCAGCTCATTAACATAAACTTCTTAGTTTTCCACCCAGCAAACGAAAGGGTAACTAAACTTTTTTAGGGTACCTAGACTTTTGAAAAATTAAGCCCTACACCAGTGAGTAATTTCTCATGAGCAGCATGTTTGCTARACACATGAAAGGTAATAAATCATGTCCACAGAGTAATGGTGCAGCAAGAGACCAATTCTCATGACAAATTGCAAGCACTGAAACGGGCATTGGCTCTGATGTAGAGGAATAACTTCCAAGGGCATGATATGCCATACAGTCTGGATAAATCTATCTAGTCCAATCGTTGGGTTTTCTGCTGAGATCAGACAAAAGACGTCCATCTGCCATGTTTGGTGGTGTACTAGGAACTGGCCCACACCTGCTTTAGAAGGCCAAGAACCTGACATTTAACACACTACTAAAGTTGGCTGTTGGTTGAAATCCACCTGCACAGTAAAAGGGTCTATAAAGCACTATCAGACTCCCCAAGCGACCCTGGCATGACACATTTCAATATTGCCTAGTTAACAAGAGTACAACGTTACTCTAGAACTAGATCAACTAAATCTTAACAATCACCATATAAACTCTTCTTTTTTCTTTTTCTATGTATTTAATGACAGAAAACTGTTAACACAGGTAGGTTATGAAACACTCTCTTGCAAGTCCTGACTTCTTTTTTATTCTTTTTCAAACAACTAAATCTAAGCATAACGCTCCCAGGCAGTGGCCCAGCTAAGGATAGGTTAATGAACCTGAGATCATGCGTAGTATCGCAATGCATCTCTGTCAGGCAGCTGACAGCAGATAGCTGAACAGATCAATTATGACATTTCATTTACATCCAAGTGATGAGATTTCTAGATAACATTGTTTACCATTTGCCCACACGGCTTAACAAGAACCTTTAAGTCCTTCCTCCAGGGTACTTTGCCTCGCAGGAGGCCAAGAGAGCGCCTGCTGCCCATCCGCATTCACTCACTTGACGCCAGAGCTTATTCTCACCACCAAGTCTGTTACCCACAGAAACTACATTAAGAAGCTGTCTCATTACTTTTAATGCTCATTCTTTCAAACTTTTTTTTTTTTTTTTAAATCCAAGCAGCTACTAAACTGTTTAACCAACTTGGACCAGAAGGGTGGTCATCAGTAATGTTTCCCTGGTGTGGTGGTAATGATTCACCCTCCCACTCCTCCACACTCTCTGACAAAGAGCTCTCCTCTGGAAACTGAACAGAAAAGTCATGTTGCTCGTTCTGCTTTCCCTGAGTTTCAGTGATTTTATATCTAATGCGGTCAGTTCCTTGTAAAGCCTGCTGATTTTGTCAGCCACAAAAACTACCCTTGGATTCAAGAAGMCTCTCATTTGCAAGATGCTTTGTCACTACTACTAGGAGCTCAGCAGAGAACCCTAAGGTGCCTTTTACACCTGCCAAAAGCTCTTGTGTCTATGGCAGTTTGCTCAGGTACAAGTAACTGTAAGTCAGTAAGGATCTAACATAACGTAGAAGAGTAGCCTTGGCTGTGCAGTAATGCCAATAGGAATAAAACCAGTAAAAGCAAATTCYTGTCACTGAAGAGATGTGATAGGCCTCTTGGTATAAATATATAAGGAACAGATCTGTTGCATAAGAAAGGGTTATTTCTAGACAGTCAACTTTTCAGAAAAAAACCCTTACATAATCCAGAGTTCACTCCAAAACACATTGAAACCAGCACAATCATTCTTGCTGACTTGAAATTCRACTGGCTTCAAATCAAATCCCTCAGAAAAGTCTCTGCTTTGCCAGAAACACACTTTTGTTTGAGAAGATGAAAATGACCACATTGCACTGTGCTTTGTGTTGTCTTCTGTTCCCTTCCTACTTCAGAGGATCTTTTCAGCTTCAAATTTGAAAAATCACCACAAAAATGCACACACGAAACTGTACTAACTTGCTAATTTGTAACGATTGTTTCCAACTTCACCTTTCTCAACACCGTGACTGACAACTGCTGTAAGAATATATCCGAATATTTTCTTGGCTCCTCCGCTCATATTTCCAAAGTTCAAAGGCAGTAATACTGTTCCTCCAACTACTCTTCTGCCTTCATAGTTACTGACTGAAGTATGATCACCTTGAGCACAATTTTACATTGCATAGATTTAAGTGTTTGGAAGGTAAAGCACACAAGCACCTCAAATCATGTCAAACTGCACTGGAATTAAGTGAACGAAGTGTTCATGGACGGGCACACGAGGGGCAGCCTCCAGCCACTCACAGACCATTTGACTGGACTTGAGTGTGCCTTGGCTACTGACACACACTTTTGGAAACTTTTCCCAAGCACTTGCAAAAGCAGTTAGTGCCATTTTTTCAGGCTTTGTGCAAGCTGGAATCTCAGTTATTGATTTTTTTCTCTCTCACATCTCCATCCGACAGTTGCCACTGTGGTACAACAAAACACCAAGTGCTGTGCTCAGTGTTCCTTGCTAATAATGGTCTTTACAGGAACCTAACAATGGGGGATTTTTTTTTATTTTTTGAGTAAGAACACTCCTTGACATTGCTATTCCCCACTAATAACCAGAACACCATGTTAAGGAAATTCTAGATCAAGTAAATAGTCATCTGTCCTATAATGAAGTCTCTTATGTGCTGTATTCACCTGCTGATTCAGATCTCTGACATTTTGCTTTGATGTCATTCACAAACACAGGAATAACTTCAYCAGTTCGGGCTTAGTCTCAATACAAACTCTGCTTTGAAAAGGATTCAGAGTAAGAGAGTTTGGGTACAAAAGCTAGAGGTTTTTCAAACTCTTCTTAGTAATCAAATACTCACAGAGAAGCTACTTACCCTCCTTTAGGTGAATGTTTAAACGTCCGGCAAAAACCACAGAAAATGCTGCACCTATTTCAGATGTGCAAAAGATCTCCAGCTAAATTTATAACGGCTTTCATCAMGTTGGAAGAAAGATACAGGAAACAAACAAAAGAATGTCATCTACAGAAAAGCTTGTCTAAAAGAAAATTATACCGCATGCCAGTGGAATTGCAGAAAACAGCTAATAACAGGCGTCACACTTTCCAGAGCAAGGAATGAGAAGGCAACTTTTTTAAGTTTCTCTCTGTAAAGCAGATAGTTTAAGAACAGTTGGGTGTGAATTAGAAGCCTTGAGTTAGGGCCCCAGTGGTATGACTAAGCACAGTGATCCATTTTTCCATCTGAAGTTGGTATCTCAGTACAAATATCTAGTGAAAACAGAAATCCACAGCACATTTGGTGCAGCCGTTTTCACTCCCAGRACAGTAAGTACTCCCTTACTGTTTTGCTTCTGAACCACCTTGCTACCTTAAATCAACAGCCAACAGACTCCAGAGTATTAGTTTTAAGCAACCACATACAAGGTTCTCTGCACTTACAAGCAAATCCTGAATTAAAAATACTAAACCATCACAATTTTGCAATTCTGCTATTAGATCAGTGACAAATTCATCTCCAGATGTATTGCAGAGACAGTTGTAGTGTAAACCCAGATACATTGATAAGCAGCATTAGACTAAAAAAAACAGCACCAAGTGCTGGCACCGTAAAGCAAAATCACTCAGAGGAAAGCAGGCAAATAACACTGTTGATAAAAGATCCAGGATATAAATGGTTTGGATTTCACATTAGTTGTTATCAGGCGTAGCTGTCACTAAAGGGCAGTAGGGCAGTGCCAGCCACACATCTAGTAACAGTACATCAAGATCTTCTCAGTGTAAGAAATTAGGAGAGTAGTTAAAATGCTGGGCAGGATGCTGGAAAAGCCTGCAGTAATATTCTGCAGAGAGGTGAGCACCGGTTCAGCAAGTTACACCTGGCAAGAGTCTCTACATACAGTCCATGAAAATGGTGGAATACAGAGCTCCCTGGCTCTTGTTCAGCCGCAAAAGGAGGGACAGGAAAATTTTGCAGAAGTTTCTCTAAACTGAATCTAGTGAAGAGTGGATCTTATGAAATTCTGCATTGAACAAAACTCAGTAGAAAGTGCACTRAAACAAACTCAACGCCCCACAGCAACGACTGACAGCTTTCTACCTGGCTTACCAAGACAAACGATCACTGACAGCCATGGTAAGAAGTGTCTTGCAGAGCAGGATGACCCAGTCAGCCATTTGATAACTTGCACCAATGTTTTCTGGCCCTAAGACTGATAATTCTGTATAAAGCAAACCCAGAAACAAGAAGGTCAGTCAATCATCACATTTGTAGCAAACTATTTTCTTTTTATAGCAAGAGGGGTCAAAGAAGGTGCAATTAAAGCTGTGCCAATTCCCAAAGAGGTGCTGARAATTAACCAGGACCCTGAAGCTGAAGCTCCCCACGCTGGCTTCTGGGGGACTTCAGCTGAAACTGGGAAGAGGAACCCACCAAGAAAATATCCCCAACAGAGCTATTAATAGAAAAAGGGCATTTCTTTCTAATTCTACCCGGCCTTATACAATACCAGTGAGCATGCAATGACAGTGCTGGAAGGGATCAGGTCTCTGAACAGAAGCACTCAGGACAGTACATACCTGAAGTCAGAGGCATGTGTATATATGTTGGATGAACCAGAAAGCACATGTAGTGCTCAAGCCTGAACAGCAAAACAAGGACACAAATGAGAGAATATGACATCTTTCTCTTGAGTTCCCACAAAGCCTGGGAATACACTGTTAACAATTGAGATGCTCAGAAATTTTCCAACCATGCCTTTTTCTAAAAGTCCCAATCCTTCAAAATGGCTTATTAGTTCCACTGATTTTTTTTTCAGTCTGTGCACCTTTCTGCTAGCGCTCCGTAGCAGTCTGCATGGAGCCTGCCAAGACTCTGGACCCAAGGATGGTAGTTTCAAGGCCTCTGCAGTACGCAGACTGCCCCAGAGCCTGGGATCCCAGATCTGGTCTGCAGAGTAGAGGAGCAATTCCCCAGGTAAACAGGAGCCTGGACTGCAGGTGTCTCCATCAGGCCTATCCCAGCAGCTCTGTAATCCAAGCATCAAATAACTACACAAAATGGGAGACAACTGTTCAAAGAGACATTAAAACAAAGGTAATTGTTGTGCAGTGCAAGACATTCAAAAACGAATACACAAAGGTCAAGATGTGGACCAAGAGTACCTGAGGAGTTTCAAACAACCCTACGCAGGACTCCCAGGAGAAATAAGTCTGAGTAGCAAAATCAGTAAGATGTTACCCAAAAAATAAAAAGAGAGTGGAATGCACACCCCCTACCACAAACAAGAATTAGGAGAGAAGCATCGAGATTAGGTTCTCTGAAGGACTAGGTGACTTCAGATATCTCATGACGTGGCCATGACCTAAAATAAGAGTCAGCTCCAGCACGTCAGACGAAGAAAGAGAACTGCACCACCAAGGTTAAAAGGATTGATCCAGCTGAACGTCAAACCTGTTCAGCTCATGGAAAGGAAAAGCTTGAAGGAAGTGTAGGCAGCTTGGTCTTCAGGCACATGTTAGAACACTCCTATCACTGCCCCTCCTAATGAAGATTAATTTCAGAAACACAAAACGCCTCATTTTATTGTTTGAGCATGAACTACACCCTCCACTGTACATCTGAGCAATAACACAGATTTCCAAGCAATCGGTAAACACAGTCAGGGCACTGTTTACAGAGCTGCCGAGTGTTATGGGTCCTTCCATAACACCAGGATCAGCTGAGCCAGCCACTTACCCAAGTACAAGCAGGCAGATCATCAAGTACTATGCCAGAAAGAGACTGCAGTCAACAAACATGCAAACAACAGGCTCCACACTGCAACCACTGAAATCAGAAGTGTATATACACTCATCAGGCTCAAACCCAACTTATAGGCTGCCATTCTACATGGGAGAAGAGAGCTCTCACTAGGATTAATATTAAGCTTACAGATTAGAGCAGTTCTCACCAACTTTAGTAAGAACTGCACGCACGGTCAAAGACACTGTTTATCCTTATATGCTTCTCTGCTGGTCGTATCCTCCAAAAATGAATTTGAGTATTAGCTTTGTGAATAAAACAAAGAATGATTTTCCAAGTGATAAACATAGTGAGTTTGGTAAGCCAGCCAGAGTGATGTAATCCAATGCAAGACATCCAAAACAAAGTAACCTTTGATTCTTAGCTCACTGAGGACTGGAAAAACAATAAATCAAACTAAATCTAAGATAGCTTTTACCTGTGGACCTTAATGTGTTTTCAGAAGAGAAGTATCATTATCACTAGTTTTACAGAAAGGGAAATTGAAGCAATGAATATGAAAGAATTACTTAGTCACCCAACAGAACAATTACAGAGAAACAAGATATTCTGAATCTCGTTATAGTTTTCTTATTATTGCGAAATGCTAGCTCTGCTCTACACAGAGCCAAACCACAGAATGCCATGTAGACAGAGAACCGCAGTACTGGCTTTTTTCCCCAAGACATGACTAGTCCAAAAAAACCCTGATCATTTGCTTTGATGGTTCTAAAGCCACCTTTTGTAGTCCTTCCTGAAATATCTTTCATTTGCATTCCTCCAGCAACAAGCAAAAGAAAATTGCATGTATTTCAGGCTGTTCAATATCTATCTTTAACAAAAAGTTGAACATCAACAATTTAAGCACATCATTATCTTTTCAGCATGAAGAACAGTTGAATAGTATATTCATTAAATTAATAGACCAAATTTTTTTTCTGCTCTGTTGCCACAAATAGACAATAAATCATGTGTCCAGAGGGGTATGAAACATATCTAGTCTTCTGAGCCATTCTGTTTCTTATGTAATAGATGATATCCAGAAAGTCATATTGTACTGTTGGCTATATTAAATCCACTACATGATATAACATTAGATTAATGTAAGGCTTTGGAACAAGATCCTGCTTGTTGAAATTAGTAGAAATTTTATTATTTTCTTCAACTGGGCCAGAATTTGGTTTATCACTGTTGATTTAGTTCATTTACTCCATTGGCTCTTTAAAGAACTAAATGATTACAAATACAAACTCTTTAAGAAAGCTCATTAGAGCTAGCATTGAGGAAAATACATGAGGAAATCCTTTCTTCAAAATTTTGAAAGAAAACAGCCCTAAAAAAACCTCCACAACAATCTGATCCATCTTCATTCAAAATGCAACTCCTACAACTTTTTTTTTTTTTTTTTTAATTACTTGAACTGTATTATATGTACATGGCATTCTTTTTAAGGTTGCTTAAGTCCATTTTCTGCTCCTGTCTGGATGGTAATGGTCTTTTCAGCAACTCACAAAGTAGCAAATGCAAACAAACTGAAGAAAACAGAAATAGTGTTTCCCTAGACTTCCTACCACTGCAAGAATCGAAACGTAACTCCACAGATAGCATTAAAACACAGTGTGGTTTGCTGAATAGCTTATAATGGTAGAAAAGCAGATTCCTATTCTCTCTTCCACCAGTGACATCTCCACGTCTCTCTCCTCTTGCAGGGTCTGCGGTCAATTGGTGGTTAAGTTTTCACAGAGAGAATGTCTTTCACTTTGTTTCCTCAGACCCTTGCACAATGGGGTTCCGATCTCACAACTTTTAAGTACTGCCACAGAGCACACCTTTGTCTGGAGTTCAAGCTGATTGCACTGCTTTTACCACAGGTTGATGCAGAATTTGGCTCCTCATTAAATCGCCTCAGTGTGAGCCTGCCCGACAGATTCATTGTCTTAAAACTCTCAGACATATGACAACTAAAGCAAAAAGCTGTAACACCAACCTCCACCTAATTTGGCATCCTATACTACAAATATACCACTTAGAATAAAAGTTTTAATGTGCCAAGGCTCTCACAAAAAATTTATTTACAAAGGCAAAGCCTGCGCTCGTCATTTCAGAAACACCTCCCTGATGTCAGCAGGTGTTTTGCAAGCCAACAGACTGCACAACCTGGCCAAGGACGTCAAACGCACACAGCCCTTCACAGAAGGCCCAGGAACCCATACTGCGCCAGCTAGAAAGCTTTTCCTTTCAAACTAGGCTCCCAACAAAACACTGAGGAGGCCCTTACCGTAAATCTCTTTATGTAGTCAGAAACACAAAATCCTCCCATGCTCAAACGAAGGGATCTGTGCAGGGAAGATTCTTGATATAAAGTCCCCATCCTGTTGAGCTTGTATGGTGGTCACCCAGGTAGCCTGAAGCCTCCTACTGAATAAAGCTGCACAGCCTCCCTGGATCTTGCTAGAATTCTGCTTGGGAGATAAACTAGGCATTTAATCTTATCTAACACTACACCAGGCATTTCAATCATTTCTCTTCCTTATCGGCATTACTAAGTTCTATCCGTATCCCAGCAGCTCACTTCCTGAATTACTGATAACAGCTACTGTAAGGCACGGGAACAACAGAAGATGACAGCCAAATCTCTCGAGTCACTAGAGTCCCTTCTCTGTATTTCTCTGTTCCTTAGCTTATTTTTGCCCAATTTAACTTTGCTTTGGCTGTAACTTAAGGACAGCATGTTTGCTTCAGCCAAGCAGTGACAAGACTGTCATTTATCTGACTGCTGTTCTTTTTTTCAGTGACACTGACTACTGCTGCAGGATATTTGCTTTAATGTAACATGATTATTATACATGTGGGCATTTCTTTTATTTCCAATTTCTTAAGCGATAACACAGGAACAGAGGGAACAGCAGAATGGACAAAAAAGGACAAATACTCATCCTCCATCAGAATTCACATACGTATTTATGCCTTCAAGCACTGTTTCTACAGTCTGATGCTATGCACACAGAGCCATTCACTTCAGTCTGTAAAATACCTTACAGCCAAACAAAAGTACTCACACAAATGTATGTTGCCGTGAAGTCCATGTGGGCATATCTGTGAACCCCTAGCTTTAGAATCTTTTAAATTTTTTTCTACCTACACTGTTAGGTAATAAGAAGCCATAATGCACCCAAATGATGTTCCTCCTCATGCATTTGGTCCTCAGCTAATGAATTCCTTTTTATTTTGCCCTGTGTAAAACACACTTTCTTTTATTGAGTTCTTACCTATAAGATTGTGCCAGTGGAGTACAAATATACAAAGACAACAGATACCAAGATGCTGGATGATCTAAGGAGGAAAGTAAGTTCTGGAGAAGTAGAAGCAAATCTACTTCTGGTTTTCATCTGTGTTGTGCCTTCCTTTCCCACTCTGCCAACAACCTGCAGCAGAATTAGCTCTGTTTGATTACTAGCTACAAGTGACCTAACATTAACCTGAATCACATCAGGCACGGGTATAAAAAAAAAATGACAGCCGCTCACTATGGACCCGTGGCCTTTGAGCAGACAGACGAGCATCTGAAACAGCAGCATCTGGGCTTAGCATGGGCCATGCCTTCACTGCTTAAATCAAAATAGAAGTGTGTTTTACCACAGGATGAGTGCACATGCACTCTCCCCTAAAATAAGCGAGCAAGCAATGCAGATAAGATACTGTACCTTTATCATCACGATCTAAGAGATGTCAGGTCCAGAAGTGTGGGTACAGATCTGACTACCCCTCTCACAGCAAAAACAAGTGCTTCGTTTCCACTTGAGTTTGTACAGCAAGATAACCAATATGCTGTTAAAAAACAAAATAAAACCAATGTGAGTACAGACAAAACCAGTGAATTAAGGTGAGTGAGGACCTCTCCCAGGGCAAAAGCCAGGGAGGAGACAGCCATGCTTGCTGGGCTGCAAGTATTTTTTACTGCCTGGCAGGGAATGCTTTCAGGCCATTCACCGAACAAGTGAAAAGGCCAGGCGTTGCCTGCGGTACAGGATGATTTGACCGCCGCTCATAGAGGTGAGAGAGTTCTGGCAGGAGGTTAGTAGTCTAACACCCTGGTAAAGGGACGTAGGCAACCTGAGGCTGCCTGAGACACCGGACTTAGACCTCCAGAAATGTGAGGTCTGCCTCAACTGTCAGACTCCTGCGTAATTTCTAACTCGATCTCTGTGCCTTGGCTTTTCCACCTGTAAAACTGAGTTAATCTCTTCCTAGCTCACAGAGTATTTTCAGAGCTTTAGAATCTATTATTACTATTCCCCTTTTTAAAAGGCAAAACCAACCCATAAATCCTAGGTCAAAACTGCCCCAAAAACTTTAAGACGTGTCAGCCAGCTCCATATAGCAGTACAGGAAAACTTGTGGGCAGTAAGCAGTGGGACTGCTGCTGAGACCTTTTGCCTGGACAGGGTAAGACTGTTGCAGGCTTTATGGCAGCCCCTCAAGCAGTATTCCTGGCCATTTGCACACGGACACTATCCAGCCACCTCTCAATGGGAGAGGAGATTGTCCACAGGGGTATCAAGCTCTTGAACACAGCCTTAAGTTTTTTTATTAACATGTAACCGATTGTACGAATTAAAGACCCCTATTCCAGATCCTAAAAAAAAAAAAACCCCAAATACTACAGCTATTCAAAAGGTGTCGTGCTTAACAGATGAGTCAGGAGACCCCTAGACCCAGGGGAGGAAAAAAAGTACTTTTAATACATTTGTGACTTATTCCGATAGCACAAATAATCATGTTGTTACTCCAGATTTAATAAAGAGATGCTATTACTTAATGTGGCAGCAGAGGCATCTACAGCATGTAAGCGCCATGCCACAGGGGAAAACTTGCATGACAAAGAGAATCCTTTAGGAAATTTGGCAAGCAGTCCAGAACAAGCAATGCTCAGCCTGCGACCTTCCATTAGCAGATCTAAATACAGAACTGTAGTGTAAAACAACACCTTCCTACAGTATTTTCATTAATTAATACTAAGAATATAATTATTATGATGATGAGCTTCACTAACTTTGCTTTTTCTCCATTTTAGCTTCTGGAAAAAATAAAGTTGAAGCTTTTCTCTCCCCCATTTTCATTTCAGATCTTATGATGCTGATTCTGGACTCTGTTTTCAGAAGAGTATTAAAAGCATCAAATCAGTAGCAACTATATAACATCCAATCCACAACAAAGAAGTAGTCCACTTTTCACAAAGCAAAATGTATTGCTGTGGATAGAAAACAGGCAATGGACACAGGACTACATTTTCTTTAGTACTAGGGAAAAGTCTAATCGATTTTACCTACAAGGAAAAAAACCCAGTTTGGTGCCTTGCCCTAAAATACTAAGAGCTAGAGACAAGGAAAGTGCTCACTTTGATATTCCAGTATAGGCTTTGTAGATGTCACAGGATATCATTTACTTATAGAATAAATGCAAAGCTTTTAAAAAAATAATTCAAGTAACACCCAATAAATGAAATCAAGATCAAGGTTAGTACTTTAGCTTTTAGAGCCGCTCTTTGAATCTGCTATACTTGGACTCCAAAACTCCTCTTTCAAACCAAGAGAGGTGTTTGCCAGCCAGATCAGAGCATTTGGAGCGAAGACCAAGAAAAGAAAAAAGGTAATGTTAACAGGCTATGAATTATTACTAGCTTCCCAGCCAGGTGCTGACAGATATGCCAATTCCTGCACTACCTACAGAGCAAAATGAAGGTGCTCAGCATTTTTTAGGTGACCTCTCTCATCTCTGATGTTCAGCCTCCGTGAATTAGGAGGAGGTGCATTGCTCCACAAACACATCCTATTTTCAGG
The DNA here is from genome assembly GCA_030449065.1 of Oceanodroma leucorhoa. Classification (NCBI taxonomy): domain Eukaryota; kingdom Metazoa; phylum Chordata; class Aves; order Procellariiformes; genus Oceanodroma; species Oceanodroma leucorhoa. Next base: position 6,670,292 of record JASVER010000007.1, on the reverse strand, counting down.
GAATTTATAATCTAAACAACATTCCTTAGCTGAAACTGTTAACATGGCAGTTACTACAGAGTATCTTCCTTCCTGAAAATAAATACGGAGAAGCTTTACTCCCCTGGCACATTTCTTTCACACACACTTAAGAGTTACTAAATTACTTAAGTATTTTATAGCCTTTTTGTCATTAATAATCAGGGGCAGAGAGCTACTAACATTGATGCCACCCAGTTTAACTCATCATGACTATGCCCAAAAACATCTAATTGAAAGTTCACAGTTCTCTTCCAAAAGGGATTTCCAAACCCTACCCATAACTTACCCTTTCATTACGCTTCCATCCATGCAACAAGCTAGAACTGAATGCCAGCATACAGGAGTGTTCCCAGGGAAGTGCACACAGAATCAGCAGGCAGAGTATTGATACCAGAAATGTTCAAGTCCCCTTCTGCATATGATCAGGACAAGTATTCAGGAGTCTGTGAAGACTTTGACTGATGAGGCATTTTCTAAGAGCAGTCAATTCCTCATTGTCTCTGTGCCAGTATCAGCACATTTCTAGAGCTGCTCCACTCACAATGGATTAGTATTAAAGGCCAGATCTGAAAGCCTCCCCACCTCATTAATATTAATTTTATATTTTAAATTCCATTTATACAAGGACTCATCCCCAAGGCTAGAAGCCTCATAAATTATATTCCATTTTTAAACCTGCAGTATTCACTCTCATTGTTTCAGAAGGAAAATACTAGCAGAGACAGCTTTAGGCAGGCTGCTTTTGTTTAAAAGAATAGTATCTAAAGCCCTGCTTTAACTTCATTAGCCCACAAAGATTTGCACTATAACGAAACCTGCCTGCAAAGCACAAACACAAATAAACTGTCAGCAGATTTTTCATTCTTTCATTATTCTGTTTTTGTTCCAGCTGCCAAAGCGGGTAGGTATAACCTCTGCAGCTGAATAAACTCAACAAAAGGCAATTTACCTAGTGAACACTACAAAAATAGCTACAATCGCCATAAAAACAAATTAAAAGAGACAAAGTGACTCAGTATCTACTTTGTCTCCTGGCAAGCATGGGTGGATGATTTGGCTTTCAAAGCATACCACATTACATAGCAAACCTGGCTTTGATGGTCATAAAAAGGTCCAAAGGAGAACAGATTCAAGCCGCCTTTGTAAGGATGGGGGACAATTTTTGGGTGGTAATCTTTTACTTCTGTAGAGCACAGAGCCTGTATAGGTCAACCCTACAGGCAGCAACAAACAAGTTTGGGACGCTGAGGCAGACGGCGCCTGCACCCTTCCAGTCTCCACTGGTAAAGGAATGAACAGCAAAAGGGAAACGTAAGATCAAGTGTTCTAGTTTTACCTTATTCTCCTTTGCAAAGCATTTGTTGTAACACAGACTCACTGTTCAACAGCTTGTTGGTTTTTAACGTGGAAATGTAACCTTTTGCAAAAACCTGAAACCAAAAGAATTTCACATCATTCTTCCACTTGCCTTTAAAAAAACCCTACAATAGTGAGAAGTGCAGATCAAGAGTCTTTCCCAGAAGTACGATGGGATGAGCAGGCTGTCACTTGCATTGGATGACAAATTTTATCAAGCTCCTACTTTGAACAAGCACTATTCTGTACTTTTTATAAATAATTAACTCAATCAGCACAACCCTCTGTCGCCCTCTTGCCCACTCTGAGGCAGCCACAAAGCATAGTTGGTAATTATAACCTCTCATTTCAATGGTCCACTAACTAGAGAAGACAACATTTCTGTCAGTAAGCCCCATAAGTACACATGCCACCAAAATTATATGTCCAATGAACATATGTGTGGAAATCAGATTTATAGGATCCTTTACATTTGAGTTTGAAATTCAGAGGTTACGTATTTTAGATGTATTTTAACTTTAGCAGTCTAGATTGCTGACTTTTTTTTTTTCTTTAAATCAGTGTCCACTAACTAGGTTCATTCTAGTCCTCAAAAACTTTCTTTACAAGATGCTTCCTTATTTTGAATCAGCTCTGAAAAACAAGGATTAACACTCTCAGTCCCACTGCCAGTGGTGGTGGGGGGGGATCTTCTTCATCTTCCACATCATGTCTGAATCGGTTTCCCACAAGAAAAGCCCAGTAAACTCATAACTAAGGATACAGATGAGGAAGCCCAAACTACACAGAAAAAAATAATATAGCCTCTGGAGAATTCATTTTTCAAACCACCTAATTTTTAGGTAAAAAGGAACTGCCCAACTCTGGGAACAGCCTGAGTAGCAGTATCCTTACTTCTACAAATGCAGCACCTCTCCAGCCACCTCTCCCTTGTTCTCTAAATTGCCCTGCTCCTCCTCACATCTCCAGAAATCTGAAACACGTGCATTGCTTTCTCCACCATGATACCCTACAGAAGGTCTCCATGTTTCTCTCCCAACAGCCTTATCACACTCATCGTTAATTCTCATCATTACACCCTTCTCCATTCTCTAGCTAAGTCTAGGTTTTCTTTTTTCTACCCTCACCGTTCCCAGCTTGGTCACTCTGGTCCCTGCCTCCTTCTCACATCTGGAGCAAGCTGCAGTTACCTTCCTCCCTTTGCTATACAAGGAAACTCCACCGCAACTATAACACTGGCTAATAATGAGAACTGCATGCCTGAAATCCCAGAAATTGAGATTAATGTGATCATCATACAATAACAGTCTGCCAGTGGCCTTTTAAGTCATTGTGCTTTGGAGTATTACTGCAGTCACAAAGAGTGCAAGCTGTCAAAAAGCCCTTTGGTTGATCAGCAAAGCAGCAGTTGACAAGCAGCAAACAACAATCTCGGAAATAATTAATCTAATATAATCTCAACCCATCTGTTAGTCTCACAAAATATCTCACTTTTGTGACTTCCTCAGATTCCCCATGTTCAAATAATTAATCTTCTTGTTTTCCAGGAATGTATTTGTAACATAGGCATTCAAAATAGCAGGTGTCCCCCGCTCTTTTCAATTTGCTGTATTTTTATTTTTGATCTTTCTATAGTTGGTAGGAGTAGGGTTCTGATCATTTTGTTTTCAAGTTCTTGTAATACACTAACAATCTAATAAAGATTTTTAAAAGACATTTTACAAGACATGTTTTATTATGTACTGTTGCCATCAGTCTCAATCGAAATTGCTGAACAGTACAAATTGTTAAAGTATGTTTCCTCCTACAAACTTTGTACTCCTTTAACCTTTTTTTTTCCAGAACTACATTTAGATGCATACGCATGAGCTGTATGTTGCTAAGTAACTGTGTGCCAGTAGATAGCACTGTGAATATTGTAAGCAACATCATACAAGTTGCCAAGTTTGTAATTCGGTCAGTGCCAAGAAATGTAAGCTAAATATTTTGGATGAGACTCTCAGATCTTTTTAAAACAGGCGTGAGCAACATTGAAAGAAAAATACATTGAGAAGTGACTAGACTCATGAGTAATCCTACACACTGTGGGACACTTCTTCCTTATCAGGACAGTTGGACTAATCTTCAGAATGCAGCTATTAGTATTTACCTAAATTAGTCTTCCTTCTCGATTTCCACTCAGCTCATTATTCACTGCTTTGAGGTACTATTTTCAAAACACTCCTCTATGTAAGTGTTAGAAAGACATTCCATCATTTTAAACATTCAGTTAAATAAACAGTTTGTTTTAAAAGTACCTTCTTGAAAACCTTTCATTGGATCTCAAGACCTGTCCCTGTAAAAAAATCCTAAGAGTAAATTCTAATGCTCATCTTCAAATCTGAGGATGGATTTGTCTGCTCAGTTTGGTAGGGAATTCTACTTGTACAATTATTTTTTTTTTTTTAAAGTTTTTAATTAAGCTTCTTTTTTGACAGAATTAAGAGGTAAAACTACAGGATCAGGCTCTGAATCAGTATTTGGCCAAGACTCGATGTATCTCAATGTCTTAAGTATCCCAATCTACTGTATTGTTTTTCATTCTTTAGAATTGCTCTGTCTTAAAGAACAGGGAGATTTGTTACTTTTTCATGATAGGAAGTAATCATTATCCTCCACTGTTTCAGAAAGCTAAAGTAAAAAGCAATTATGCCTTAACTCTCATTCTACAGTAACATAGGTTCCTTAGTGAATTTTAAAGAAAATTGAGCCTTGCATTTCTAACTTCATTCATTTCAGGTTACACATCAACATTTCATAGTTTTAATAAAGTCCTCCAGCTGACAGCCACACGCAAATTAACAGCTATTCTTTTCAAGAGTTTCTTACACTCATGCCTTTTCTCTAACTTCTGTCTTATGTTCAAGACAAAACCTGTACGACCTTCAGGACACTCTGTGTGGTTTCATAAGATAGATTTAACACCTCGTGCACCTCATACGCACGTTATGACAACACTAGATCTAAGGATTCATGAACTATGCTGTTAATAAACTGTATCCCTTTGCTTAAATAAAAATGTCCTTTAATACCTCAGAAATATTTTAAATTTATTTGCCAAAGAAGTAAACTACATAAATAAACATTACTTTCAAATACATTACAGACTACGTGCAGTGCCAGTAAAAATTAGTGTTAAGACTCGGTATCATTTATTCATTTTACTGAAAACCTGAACTCCTGGTTCACCTGTTGCTCTAGCTAGTTCAGTGACCTTAGATGAAACGCTTTGCTGTTGCTGAGGATCAGGACCTGGGGCCCAGACCACCTACATAGACTCCAACCACGCATCTCATCATTACACATGCTCACATCTGCACGTACACACACACACGTTTTGCTCCACAACTTCTCCAAATAAAGCAACTCAGATCTCAGTCTGAAGATTTTTCTTTATTAGCAAGATATTTTCAATAAAATATTCAAAAGCTGTTTATTCCAAGACAAAACAAAAACCACTAAGACTTGGAAAATTGCCAGACTATTAATGTTTGTACTCCTGGTATCTGAAACACTCACTGTTCTTAACAGCATTTTATGGTCTTCAACACTGTCCAGGATTAAAAATAGTATTTATTTCTTAACCCTTATGACAAAATTAAAGACTAAGTTATGACTGAGAGAAATAATGCATAGTAGGAGACCAAAGGCAGTAAACTAACTTTTATAAGATGGAGTTCAGGTTCTACGTACGAAGCTAAGAAGCACCAAGAAAAGCAGCTTGTGGGGGGTGGGGGGAAGATGAGGGAGGGGTAGCTAATGTTTTCCTGGGGGATGTGCTGCATGATGACACCAAATGATTCATGAGAATCATGTTTTGAGCTTGAAATTAAACAACTTCGGTGAAAGAGTGTTTAGGTTTTCTTCTGGAGAAAAGAAAGAACTACAGAGATTTATCCACTTCCACTGCCTTCTGCCTAATCAATTTCTTGCTTTTTACTTAGATTGCACATCCCATTCAACAGCTAGCAGCTATGAGCAGCCCTTTTTGAAGTACGAGCAGAGAAAAACCCCACTCTAGTACCTTAATTTACAGATATTTTCAGTTCATTATGAATTCACACTATCTACTGAAATCATGCAGTGTATTTCTGTAGTGTCTGATCAACCATAAGGCAGCAAAATTTATCATCTTCATTTCAACAGAAAAACTGCTTAATCAGACATAACTTCCATGCAGCCAGACTTTGTGTAACTACTAGTGAGTTTTGAAAGTGACAGCCCAAAGGACAGGAAAAAAAAATTATTCTACTTCTTATTAGAGCTGTCCTACCATCACTGCTACCTAAGTGGCAACCTCCAAAAAGGGCAGGCAAACAACAGCTTGAAATGCTACAGTTAGATTTGCTAGAGGATATTCATCAGAATCCACAACGAAATAAAGAAGTTGGGAGCCTACAACAAAACACTGATGACATTGTTAATACTTTGAAGGATAACAACTCACCTGAAAGTGTTGGTTAAACTTGTTAACATTTGCTCTGCTGTATTTTCATAATAAGCAAGAAGTGAGGCACAACAGGAAATCTGTAGAGTGAAACAGTTGGTACTGAGAGCCCAACATCATCTACAAGCAGACCTGGTCCTGCAGACCAAGCACCCACTAACAGTTGAAGGGCATCTTCAAGGTCAATTTTTTGTAAAAGGAATCTAATTCCTGCTCCCCAAGACCATTCCATGATGCAAACATAAGCACTGGAAGCAGAGACTATCACAAGATTTGCTTCAAACACACACTTGCTTAGATGAACCTAGAGATAAAAAAGAGGACACCAGCAATACCTGCACGTGTTCATGCATGCAGAGGAATCGTATTCTGGAGAACAGCAACTCAGAAAGGCTTAAACTAAACAGTGGTTTAAGACAGCTTTCTGGTCACACTGTTTAATCTCAGGTTACCAATACCTTAAAGGTTATCAGTATATTAAAGAACAAAAGTCAAGCACCATGTCCTGTCAGGCAATAAGATACTAAGCATCCTTGATAGTACAGTCCAAGATACAAGGAAGACACAGTGCTGCTAGTAGCCTGAAACAGCAATCACTGTTTCACTCTAAAAACCCCAGAAAAACTCACAAAAAATTAAAAAGCAGTAAGTAAAACCAACCCAAAGACCTTGTTTAGGACCTGGTATTTGAAGCAAATATCTCAATTCTACTCTCCCACTCTAAATCCTGCTGCCCGACCACAGGGTGATGATAATCTGCAAAAGTATTCCCCAATATCTTGCCCCATTTTCAACTTTTTTTAATCAATCACAACATATTAGAGTGAAAATAACAGCAAAATTAGAGATGTTTGTAAAATTTGACCAAAGAAAACTTACATATATAGGACTTCCAAGGGAGGTGAAGAAGAGTTTCCTTAAACCATTTTTTATTAAATTGCCAATTGAAAGTTCAGAGTTCTTTGGTCTTAACAAATTATTAATTTCTACCAATTTTCACAGCTCAAGAGCTAACATCCCACACAACTGATGAAGCCATCTACTTTCAGTGCAGACAGCCAGTAACACCCATTAGTAGGATTTTAAGTTCCCAAGTTAGATATGAGTGATGTTTTAAAGAAAAATAATCTTTTAGTGTACTTTCACCAAAAACTGAATACTATGCTCTTCCTAGTATCAATAGTATGAACGCCTGAATAGACAGTAACTGTCTTTAGAATAAGGCTGCCATCTAGTAGCAGAATAGAGTAAATGCAGAGAAATCTCAAGCCAGAATTTGAACTGTGAACCTGCCTGATGGTCTGACATGCTATTACTCAGAGATAGAAACACTGGAAGCATAGCTCTTCAATAAGAAAGGGAAAAGGAGTGGCAGAAAGCAGAGCTTGCTAGATGGTGGTTTATAAACAGGCAGTTCTCCAGTACAGTCCTAAACTATTCAGTTCACAAGATCAAGTTTACCTATGTCAGATCAGTCAACATGTAGAGGCGGTATAAAGGTGGAGTGGTATTTTTGTGGTGGTGATATACTTGGTCTTCTTTCAAGTTAATTAAAAAAACTGCAGCCTAATTCCCTTTTTCTGAAAGAAGATTATTTTTCTGTGTGAGGTCTCATGCTACAAAATGCAGTGAAACAAATTAAGTTAGGCTGAACCATAAAGACATTCAAAGGCGGGCCCTAAAAATCTTATGCTGGAACTAGAGAGTCACAAAAAAAATTTGCATAAGCAACTTCCTGAAGTGTTACATATTTATTCTTGCTTCTTGGAAACGATGCAGTTTCCAAGTAAATCTGAGCTGCAGTACATAGAATTTTACTCTCTCATCAGTTAGCTGCCACTGGCTTTATTTTAGTTTCGTTGACCGAGATCCAATACATTTTACAACTATACTCTACAATGATTTGCCAGAGTGTTTCATCCATTGATGATCCCTAACACAAAACGGAAGAGCTCTTGAGATGCCATAGTGTTGATGCCTATTTCATACAATGCAGAAGCTTTCCAGTTCAGTCACTGAATATGTTCCAAGAAATCTATGTCTTAGCATGCCACAATCACAGAGTTACCAGGGCTTCTGGAAGATGCTGAAGAGTCCTGTCTATGTAGGAAAGAATGGTTTGTTTCTGGTTGGTGGGAAGATAAAGTCAGGACTCTTGCTTTGCAAGATCCACTGGCAAAGCAGCACTCTCTCTCTAGGATATTTTCAAGGCCTCCTGTTTCTAGCACAGCTTTCTCAAAGAAACTGGAAGCCAGCAGGGGAAGAAAAATAGCATGACAACAAGTGGGAAAGAGCTGACAGCAGAGACCTGGGGAAGACAAAGGGAAGAAGTACAGAAATAGAACTCAACCACTGTTTCAAGAAAGTCTCCACCACTGAAGGAAAAAAAACAGCCTTACACTTTTGAGAGGTATGAACTTATTTTTCAGTACTTATCAGAGAAGACACCAATCTAAATGTAAAAGTCGTAAGTTAAATTTTGTCATATCTAACAACATTAACTTCAGTCCTCTGAAGATAACTAATTCCACGTACAGGAGCAGAAAGAAATAGATACCTGTAAGAACGCAAGTTAGAGCGCTGAACAGGCTGCATTAGTAGTTCCCTTTGCTCCTTCTTAACACAGTAGATCTCATTCTAGCAACAGAATCGACACAAGCCTGATCATATCTTAAGTCTTCAAAATTAGAACTTCCCTTTTGTCATTCTGACTTTAATAACTTACCATGCAAACATATGCTCTATCCTTCAGAGTTACTCATCTGTCCTTACTACTGGTATCTGTAACAGGCTACAGTTCTGGAAAGCAGAAGTCTACATGATGTAGGGAAGTAGGTCTTGTGTTCACAATTCCTCATTTACTGGAATAAAGACAAACGTAGGTTAGTGGTTTAAGTGCATTTCCACACCCATCCTTCTTGTCCAGTGTTAAAAAGGACCCCAATTACTCCTTAGAAGTTAAGAATTAAAAATCATTTTCCATGTTTCCTGCTTCTGCTTACAAAGTTTGCATCTGATCTGTCTCTTGTGGCTTAACTCAAAAACTATCATAGCTCCTTCCTTTAACCAGTAACTAATAAACAGTCAGTATTTGATAGTCCAGCTTTATTAATAAAAATCTCTGCTTCCACCCAGAGACCAGTTCTGTAGCAGAAACTCATTAGCTAATTCTCACTGTTAATGTGATACTTAAAAACATGAGTAATACTGAAGAAAAACTAAGACATTTAGTTGCATTCCCCTTCTTAGAAAAAAGTGAATGAAAGGTGACAAAAAGCTAGTATGCCAGATTTTATGAATGCAGTTGTCTCCTACACCTCCTCCCTCAGGATTTCACAGGGCTTGAGTTTTGTTGGGGTTTTTTTGTAAGACAAAACTGCCAAATATTTACTAATGTAAGAGTTTTGGCTCAAATTGCACTATACCACTTTAACAAAGATGACTTTGTTGAATGTTTTCCCCAAAACAGCTCACTTTTGCACACTCAGATAGACTTTTTCTTTGGTATTTACAGTCAACAGTCCAAAGACAATACTGCTAAGCATACACTTTCAAAAGATAGACAAAAAAAGCTGATGAGAGTAAAAGGAACTAACATATCCTCATCTTCTGGAAATACCAGAAGAAGATGCTAGCTGCAGATCTACATCTCTGATGCCTGCTTCTCTCCCTCTCCAGTAAATGATGGGCCAAGAAAGATTATGGGAGAAGTACTTACCGTCTGGACAAAGCAGACACCCAGCAAAGAGTGGTTACAAAACCAAGTGCTTAGCTCTCAAACTTCAGCAGTCCGACCCCCAAAAGCATATGTGATTTTTAAAAAAACAACTCGATGTATCAACAGGGAATCATTTTCTAGAGAGAATTCATAAACAATACAAAGTAGTCAAGCAGAATAATCCCCCAAAATGAAACCACTTTGATTTTCTTCCTATTGAAATTATATCACACCTATTAAAAAAACGCAAATAGTCATCCCTAGGATGAATACCAAATTTCTAAGAGGATTAAAACCAACACACCCTAAATATCACAAATGTACTTAATTCCCAGTTCAATAAAATATTGGAATATCAATTTATTAAAAAGTTATGTGAACTGTACATACGTAAACTGCAATATAGCTGAAAAATCTGAAATATATAATTTTAAAGGAAAATCATTTATTTCTGAAAATATTTAAAATATTGCATTTCTGGCAGCAAATTTAAAAGAAGTGCTCTGGAATGGGTGCAGTCTCTCTGTCCATTTGTCTAGCATTTGTCTTCAAGGTGTAAGACATATCTGCTTTCTGATTTTTCATAGCACAATCTTGTGAACACTTTCTTTCTGACTTGTAGAGACAGAATTCGATTTCCAAGAACAACAGCAGAATTTTAACAGGAAATACTATGGTCCTTGTCGGTGCAGACAACACACTTCCCGAGAGTCCACGACACCTTGGAAATATATGCTAGCCATTCTGCATATAAATGCATCAGATTGTGCTTACAAGTTACAGAATAAGTCTTTGATTGATAATTTTTCTGTTTATTTCCGCCAAGGCCACTGAAAATACGAAGGCCTTTTCATCTGAAAGGTTAGCATACATGTCAACTTCTTTTTCTTGTTTCTCTGTAGAAGAAAAAAAAGTCACTATTAGAAGCTTTTTCCATTATCCGAAGTTTACGCAAGTTACATAGTAGTTAATAAATTATGCAGAATGGAGTACTGGAATTGAAAAGAAGTTAGACAATCAACTCCTATGCAGGGACGGACTGAGAAAGAGGAGGAAGGAATGGAGGCACACAAAGGTGCTTTAAGAGTCACAGAATTAGTCATCCAGAAGCATGACTGAATTTCTCTTCTTTAACGACAAAGAAAGAACGAGTCACTAACATTAGATTGATTCCTGACACAAAAGAGTATTCAAGTGTTCCACCAGTTTGGGGGTTTTTGTGGTTTTTTGTTCGCTTGTTCTTTTTTTTTTGCTTTTACATAAACACCTCCCAAAACCAAAGATATTTCACCATATCCTCATTAAATGACATTTGTCCCTCTATTTTACATCTAAGTAACAGAAACCCAAGAGTTTAATTACAGTGTCCAAGACCAAAGACATGTCCAAGACATGGCAGAAGTCAGGTTCCCAATTTGTCACCATGAACATTTCTGGACTTTCTATACCACAGACTTTCAATCTTATCCCAGATATAGAACAATACTAACACCTCAGTGAGGAAGGGAAAGCCTCCAAATTCCCTCTGCAATGTTGGCTTCTTTCAAGGCTAGAGATACACAACAGCAAGCCATCAAGAAGTTTCCATACTGCAGTGCTCAAGTACACTAAGTTAAACTATAGCATATGACAAAACTAATAGAACAGTACTTTCATAAATACCACTTACTCCAGATCATGACTATTTATATCCCAGTTTAGCTAGCCACAGGTAGCTGACACAACTYATTAAGGAAAAAAAAGAAAAACAAACAACAAGAACCAGCTTTGTCAGCAGAAGACCAAGCTTGTAGACACAGAGAACAGAGGAATACGTGCAGAGCTTTAAGGCTGGTGTCTAGCTGTGGAACTCCATCTCTAATCCAAGTTCCATGGCGGCCTGGTCTAATTTACAACAACACAACGCTCACCTGACAGACTCCTCTGCCTCATTAACACACAGACACACATGTGCACGCTCTTTTTGACCACAGCAGACTCTGGCAGACTGCTCCACCAAGACACCTCAGGTGAAAGACAAAGCAGCAYTGGAAAATAATGGAAAGCACCATGTGGAAAAAAGATCCCAGCACCTCGTATCTCCACCTACTCACACGATTATTCCTTCAATGGGTCCACATTCATAACAACATTTTTAGATTTGGCTTCACTTCTGATTGTCTGTGTTACAGCCATTCCAACAGACTACCTTCCCTGTGAAGTCAAGTGTTTGTGTTAAACAACTAAGTGGGAGAAACTGAAAAATCCTTTACCACTGTGTTCTGATTTAATACTGATAGAGACACAGAGCAACAAAACCCCCTACTTAAAGATTTCTAAGCAACTTAAGCTCACCTTTCCCTGCAAGTAAAACTGCTTAGTGAGGAGCCTGGACACACAAAGATGCATCGGTTTTTAGTCTGAAAACAAAAAGCTTGCCTTAGCAAAGTAAAACAAATCAAAGCATGTTTAATATTTGAAATGTAAACTATTTCTGCTTGTTCCCTGGCTACGCAAGACAATATTCTTTAGTATATTGAGTTTGAAATGAAAGCTGAGAAACCGAGTTTCACTTTAAGTCCTACCCTGTAGTTTAAGACAAATCAGTTTCTCTATGTACACTCAGTCTGGGTTGCTCCACTTCCTCCCTCCCACCACTTACAAATTAACAATGCTGGGAGTTGTTCTGAGCACAGATACTACGCACACTGGTTATTCCCCATTAACCTTTTATATTTTCATATCTAAACCCCTCCCCTTTTTTCATACTTCCCGATCCAAACAAATCCAGCCACCACCTGAATATGTCAGCACACAGCAAAGTTAAAAATACTTCCCCCGCCCAGTTACTGCTAAAATTGTAGACTTCTTATCAAAAAAGCTTTCTCAAGTTTCCCTCCCCCCCATCCTCCCAAAGTACTGGCTCATTCTGAGAGACTTCAGCTTTAAAGATTTGAAATCTTGGTATCAAACAGTATCAGGGATTAACACAGGTTTGCAAGCTTTACGCATTCTTAAGACAATTCCAGTTCTCATCAGTAACTAGTGAAGAGCTTGCACCTGCCTGATATTTTATCATATGCTACTCATAGGATACTGTGGTTTCTACAGACACTATTAAAACTTTCCGCTTCACAGTCTTATCTGAAAGTAATTTTGACTCACTTCTCTATTAGTAGCAAAAGACTGTCTTACAGAATCACAATACTGGTTTTGTAAGACATTAAAAATACTAAGTCTTTTGATATACAACTGAGAGGCTATTTAGGTGAAAATATTCAGTCTTTCTGTAGCATATCTCTCACATYCCCAGATCTCCTGCGACCCACTAGACCCACAGCCCTTAATTTGTGATCTACGTATAAATCAAATATGGACACTCCCCTCTCACAAATTTGGTATGGATTCAAAATCCAAAGTTCCAAGATTCACTATCCAAGATAGCTAACTACTTCAAATGTGCACGTTGGGCAAGCAAATACATGAGTAATACAGTCGGAAATTACTGGAAAAGGAAAACTTGAGTCAAGAAATTTAATTCAGCCTAAGTTTTATCAGGATACTGAAATGTATATATCTTTATAAAGATTCACCCCTTGTTAAGTATCAAGTACACTTTAGTAAGACTCCAGGCCACTCTTTTTGAGTCTCACTTGATGGTAACCTCTTTCAGGAGCAGAATAACCAATACCACTTCCTCCAGCATATGAGGGCTTTTTGTTTAATATAATCAAGGTTGTTACTTAGATAACAAGGCAGCCTGGGAGGCTGTCTAGCTGTGTATCACAGTCCCACACAGTAAAATAAAAAACATACCACCACCACAAAAAACAGAATCAGATTATTATGAAGGTTCTATTTTCAAAATATATTGTTGCATTTCTGACAAAGAAATTAAGTGACAATTTTGACAAGCCAAGCCTGCAGTGAGAAGTTCCTATTTTCCAGGGTCATCACATGGCTCTGAAACATGTGATAGGAATATTCTCTGGGTCCCAGCACTCTGCCATATCCCCTCAATCTACATCAGCTTCCTCTTTCCGCCCCCTCCATTCATTCTTACTAAATCTGCAGGAAAAATAGCTTATTTTTAAAAGCCCTTTTGCTTCTGCTATTCTTCTTAATTGCTGTTGAATCCTGCAGCTCTTTGCTCTAACGTGAACCAGTCACGAACAATACAACAACAATAGTCCAAGGCACAGACATAACTGGGAACAAGCACGCTATGTATGAAAAAAGCACAACACAAGCAAGGAAGCAAAGCTACAGATGTCATGGGTGTCTTTAGGAAGAAAGTTTTCACAGCTGGGTGGTCTTCAAATGGACAGATTATCTGCTCTTGCATGCTATTACAATTCAGGTGTTCTCTGTCCTTCTGTTTTTCATCTACAAATGCATTAGGCATTGCAGAAGGCTAAGAGGCACCAAATATTTAACAGCTTTGCAAGCAGTGGCCTCTTTTCAAGTCTTTTGGGGGAAAGAAGAATAGCACAATCTCTAGWGGCAAGTAATGTGTACCCAAAATACTCCAGAAATGTACAATAGGCAAGGAAATAATATGCTTACAGTCTTAACACTAAGCTAACRTCTTGTACTCTAGAGCTGACTTTCAACACTATGCAGACTGATACAAGGACTAGCAATGAGTCACACAAAAATCACCGTAATTGGAGTAGGTGAATTAAAGTTGCTTAGTATGCTTTTACACAAACAACACTATCAAGCAGCAGGTTTGGTAAAGGAAGAATATTTCTAAAATTCCCCACTCATTACTCCACACATAGTAGTTAAGCCAATTTTATAAGCCACTTGAAAAGGGAGAAGTCTAGGTTAACTTGTTTTATAGTAATTACTCACAAAATGATGGGTTCTCTGCCRAATTTATTTTTATAGCCATGACAGCCATATATATCAATTTTTTGTTTGTTTTTTTAAATCTGCCCGATAATCACCACAGTGGTCTACACACATTACAGTCTGACGTAACCAGAAATAAGTCAGAAGTAAGAAAATATCCTAAGACCACTTATTCCTAACCAATAAGGTGTGCTGTACTGGTGAGGRGCAAAGATAATTACAAATGGGTGTGAACCCAAGCTCTGTACCAGCTCTGCAGAAGAGGTCAAGGAAGAAATAGTAGCAGTGGTCACAGTACCAAGGAAAGGGGATGGTAGGACAGGACAAGAAGATGAATGCAATCGTCTCAAGTGAGATTCAACTTCAGAAAAAGCACAACACCGAACACCAAGAAAACAACACACCACACAGGCACCCTTATGCGAAGATCTCACTACATCCGTATTTCTAGTTTTCTACCCCAGAGCACTGGCACACTGTCACACTTCGGAGTATGCAGCAAGAGGTTAAAAACATTCAGCCTAGTTTTAGATAGGAAAACACGTTCTCTAAGTATCCCTCATGCTTTCAAAGTCTTGCTTTTTGGAGACTATAAAACATGCATTAAGGGAATGGATATTTTCTTTTGATTGCTTAGATTGCTTTCCTCTTTTTCAGGGGACAGGAAAGAAGATTTACTTTTATAGGGCAACCCAACAAGCTTGCAGGAATTTTCAAACCAAAGCTGTGTGTGAACTAGACTAGCAGTAAAATGCCTAGAAATGATCCTATAGGTGCTAGACAAAGTCTGCCTTGGATCAGTAACAAATAGTAAAGCTCTATATTCTGTGAAGCCACATACATCAATAAACCACAGGCAACAGTGAAGAGATTAGATATTGTAAGTGTATTCCTATCACAGTAAAGCAATTGCCATCCAGAAAACATAGAGAAATCAAATTCTATCTCCTCTTTCCACAGCAAAAGCATTAAACAACAACAAAATTCCAATTTATACTTTGTTTTTATAGGAAAGAAACTTTAAGAACAAACAGATTTACATTAAACAGCAGAGACAACAAAATTGGTTTCGAAAATACAGAAGTTAAAGGAACTCACTTTGCAACATGGATTAACACCCATTTTTGTTAACAAATAAGGTGGCAGGGAAAAAAACAATTGCATTTCTGAGTTATGCCACAAGGAATGCTTGWCGGTTTCAGTAGTTTTAAGAACAAGATCTTCTGAGTATTTATACGAATATATATATTATGTTCCTCCCCTCCTATCTGCCTTCCAGCCTTTGTAGGTCTATGCTAAGTTTTGGATTAATTATTCAGGCCTAAAATTAGTATCTCCAAAACTATAGATAGCAAATGCAGTGTCAATAGGCTCTTAAAAATCCTAAGTGACAGTCACATATTTGAAGGGCTCCAACATTACTCTAGTGTGTGTAACAGTCTCTTTATTGCATAAAGATTAAGAACAGCAGGTCACCAAGGAACCTTAATAAGCAAGGAGGCATTATTTCCTCTAGAGTATTATTCTGTAGAAACATGGGACAAAAATTCAGGTCATAGTAGTGACTCAAGATGCCCTCCACAAGGTTTCAAGGAACTTTTTAAGAAATCCAATCATCCTAATCACTCTCTGATAACAGGCATCATTATATTGTTTGTCCTTGTGATATAGACCAGCGGTAAAAACTAAACACAATCAAACCAAAAAACCTACTAAGCACTACAGTCCAATGGCTTTCAAGTTTCAACCGTTGAAACTTGATCTGATAGCTAAAAATACAGACTTAGTTCCAATCAGACGCTGAAACATAAAAGCAGAGGTCTCTACAGATGTGAAACAGTCCCTTCCCCATATTAAGATACCAGGTGTTGGCTGAACTCGTCTAATTACTTAAATGGTTTGAATGGTATAAAGGTTTATTGATAAAAAAAATCATCATACAAAAAGAAAACCCAATGAACATATTTCTCCAGTTCTCATACCTCTTTCTTCCTCGTGCTTTTTGGCTGAGGCACTCTTAGGTCTTCCTCTTCCTCGTCTGCTATGATCTGAATGGCTGTTAGACCTGGATCTTTTTCGGTTTTCTAAGTCTTTATTTACTGCAGAATTTATCTTCTCTCGCTTAACTCTCTCTGTCCGTCTCCTTTTGGCCTCACTCTTGTTTTCTGTGCAAATGAATAGAGATGGTATGATGCAGGGTTGTTTTTATCTTTGTTCTTAATTTACTCTTAGTGCTTACCCCACCCAATCACCTTTTTTTCTTTAAATCTCTTAGCAAAAGTGGTTAGATGTCTATACTTTTACAGAACAATTACATCTGCACAATATCCATGAGGAAGTTAAGGTGTCAGATCCAGAATGACACTTCACTTCTTGATTACAAGGATCAAGCCTTTAATTACTTCAAATGCATTTTGCAATGAGACATTTGCTAGTATACAAAAAGTTCAGTTTCCCATAATAAGATAGAAAAAAACTGCACAGATCACAGCCATCAAGACAGCCCATTGCATGTTTCCACTAGCAAAAAAAAAAAGTTTATCATATAGGCAAACAGCGAAGTACTTCATCTTCTTTTGACACGAACAATGAAATCACGCCCACTGCTAACACAAATCGAGATGCTGAGTGAACAATGCTGTCAGTAAATGGCACGTTACATAGCATACATGTCCCACCAAATCTAGCCTATGACAAGGCCTCATAATACTTAATGCTGAACAGGTGTATTGTTTTCCTACACACTAGAGTTAAAAAAGAAAAAAAGAGTATTTATATGAGTTTCACCTGTAAGTTAAGTATGGATTAATGAGCTTGGGTACTGAAAACAGTACAGTCACCACAGCATGCTATTCAACACAGTCTAGTTGCACATTTGCAGGGCTGCAGCACCATTCTGCAGTAGCTATACTGTTGAAAAAACTGGAATGACGTTTTCTAAAAGAAGTTGCAGTTATCTATGAGCACAATACAGACATACACGGTCTCCCACTATATCTTCCTGGAGAACTGGCTTCCTTTTGCTGCAGTTGTCCCATTAATCTTGTACAGACATAGGGTACAAACTGGACAGCAGGGTAACTTGTCACTAATGTTAATACAAAAGCTGTATTTCACAGTATCACAAAAAGGTTGAGGTAGCAAGGGACCTCTGGAGACCAACCTGTCCAACCCCCCTGCTCAAGCAAGGCCATCAGGAGCCGGTTGCCCAGGACTACGTCCAGATGGCTTTTTAATATCTCCAAGGATGGAGACTGCACAACCTCTCTGGGCAACCTGTGCCAGTGCTCAGTCACCCTCACAGTAAAAACATGTTTCCTGATGTTCAGAGGGAACCTCCTGTATTTCAGTTTGTGCCCACTGCCTCTTGTCCTGTCACTGGGCACCACTGAAAAGAGCCTGGCTCCATCTTCTTTACGCCCTTCCTTCAGGTATTTATATACATTGATAAGATTCTCCTGAGACTTGTCTTCTCCAGGCTGAACAGCCCCAGCTCTCTCAGACTTTCCTCAGAGGAGAGATGCTCCAGGCCCTTCATCGTCTTCGTGGCTCTTCACTGGACTCTCTCCGGTATGTCCATGTCTCTCTTGTACTGGGRAGCCCAGAACTGGACACAGTACTCCAGGTGTGGCCTCACCAGCACTGAGCAGAGGGGAAGGATGCCCTCGACCTGCTGGCAATACTTTGCCTAGCGCAGCCCAGAATGCCGTTAGCTATTTGCGGCATACGCGGTTAGCAAACCCACACGGGCGCGTTGCTGGCYCACGTTCAGCCTGCTGTTCACCAGGACCCCAGGTCCCTTCCCGCAAAGCTGCTGTCCAGCAGGGTGGCTCCCAGCACACACTCGTGCACGGGGTTCTTCCTCCCTCGGTGCATTTCCTACATACAAAGCTGAATTATGCAAGAACTTTGCTGTACCCGATTATGGCTTTCAGCTTCATTTGGTAACTACCTTATCAACTTTCAAATAAAACAATCGGGGAGGGGGAAAGAAAGTTGACCAACACTTCCAAACAGTACCACAGACCTTGCTTAACCTCCTCCACCTTGAAAGCTCAGTTATCTAACATAATGTCATACAATTCCTACAAGCTGCTAAACTACAAGTATCCTTCAAAATAGTGATACAAAGTATCAAATACTTAGTTTCCATTTTGTAGGCCTGGTAGATAGTTTTAAAAAGTAGACATTATACATCAGATATATTTAAAAAAAAAAAGTCTTCCCTAACAGGTGCTTGTTCTGACTAATTCCTACTAGGACTGGAGGAAGTGATAAAAATGAACACAAGGAGAATGTTAATCATGCATATTACGCATATTCAACCAACTTCTTCCTGTGCCCATCAACAACAAAAGACACACAAGTTAGACACAAAAAATACACTATTTTTTAATTTAACCATGCAGAGAGACGCAAGACCCACCTGGTTTTAGATTAAACAAGCGATCAATTTTATACAAAGTGCCATTCAGGTGTTCATGAATAAGTACAACTCAGCATAACTTCTTCAAAAAAAGAGGATTTTTACTTTCAGAAAACCCAGCTTCAATCAGCATGTACTTGGAAATCTGATCCCTTTGGCACCTTTAGACATTTAGCTTCAAAATAGGATTAACAGAAAGCTTTCTGTAAGGAGTTATTTTGCACAGGGACCAATATGCGCAGCTAGAATATACACAGAATAAATGCCAATATCACAAGTACAAAGGAATTGAGACTGAAAACACCAGCTTTCCCCCCACCTCAAAATTCAAGAAAAATTAACATATTAAAAGTCTACCATGCACAAATTCAAGGGAAAGTGAACTGACAACAGTCAATTTACACAGAGAAGTAAAATACTCTATCCTTTGCCTCCAAGAAATAACGGGGAAGAACTGTTGTCCCCTTCTTCCCATCTCTGTAAGTATTACCTGTGATGGGTGGTGATCTCTCAGCACGTTTAGCATGCAAGAGTTTTCGACTAATAAATATGTAGCCACAGGGACATGATTTACATGCAACAGGAACCTGGGAAAACAAAAGTCAAATATTTCAGATCATTTCAAATTATGACAAAATTCCTGTCCAATAAAAACTAGTAACTCGCATTTTGTCCTCAGAGATACCTCTTCAAATTCAGTCTGTACTGCAAACTATGGCCTGTACTATTATACAATTGTATTGAAATGTAGTAAAAACAGGTTCTCCTGTGAATCACCCACCAAGCCTTTTCTTTATGCAGTTGTTAGAAATCAAGCTTGAAATGTACAGCTGTTGTGACCGCTTTGCACTACAAACCCTTTTCCCCAGACTGTCAGGAAGAGGATGGGGGAAAGTGGAGTGCACTAAAGCAAGGGTGAATTAGAATAGAAATATAATTTCTCTTCAGAGCTCTCAAATATCCCCAGTCAAATCAGTCAGACATTCCCAAGCTTAATTTACTTAAATATATATATTAAAGAAAAAGTATGAGCGTTAAAACGGTCAGTACATTCTGAATACATTCACTTTCAGAAGCATTTGAAAGCAACTCCTTTTGAGAGCAGGAGCAGCTTTAAACAGGAGGCACAACAGAGCCCTAAGCAAAACAGATGCATTTGTACCACACTCTACAACACCATTGTAGACAAGGCTGGGTGGTTACAGAAGGACCAAGTTAATTCAAAGTGCAAAAAACCTACCAGAGCTAGTCAAAAGCTGACTGCAGGATGAAGAGTTTGAGACACTATAGTGCTTCTCCTGACCAGCTAAGCAGTCAGGAGCAGTACATTCCCCCAGCATAAGACAATTTAAAACAAGATGAGAAAATCTGGAAATGCCACACTTACATGAAAAATGGCAAAAATCTTACTCTGAACAATTAAAAGTAGTGATGCTGATAAATTACAAACCTCATTATCTTCACTTAAAGCCAAGATCTTTCGAGATCTTTTAGAGTAGTAAGGAATACACCATATTGCTTTGATTAGGTTTAAGACTGAAAACACAAATCAAAGCAAGTTTAAACAGAGATCTGGAAGAGATTAACACACATTAAAGTCAAGTCATGCTGAAGCACGACAGTGGGGAAAAAAGCAGGAGGTAATTTCTCAAACGTAATTCTTTAAGACAGGTCTCTACAAGTTTGCCGATGTCCACCGAAACAAACAGGAGTACAGAACCACGACTGCCTGCTCAATTTTACTGGACATGCAGAATCCCCCAGTTCCAATGTTCTACTGGCTAGGAAAAAAATTGCTAAATTAGTACATGAATTTGCAGAGGGGAACTTAACTGCTACTCAGAATAAACAAATTATTTTCCTTACTGTAGCACATCTTAACTCCTGTACTTCACCCTATGAACAGCTTACAGATAGACTTTTGATACAGGTTTTATATAACTACAGACTTTTTAATTCCCTTTATGGAGACACTGACACAATAAAAACCATTCTAATCAAGGTTTATTGAACCTTAAAGCTCAGAATTTAGCAGACTTGTGTGCACGCTTATCTCCTTGTTCACAAGTCAGTATAAGAGTACTAAAACACACTATCTAGCAGATAGTTTGTCTGTATTGTTAAGTTGATATAGGAGTTCCATTTAAGCCCATTTTTTAACACCTGGGTCTCTCCAATAATTACGTTTCCAGGCTCAGCCTAAAAAAAAAAAAAGTAGGGAAAACCACCCAAGGGGATTGGAGTAGACCCAATATTCTTCAAACTGTGTTTAACAGAACAATATTGTTCTCGTGTTACAGGTTTGGCATGTAGGTGTGTGCATCGTTTGGGGGGGATTAGGTGGGAAGGGGCTTATCCCCTGAAAGATATCAGCTATCCTTTGAAGACCTACACTGATAACATCCTGTAACATAATTATTATGGCAACAAATAGTACAAACACTATTTTACTCTGTTTAACATTTTCCTAACCAAAAAGAAATCAAGTTTCTCATACAAGAAAGTTTACCTGAAGCTAAATTAAGGAGTGATAATTATTTCTTCTGACTGACTGCAAGTCATTCAGGCTCCCTAGTTTAATGGGGCCATGCTTTTCTTGTGAAAATATCATCAAAAACCTTCTTTTTATTTAAAAAAGTCTAAATGGCAATTACATATCAGCTAAATTACAACATAGAAAGTGTAAAAGTCTAAGAAGTGTTACTCAATATTGTGCTCCAGTATTTGTGGCTGTCTAAATATTTCCATGCATGCCACTTCTAGTGAAGAAATCAGAAACAAATGCAAAGCCCTTGTTTATGGAAGAATTTAAGAAATGCTAGTACAGGACACAACCRTTTAAGATTCACACAAGAGCTTTCCCACACTCTGCGAAGGGCTGACTTGTACTGTAGGTTTTAGTTTCTGGTCCTCTCTCAAACATTTGGCACTGGAAAGCAAGGTCCTATGAGCAACGCTTGTGCCGGGGCAGGGCACATATGTACATTAATTCCATGTTAGACACAGAAGAGCTGCTAACAGAAAATCTACATTGACATATGCATATCATGTGTTTTAAAGAGCAGAACAAAGTGAAAGTTTCAGCATCAGCTTAAAAAACCTATAATGTTTGCTTACTTGCTCTTCCTATTGTTGGTGGTTTGACATTCACTACATTTATTTTAAAAAAAACAACCAAAACCCACCACCACACTCATATTCAACCTGTCACTCATTTTAATTTCGTCTTTCACCAACTGAATAACCAGAACTTGGCACACAATTTTTTCTTTTGAAAAAATTTTCGGAAAAATTTTCAGAAATAGTACTTCATGCTGAACATCTGAGCATTTGCAGTGGTTCATCTATTGCTCAAAACATGAAAGGAAGCCCCACACATAGCTGAACATTCCAAACTTGCAGGATGAGTAGAAACACTACAAAAACTATGCAAGTCAGAACAAGTAAGATGACTTTTTTTTTAATCTTTATAAGTAAAGAAAAATGGCATGAGATTATTTTTTTAAGTGTAGCTAAAAGAGTGTATACCAGTCAAGTTTCAGGATCAAATAATAGAAACGTGTTTCCCATGATTACGTGTAAAAGCCTCTCCCCCCACCCTGAGCCCCACAGCAGCCTTCTGCAGTGCTGTGCTATTGTTCCAGCAGAGGAGCGCTGCTATAACAGACTGGCCTATTTTTAATAAACATCATTACCAGTAAAAAGCGTAAATGAAGACAAGCTCGTGACAAATCAGCTGTTGTTAATGTTGAAGCGTAAGTAACTCCATTTTGCACACATAACAAAACTGCAGTGAGACATAAACAACAGTTCAGGTATACATTTGGACTACATGATAAAAATTGCAGGGAAGGTCTCGATTTTGCCGTTTCTAAACTACTCCATGAGAAAACAACACAACTGAACGCTCTCCCGACCGGCCTTAGGCACGTTAGTCATCCAAAGGACAAACTGCATTGTATAAATTACTGAGTTCATTATATTTTTAATAAATTACGTAGTTACTAAACAATAGTAGCGCATAAACAATTCTGAACGCCGTTTCAGCATAATATAATTATCACGCTACCCTGCAAGAGGAACACGATATTTCATCCACGTTCCAAGCAGAGGCTACAATTATTTATTTCATATAACCACTGCTTCACAGCGGCTCGGAGACTGTTTAATTTTTCCCCCTCCTCCCTCGAAACCCAACAGCTTCTCGCATTGCCATTGCGAACGCGCAGCCTGCAGCGGCGGGTACCGAGCAGCAGCCACCCCCGACAGACAGAAAACAGGAAGCAGGGCTGCGTGCGCCAGCGCGGGGAGCCCTCGGCGGCCGGGGCACGGCACAGCCCGGCGCCCCGCGAGCTGGAAGGCGGCGGCGAGCGGCCTCGGGACGCCGCCCGGCTCGGCGGGAGGTCAGCGCGGGACAGCGCACACCTCTGGTGCCGCACAAGGACAAGCCGAAGCGSAGCCGGCAGCGGCGCTCGCCCCCGAGGTGCCGCCAGCGGAGGAGGGCGGCGGACACCAGCGCTGCGCTGAGGGAGCGGGTCCCGCAGCCCCGCTACCGGCCGCAGCCGCGGGGCTCGGAGCCCACCGACAGCCGCGAGCCGCCGAGGAGGGGACTGAAGCCCACCTCCCCCGGTTCCGCCCACGGTTCCCATCCCGCCCCTGAGCCAGAGCCCCAGCGGCAGGAGGCACCTGCCCTGGCTGGGGTGGCCGGCGAGCCCCTCCGCCCCCGGAGCGGGGCACCCCGCCGGCCTGCGAGGGCCAACCGGCCCCGACCGCGGGCCGCCGGCTGGCGGGGCGGGCTCCGCGCCCTACCTCGGGATGGGCAGAGGCAGCGGGGCTCCGCCCGCTCTCGGGGGCGCCGTTTTACCCCCGCGGCCACTAATCCGCCTTCCCCGGCGGGGCCGGCCCCCGCGGGGAGCGGGGCCGGCAGACGCCTCACCTGCTGGTCGCACTCCGGGCAGGACTTGGTGGCCATCTTCACTTTCTTGGCCCTGCTCGAGGACATGCTCGCTGCCGCCGCCGCCGCTGCTGCCGCTGCTGCCGCCGCGGAGCGCCGGCCGCCCCGCCCCGGGGAGGGCGGGAGGAGAGGGCAGGGCCGCGGCGCCGGCCGGGGGGCGCTCGGCCGGCAGGATCCCGCACAGCCTCCGCGGGCCCGGCCCGCGCCCAGCGCCCGCCCCCGGCGCGGCCCTCCGACAAAGGAGCCGCTCCCCCCCGCCGCCGACGCCGGAGAAGCCCCGCCCGCCCCGGCGACGGCAGAGCTGGGGCGGGGCGCGTGCGCGAGGAGCCGGCTCCGGCGCCGGATTGGCTGCGCGCCACGTACCGCCGGGGCGGCGCGGGGGGGCTGGGGGCCGCCTAACGGCCGGGCTGTGGCGGGCCGGGAACGGCGCCGGCGTCCCCAGGCGCGGGGCTGAGGTGCCGGGGCACCGGGCTGGGGGGGAGCGGAGGGAGCCGGCGGCGGCGGACCTGTGGTGCCCGCCCCGAGCCTCACCTCTCGCTGTCACCGTTGCCGGAGCTCCGGCGCGATCGCCCCTCTCGGGTGTCTTCGGCGTGGCCGAAGGCTGGGCAACGCTCCACAAAAACTAGTGGCCTCTTGGGTTCCATGTTGCCACGGCCTTACGTTTAATTCCAGGTAGTAAGTGACAGGGCAGCTCCGCTATCGCCTTGCACGCTACCTGTGCCCCATAAGCAGCACCAGCAGGATGAATAGTTACACTGAGGCGTACAGCAGTCAGGGAGTGTTAAATAACTGTTTTTCTGGTCTTCATCTCAATTCAGAAAAAGACAAGACTGAGGGAGAGGGTTATCACCTGCTGCTCGTTTATCTTTGGGACCCTGGTGGTTCAACACTTAGGGTATTCAGTCATGCCTCTAAAAGCTGTTGTTATGCTTGCAAATTTGATGTTTTTACATTAGTATGTTAATTTTCCTGTCACTCCCACCTAAAAATATTAATAGCATAATGTAAACTACCTGTATTTTTATATTTCTTGTAAAATACATTTTTAAAGAAATAAAGCAGCTGGAAATACTCATTTCAACTCTGAAATTCCTTCAAGTTATAGCTCTTAGACTGAAACTTTGCATCAGCATGTAGAAGTATTCCTACAAAATGCTTATATCTGAATCATTTACCTTTGGACTTAAAAAAAAGAGGGCAGTGAAATGACAATACTGCTAGTAACAGGAGTTTGGATGGGGGTTTTTTTGTACTACAAAATGTCCACAAGAGAAAAGTGCAGCAAAGTCTCAACAGAAAATTCTTTTTGAAGATTACGGTTTAAAATAGCCTGAAGTAGAGCTGCCAAGAAATATTAAAGAACTGTACTGGAACTGTAATGCTTTCACATGGGTAGCAATGAGTTCATCTGTGAGGCTGGCTCTGGGCCCAATATAACAGAATTTTTATTTTATATGTTTGTAGTTTAGTCTTGAACTCAGTCTGCTGCACCTAAGTATTGAGAAAAAACATTGGAGAGGCAGTTTTAATAAGACTTTTGTCTATACTTCTCTTTCAGGGAAATTAACCTAAAAGCGGTTTGGAGGAAACTTTTTTAAAGTGACTTTTACAGCTATTTAAATGTTAATACTGTCTACTAGCTGATTACTGAGTTACTTTGATGCATTTGGTCAGTTCTTGGTGGACAGGAATCTAGAGAGAGTATTTGTTCATCTGCCAGGACAGCCCAAATAATTTTTCCCTGCCAGGCAAATTAGAAAGACACTTCTTCCTTCAGGCAGAAGACAACTAGCACTTGTCATAGTTTCTCACAGAGTAAAATTCTCCCTGCAGCTGAAGGCCCAGTGGTCGTATCTTCCTGTGTCTTGTTGACCTTCCCTGCAGATCAGATAGCGCTCACAGTATCCCAGTTGCCAAGTAAGCTGGTCTAGAGTCTCACTGGTACTTGATTTATTTAGCTTAACTGTTGAGGCTAATTTATTACAGGTTCTGTGAAACTTGAAAATGGAGTTCCAGATTCATAAAAGACCACACATGCAATATGTTATGCTTTATTGCTTTATGATAAGCAATATGTTTTCATTACAGATTTCTAAGTGACATGATTGCTGTACATACCTTAAATGTAGACGGTAAAAACTGAAACATCTTCTGAAAGGCCACAGAGAATAACAAATTACATATCTATTCTGAGGAAAATCCGAACATTTAGGAGATAACACAGGGAAGTCATGTGATATAATAAATTTAACAACAGTAATGAGGTACATCTTCACCTTAATCATTTGAAATGTGGTTCCTCTTAGTAATCTTGACAGTTAATCTTCTCATATGACAAAATCCACAGCTGACAACCTTAGGATAAAATTTTCCTTCTCTAAATTTTAAAAACAAATCTCTTTCACTTCATACTAACCATGATCTCCTCAGAGTAGATTTCTCACATTTACTGTTTGAAGTGGGAGGCTGCAGTTCTGGCCCCACGTACGATCAGTCCAAGTCATTTACTATCTTCTCTTGTTGACAGCTTACCTCTATGATTATCAGGGGTAGATCTCCAATGACAGCTCCTGGATAAAACAGAATAACAGAACTCCGGACTAAGCTATTTTTCACATGCAAACTGAGGAAATGCAAGGGTTTTAATCATTTCTAATCTGTTTAGGCTCCACTTTTCCCACCTGGCCCAGGAGAACATCTTCCCACCCTTCCTTTAGCAGTCACCCTAAAGAGGGAGAAGCCATCTCAAAGCATCCTAGCGGAGAGGGGCATACTTTGTAATGGACAGAGACTCCATGAAGACAGCCCCTAAATGAAGAAGATTATGATCCATATTTGTACAAAATACTGTACTTCTCATTGTACTTCTCACTGTACTTGATTTCACAAGTCTTTCATATGAACATTTATAACTTTGTGTATTCACTAATATACACAAGTTAATTAAAGACACTGAAAAATCTATTCCGGTAATAGACCAGCTGTACTGTTTCTTTGTTGTTGTTTTGCACTCTTCTTAAATAAATTGATTTAATGTAAAACTGTTGCAAGATTTAAATGACCAGAAGGATCTGCTTGGTAAATCTACCTGTTTTCCACTGGAAGCCCTACATGTCACAACTGGCTGCAGTGGAAGCTTTCGCATTATTGCAACACAAAGGATTTTGATTTCAGGTGATAAAACAAATGTAGAGGTAATTGCTCCAGATAGCTTTATATTTTTGCCAGCTAAAAAGTAAAGAATAAAATAAGCTCAGCATTTTGATTCTAAATTACTCACATAAAGCAAAAGAGGATGGATGCTTATTAAACTATTCTACAACTAAGGTTTCCACCACTGGAACACATAGTAGTTACACTGTAAGTGCAATGCTTGCTTCATGCACACTATCACGAAATGAAAGCAATGCTGGAATGGATATATGAATTACACACAAACAAAAATAAACTCATAATAAAAGTACCTATAGTCAAAATATAATTAGAAGTGTTTTAAATCCTGAATATTGATAGTGGGGGAACCTCACTGAACTCTGATTACCATCTCTCCACACAAATATACTCTGAGTGCTTTTCCAGGTGCTGTGGGTATCTAGATGCTTTAAGTTACAATGAGCATACGTAAGTATTAACTTTGTCTCTTATAGATAAATGTAAGATATACAGGTATACAGTTTTGTTTGATCTAGTTTTCCTGATTCTATGCCCAATGCCTCAACTATAAAACCATCTTTACTGCAGCCTCATACACAAATTTCTCTTCCTGAAGACCGCAGTCAGTGTTGTCAGACAGCAGTGTGCTACTACCGTACCTATACCACTACCAGGACCAAAGCAACAGGAAAAGCGCTAGACCTCTGCAATCTATCTCAGCAGGGCCTGAATTCCTGAGAGGTAAATTACATTTATGCCCTAGAAAATATCCTTCAGATTCCCAGTTTGTCATGCCAGCCCTCTCCATCCTTACTACCAATATTGTATGATGAATAAAGAATCAAACATCTCATCATTTGCAACATCCTTTCCTGTGACAGTACAACCTATTAATTTATTTCTATCCTTCCTCTTCCTTGAGGCTCTATATTGAGCCCAGTTCCCACTCAGGGCATGAGATCATACTCTTCTGTACTTGTGAGCGTCTTGGGCTCCCCCAAGTGTGTGTTGTGGTTTCTGGGTGAGTACAGTTACTGAATTGGCTGATTTGCCCTTTTCCTTTTCTTCATAGGATTTAAGTTATGTCTCAGAGGATGGGTTTCGTTTCTCTTCTCTCTCTGCGTATTGTTTTCAGCCTATAGCAATCCATTACCAGCAGAGGTCTTTCTCCAGAGATACACGAAGACAAAACAGGTTTATTTTTTATATAAACTGTGACTGTTGCCAAAAGCACAAATGGGTTCTATGTAGGCAGAACATGCAGATTTCATTCCTGAATCAAGACCAAATCCATGCAACCAGGACCTTGAGACTACTTTGGGATTTTTTTTTCATCTTAACTGAGAAGGTCCAGATACAGCAAAACGTAGAAAGTATTTCAGAGGGTCTTTATAACAGCAGAGGGCTCTGCTGTGTATAGTAACAGTATCTAGTAAAGAAGGTAATGAATATACAAGAGAACTAACAGAGATCTATTACAATATCCTGCCTTTCTTCATAGAGCAAATAAATTAGTCAGTGACAGCTGTTCAACTATTCTAATACAAACAAAAATATTTTCCTTACTGAATGCAAACAAGGTAGTATTCATAGCTAAACAACTGACTATTAAGATTTACCAGACATGTATTTTTCTTATTATTCTAATTTATTAACACACTATTTTGAGTTCTGAAAGTCCAAGACTGTTTCTTTTGCACCATTTCAGAGGTTTAATCCAGCACTAAGAAAAAAATAAGAAATACCTTTTTAAGTGTCCAGGTACCTCCTCTCTTAGAGAGTCAATAACGAGTGGCACCTTGCAAGACCATGCCTCATTTAAAATGTGCTTCACAATAATTTGAAATAGAAAATAAGACAGTTATGCCATTTATCTACTTTATGAAAAGCTACACATGACTTTTTAAGTGTCTGTTCCTGATGGCTTCTTTTCTTTGCTGTTGTCACAACAGAGTCCAGCTGATCCGAATGGTCTGAGATCTTAGGGTTCTTTCCCCCCCTTCACTGGAACGCAGTGTATATGCCTGCCACACCGGTTTCTTGCACACTACAGTATTTTGGCGTGCAACTGTAATTTTACAAGGAAAATATCCCAAAGTAGGTACAATTCACATATTTAATCCACATCAGATTTGGAAAGAGAAGCACTTCCTAAGTTTCATTTCTGCTCACCGCTACAGACAATTTGGAAGCATTCTGCTCTCCTGCAGTAGAGTTCCCTCTGAGCTCTCCTGTGAGGGCTGACAGCCTCAGACTTGCCTAAGAGCTGACAACATGCAGCAAATTGAAAAATTAAATTCCTAAAATGCTGTGCAACCTTGTGTCAGAAAGGTTATAACATGCATCCTGATTAAGTAATGACTTCCTAATTAGTCAGCTATATTCAGTGGGGTTTTTATTCTTTCCACAGATGAAGTATTATCTAGAGAATTGTTAAGTTATATCTAAAATATGTGGGTATTCATAGCAAGAACAGAATGTATCAGAGGAAAATTACAAACAATAAGAACAGCTAGATTATAATATTTGCAATGTTACCATGAATGAATTGAAGTTGTAATGTTACAGTATACAACTGGTAAGAGGAAAGTACTATATAAAAATCAGTTCATTATACAGACAAGTTTTAATCCTATTTTCTATTATTCTGGTTTTGGCAATTTCGGTAATCACAACAGTTTGCAATACTTAATACTGTTGCTATGCTTCTCATCAGTCGATTTCAGGGTAGCTGTAATCTGAATACCCTCTGAGTCCTTTCATAAAAGAAATCAAAGTTGTGCCTAACAAGTCCTTTGAGATCCCATTACTCTGAACTTGGGCAATGTCGTGAAATCCTGATTTAGGATCCTGCTGACTACACCAATTTCTTGCGAATAAGTGTTTTAGAGGCTGCTTAAAGAATCACTGTCAAAGGTATTAGCAGAAAGTGATTTTAATAGAAATTTATAAAAGCACGACTTAACAGAGTTCGATGGCAAGGTTCACTCTACCACTTACTACATGGATGAAACATACAAAGGAAGATCAAGCTAGAAGGATTTATACAGAGACCGAAGACAAAAAGGGTAAGGGAGACCCTCCCATTGAGTCACAAGGTTCAGAGAAGACCCCCTTGCTTTCTAAACTCCTGATGGAGTCTAGGTGCGGCTAGATCCGCTGCTAGTCCCAGACTCGGCCAACGGTTTATGTCTAAGGGATTAGATGTGCCTAGCAGCAATCTAAGGTACATTCATAATTTTAAGGTGAATCACAAGATTTTAGCAACACTTAATCATTGACTAATTTAACATTTACAAAGTAAGTTAACAGGATTTACTATAATCACAATGGTAGCTTAATTACAGATTGCACTTGCTGTCAGTTACCTAAATCAATTCACACACAGAAACACAAATATATATAAATGTACAAAAGGTATACCTGTTAAAATTCCCCTCGAGTCTCATGAAATATTCACGTCAAATATCTCGGTATTTCTCAATGGGCGATGGGTTGAGCCTCGAGGAGTGTTTCAGCCCAGGTCCCATCATCAGCTTTTGGCGAATGGTCCTCTGAATATCACAAACTCGAGAGTTCACGAGCTCTGAGTGGCCTCCCACCCAGAGGAAGATACTGGGCACAGCCCACAGCAGTCCAGGAGAGCTCAAAGGGCCTCACTTGGGGCTGCTGTTTATAGGTTTATAGGACCATGTACATGTTTATAGGACCATGCCAGCAGTGTAAGCAAGTATGC
Organism: Oceanodroma leucorhoa; assembly: GCA_030449065.1. Taxonomy (NCBI): domain Eukaryota; kingdom Metazoa; phylum Chordata; class Aves; order Procellariiformes; genus Oceanodroma; species Oceanodroma leucorhoa. The sequence goes on along the minus strand of JASVER010000007.1, from coordinate 6,639,606 downwards.
CAGCTTCCACCAACACAATGTGACTGCTAGCTATTTCAGACAACTATGAGAGAGTTATGAGCCAGCTCAAAGCGTTACTGCAGCACCAAGCTTCCCAGGTAATCGAGGCCCACTTTTGCTTTACGGTCACGGCAGCACTTTCCCGCCTTTGCAACTGAACGTCATCACCACTTGTCCACCACAATCCGTGGCGACAGATAATCAAAGTGAAGTCCGCTTCAAACAACATTTAACATTTTTTTAAGAAGTCATATCTTTTCTATACCTTTACTGTGCTTCTTTTTGTAATCAGAAAGAAACATTTTAACTTCTAGCTCCTGTATTTTAGTAAGTTGCTATATTAGTAATGGAAAAAAAATCCTTGAACTTTTCCATTCAACTGCTTGATTTTATTTGATTCTTAAAGCAAATGTGTCCAATACAGTGACCTTGTCCGTATATTTTATAACAATGAGTTATATGTCGCTGAAACGCTCTAGGGGTAAAAACTTGGTGGGAAGATCCCTCTCTAATCAAGCTGAAACCTAACCTACAAAATGAGTCTTATGGCTCCAGTCAACATTGTTTTTTAAAAAAGATTTATTTGCTTTATGAAGCAAGTCAGCTTCAGATGAGATTTTTAAAAGAAGCTTTTATTAAAATATTAATAATTTAAATTATTTAATGCCAGTAGCAGCTACAATTCCATAAAAAAGGCTTCCAACATTTTATTCTCACATATCAGGCCTTTTTCATGGGAAACTTTATTAAAATCCAGATGATGTTCAGAACAGTTCGGTTTAGAATCATAGAATCATTAAGGTTGGAAAAGACCTTTAAGATCATCGAGTCCAACCGTCAACCCAGCACCCATGCCCACTAAACCATGTCCTGAAAATATCTTGTTTCAACAAAATAATAATTTTTCACCAAAAACCTTCTGAGCAGTTTTATTTTAAATGTAGTGTGCATAAAAAATACTTCACAAAATAAAATTATATTATTTTCATAGAGTGCCTTTTCAATTAATTCTTACAAAGAGAATTCAACAGACTATTTTACATGTTTCATTTTGGGTTTGTTTTTTGGGTAGGGCATTGGGCTTTATTTTTGCTTATCATGAGAGAATGAGAGCTGGTAAACATTAAGATATGAAGTTACTGAACTGGCACTTTTTCCACTGACTGCATTGAGCTTTGGACCAGATCTTAAAGGTTTATGTTCAGTTTGAAGAACAGTAGAAACAGTAATTTCTCTGAAGATGCTCATTATATTCCGAACTGCTACCATCAGCAGTATTCTACACGAGACAATCATCCTCCATACTTGTACAACACAGAATACAGGAAGGGTTTGCTCTTTTTGACTAAAACCCCATAGTTTTTGTAATGTGGTTTCCATTTACTTCGTGTCCTCAGAATCCATTTAAATGGACTTTATTATTTAAATATAATTACCAGCACTTTGCCATTTTAAGCTATTAAGAGTAGTTTTCTATCCAGTGCCTTAATTTAAATGAAACAACAGAAGAAAAATGAGTGCTTAGTTACCATGTGCCATTATTGTAATCATGGAGTTTAACCCATGCAACTAGTCATGACAAAGAAGCTTACTGAAGGTCTTTCAAAATGGGAACATGTGACAGCAGCTGTTAGTCTGTTTATCAAGGTTTTTTCTCCAACTCTCTATCTACCTTTCTATGTATTTATGCATTTGCTGTTGTTCTGTATCTCCAACTCCTCCCCATCAACATGAAATTCATTATTTTAGCTTCTTAGGACTGCAAGAAAACCAGCCTCTGTCTTTATGACTAAAGATGGAATGCAACATGGGGATCAAAGRACTGCTCTTGGTAGGCAGTACTTGCCACCTTCTTTGTCTGGCTTGTCTGAAACTTGTGTTCATATGATTTGTATAGGATACATAAACTGCCTGTTGATCAGGCCAATTGATCACCACAGGCCAACCTGCAAAAGCTAACGACTTCTCTGAAGGGTATCACATGAACCTGTAATTATGCGTGCTATCCGCAGTTCAACTCAGGGGGCAGTGGAGAGAGAGAAAGGAAGATTTCTGTAAGTAAATACAAAAAGATACTTTATCCTTAATAGGTCATTGCACAAGATTTTTACAAACATGCATTAACTAATTTCACAGTCATGAGGTAAGTTATCTTTTCCTCATTTTATAGGTAGACATGCCGAGCCACAGTAAGTCAGAGACCCATGCACAAAGCACAGCCACACTGACATACGAGTGGAATGCTGACTCTCCTGAAGTCATCAGGGGCTTTTGCTGCTAACTTCAAAAGGCAAAGAGATAGGCACAACTTTGCCTCAACATTGCAAGTTCATCATACACTATTTCCTTTCCTGAAAGTATCTGTATTAAAATAACTTTTGGAGATACATTTACCATAATTAAAGCAACAGATACTTGTTCTATAACACAAACAAGACTTCATGTTACATTGAACATGGAAAGGCTTTTTTTCATCTTATTTATTTCCTGTGCGCATTTCTTAACTTAGGAAATCAATCAGACTATTGAATTTCAAGTTTGCATATATTCATTCAGATGCTTTACTAAAAATATATGCTTTGGCTTGTGCAACATGCATTTTAAGATTGTTAGCCTTATTCCAATGCTGCCATGCTGTATTACATGCTAACAAGCGGCATTACAGAATTTGCAAGCAAGGTGTGAGGTCTTGCCTGGATTGTCAGCTAGATGCAGACGGAGATGTCAGGCGGTCCGTACCTTTACTTCCTGGGGGATCAATCAGAGGTACTGTGGCAGTGCTGGCTGGAAACTTTCTGCTACGCCAGCTCTTTCTGGGGGGCGGATTAGGGGTGGAACCCTAGTGTGTGGACCAAGAGCAAAGGTTAATTTGTGTTCTTCCCCTAGCAAAATTAGTGGTTCCAAATCCATTGGACTTCGATTTTTAATAGGCTGGGTAGCATTTCAACCCTGGTTTCTAATGAACCCTGCAAAACTCATGCTCAAATCAAGATGTCTGGGAAGTCTACTTGTATACACCGAATGGAAATATTAGAATGTAAAGGAAGTTGAACATTTCAGGTGATCTGATTAAAGCTTATTGCAAAATCAGTTCTGGTTTTGTTTTTGTGGTAAATTTGACCTTGACAAATCTTACCACAGCTTGAAATCTTTTCTTCTAAACTACATTTTATCAAACCTGGAAAAAAAGCACTATGACACTGCTTGTTAATTATCAGTCAGAAAGCCAGATTCAGGTAACACTCAGCTTTCCAGATGGACAACTGATGGCAGCTTTAATGGAAAAGTGACAAAATGTGCAGGCTCCAAAACTTGACATTTCAAAAGTTAAACAGGTTTAAAATATGGGGGGAAAAAATCAGTCTGAAGGAGAAGCAGACTGCAATGTCCTGAAACAGTTACTGAAGCTGCAAATAAACAAAAATGCCCTTCTTGGAACTTGAATTTCTAACATATAGTGCTCTACTGGGTCATTTTGTGAACAGAATTTTGGAGAGAGGATAAGCAGGGCCAGACACACTGCACTGAGCCTTCACATGCTGAGCAGGAAACAAGAAAAAGTTTTCAGTACAATCAGTACAATGACTGGAAATACACAAAATTTAATTCCTGAGTAAAACAAATGAATGTTCTGCACCATCTCAAGACGGTCCCTTCAGCACAAAAGCCATCCCGTTTCAGTTATTTTGTTAACTATGAATTGACTAAAATTCTCAAGTAGCAATTATTTTTAAATTAGCACAGAGCAAGAGCTAAAATATTGCACTTGAAATAGAATAAGGAAACTAAACACTATGGCAAGCAGAAGCTCATTAGAAAGAAGAAATAGTAAAGACAGGAAAAAGACTCAAGATACAATTGTACGGGACAAAATAAAATCAAACGCAGCAAAAGCAGCTTGCTTTCTCTTCATCAACCAAGGAAAGATACCAAAACACAGAACAGAACCCAAGTCTCAAACCATATAATTTAGGTACCTAAAATAGGAAGCTGGTTTTCTATATTCTAAGTCAGTGGAGAAAGTAAAAAGAAGGTTCTACAAAAACAATTCAGACACAAGCCTGATTTACAGCCCAGGCTCTTACTCAGGGAGGTAACATTAGGTCATAGAAATATTCCTAAGTCAATGATCCTTTATTCCACTCTCTGACCACAAACAAGGAGTCTCTTCTGGGCACCCAGGACGGGTAAAACGGGCCTTCTCCCCAGGGGCAGCAATAAGGAGAGAATATTAACCTCTCTCTCCCCTGAATTCTGCTGCTGCTGTATTTCATGGCAGATCTCCAGTCATTTGCTATGAAAGCTGAACTGAACCTGAGAGAGAAAAACATTTTAATCATCTGGAAACAATGAGGAAACTGTGAAAGAGGAACGACTTGTTCCTGCGGGAGGGAAGGATCAGGAGAAAATGCTCCGCTGGCAGGGTGACAGCGTGAGGGACGAGGCTGCTGGCGTTCAGCCCTGCTGCCTCATCTCTAGCCCTGACTCCGCTCTCCAGCAGCCCAGCAACAGGTGACCCACCTGCAGACCCCACCGCTGCACACTAAACCTCACGCTGCATTTCCAGCGCCACCGCGAAGCTGCCAAACGCGAGCAGGAGGCTTTTTTGCACAACGGACAGAGGAGACTCAGCGGGGGCAATACTGCATTTCTCAAACCGCAGAGCAGAATAACAAATCCAGACAAAGGGAGCGCGCTCTGCCGCGGGCAGGCGGCGGCGTGCGGCGGCACGGCGGAACCCGCCGCCGCCCGCCCGCCCGGGCTGCGGCCCCGGCCCCCGCCGCCCCCGGTGCCGCCCCGGGGCTTGCACCGAGGAGACCTGGCTTTGCCATTCCCTTGGGAAACGCCCCTGGATTTGCCCCCTCCCCGGCTCCCCCGGCATCTCCGGCGCCGGGAGCGCGCCCCCGCCCGCAGGCGGCGGCAGACAATGCGGGACCCCGGCCGGGCCGGGCCGGGGAGGCCTGTGGGTGCGGTAGTTCCCTGCCCATCACCTGATGCGGTGGGCAGGCGCAGCCGAGGGCTGCAGGAACTACAAAACCCGCCAGGCAGCGCGCCCGGCAGTCTGGCTGGTGCAATCCACACCTTAGCACGCCTCGGGGCCGGGGGAAGCGCGGGCAGGGGCGGCTGCTGGCGCTGGCTTGAGAAGGATGGTTTTACCCGGGACTCTTCCGGAGCACTAGCGCGGGCACTTCTGCTGGGGAGAGGGGTCTGCAACGCTATTCTGATGCAATGGTGGGATCTATTGCTCCTCTGGTGGCATCGCAACACTGCAAGATCAGTTGTATCCGTTGCAATTAAGTTTGCAGGATCTGGACATGGGAGGATCGAACATGTACGTATAACGGTGCCAGCTCTTCGGTATTTCTTCTGACTGCATCTCTTGCTCGTGTGCGTCCTACCAGCTCCCGGTTCTGATTACAAAATACACCGATCCTCAGCGCTAGTATCCTTAATCTTGCTTTGGGAACTACCCGAAAGAGCATGCATCGATTTGTCTTGGTTGCCAAGCAAACCGCGGCAAGCCTGGGCTGCAAAGGGCCGGGGGTCTGCCGAAGCGGAAGGAAAGACATGGCTTTGCGCTGCGCGGCTTCGCTGGCGGCGGGGCGGCAGCCGCGGTGTCCCCGGCTCCCGCGGCCGGCGCGGGAGGGGACGGTGCGCTGGAGCAGCGCTGCCAAGGCCTCCGCGGTGAAGATCAACGAGAAGGCGAGCAGGGAGAAGATCCTGACGCTGGAGTCCATGAACCCCCAAGTGAAGGCGGTGGAATACGCAGTGCGGGGCCCCATCCTCCTTAAAGCCGGCGAGATCGAGAAGGAGTTGCGGAAGGTGAGACGGGGGCGGCCGGGGGTGCGCGGCAGGGCAGGGCAAGGCAGGGCAGGGCAGGGCTGGGCAGGGCGGACTCCCCGCCGCGCCGCGCCGCTCCTTGCCGCCCGCTCCCTCGGCGTGCCCGCCGCCGCCGCCCGCACTGGCCCTGCCCCCGGGGCACTCCTCCGCCGCCGCCGCTCCTGATTGGGACGTCGGGGGGCTCGGCAGGGCCGCGGCCGGCGGTGGGGCCGACGTGGCAAGCGATGGGGCCGGCGGAGCCGCTGACACCCCCGGGGCTGAGACGCGACCCTGCAGAAGCCTCGGGAAAGCGGGCGGCGGGCGGCGGCGCTGCGAGCGCCGGGCGATGCCTCGTACCAAGTTAAGAACTTGCAGACCACGAGCAGCCTTTCCCCCCATCCCTGCTGCTGCCCGAAGCGGGGCCGGACGCGCTTTCCCCGCGGGAGGCTGCGGGAGCGGCCGGGGCGCGCAGCCGCCTCCCGCCCCTGCCTGGCCCGCCCCGGGCCGGCCCCGGCCCCGGCCCCGCTCCGGTGCGGGACACCCCCTCACTCGTGCCCCTTCACACGGGAGGCGGGAGAGGCGCAAAACAAAGAACCGCCCTCCGGCTACTGTTTATCTCGTGTCACCGATTGCGTAAGGCAAATACAGTATACCCCCATAAAGGAGTGTTTACATTTCTTCAGCCACTTTGACCCTTTGCTGCAATCCCATGTCCTTTGTGTTATACAAGAGGGTGACTGACCAGCTTTCGTCATACTGATAGAGCGTTTAAAACATCGATTACGATTTTAGAGATACTGCCTTCGCCGGGGCAGGCAGACACCTTTGGAACCGGCGGTCTCCCAGCACGTGAGATGGAGCCAGCTCTCCCTTCCCAGGCACCGCTCCGCGGGCTCGTCCAGCGCTCCTCTGCCTCTGCCCGTTCCAGAGCCGGAGAGGCTGGTGCTTTCTGAGGAGACCACCGGTGGTGTGCTGCTCTTATTTTAGTTGCACAAGTTGAGCTGCTTGAGGACAAGCCTTCAGAGCACAAGCGCTCGGTAACGCTGCCCAAAGTTTTAGGCGGTTAGCGCTTTTAGGAGGATCGGGCAATAAAGCCTGATACAAGATACTCCTGAGGGTCCGGGCCCAAACGTACTAAATAAAGCATCCAAATCAGTCAGTGCTTACATTTTGTTCTTCATACTTTTCTCTCATTCCTTATCTTAAGACTTAGCATTGAAAAAACAAAAACCCTTAGCAATTCAGGTATGGCTCTTTGCTTGTACTGTTGATCACAGCTTCCCTGTCAGCATGAGGATTCACTTATTTTTGTTTTGAATAAAGCATCTGGCATACTTACTTTTCTATGATTTCAAATATTATTCCCTGCCTTCACTGCTTTAGGAAGTTGTGCTAATATGTTATTACAGGTACTGCAAGACCAATTTGATTAGTATATGTAAAGTGCTTTGAACAAAAGCAGTGCCATAGCAATGCTAACGAGATTATTTTAATTCTTTGGTCTTTGTGCTACTTGCTTCCCCTTGTTTTAGAAGGTGAAGCATGTTTTCAGCTCACTGTGTATTATATACATCAATTACTTATATCTAATTCAATAATTATTAAAAACAGCTTCTTTTTTAGAATTCTACTTTAACACTTCAGAGTGGTGATGGAGATTTCACTTCAGAACATTTGTTTTGATTTTTGCCTTAAAACTTGTTTATAAAGGTGTCATTGACTTTATGCAACTAGGTTCTCTAGTGGGTGCATTTTCCAGAGTAAAGAATCTTCCAGTGTTCTCACTGAGTGTGTTTGTTTTCAAGTTAACATCACAGGGCAGGAGATATTACTTCACAAAACAAATATAATATGATCTTCACTAACTCCTCCCAACTCCCCTGCTTACTTCAATTACCAGCTGAGTCACTGGCAGAGAGAATAATCTTCTGTGCACTTTTTAAAAAATCCAAGAGCAAGCCATTGCCAATCACTTCATTAAAAGATTGTTTGAGCAGTTTTGTGCCCACTTACGTGGCATTTTCTATTTAAAAGGTTTTTTCTTGACCCAGTCTTGTGGAATATTATCAATGGCTATCAGCATTCATAGACATGTGACTGTGCTCTAAGATGACTAAAGCAAACAAAAGCCTCCTTGTTGGCAGGGAAGGAGGACAACAGTATTCCTGCAAAACTTGAGACAATGTATCTGCAGAGAACACTAATCAACTTGAGGAAGCAGCTGAAAGACTTTATTTTCTCCTGCACTGCTCAAGTTATTCATTCCTCTTTGCCTTTCTGATAAAAATGCTGTTATTCCTTCTATTCTTTAATCAAACTCTCTGGTAAAGTATACAGCCTTGAGTAGTACCTAGGTTCCTTATAATTGAAATATAGGTTATCTAAATGTCTATTTTTTGGTCTAAAATTGACTTCTGTGTGATCACACGTCAATGGCACTTCTTTGTTTACTTTTAATTAAAGCTGGACAACTCTTCTTTCATCCCTCTCAACCTTAGCTCACAGTTAGGTCAACCACTGCCAGCAGAATTAACACTGACTGATAAAGAATAGAGGCTGAAGCGGTTGTCAGAGAAAGGTGATGCCCCACAGCATCTCTAGATCCATGATTACTCTTCATTGGCAGCAAAAGGGCTGCCCCATAGCAACTCTACTCCAGATGATGGGGAAGGAGCTTTGCACAGGCATGAAAGCATGGACTCCATAGTATGACATGGAAGCGCTGCATTGGCTGGTGGTAGCAAGAGCAGGCAGAGGTGAAGCAATGATATACTCACTAGTAAATCTGCATTTGGCCTGTTCTGCCGAGATGCCTTTGGGTCATTTGTTTCTAAACTAAAAGCATCTTAAATGCAGACATTGCTTAATCAGATGCAATAAAGGCTCTCCTTGTTTAAACTTGGTTCAATTCAGTTAGACTTCATACTTGTGTAACTTATACAGCTTGTTATGTAGACTATAAAATAGCTACTTGAAGCTGTTTGCACAGTGTAAGCTTTCATCTTCTTTGAGTTTTGTTCTGCTGTCTCAGATTCTGAATAGCAGTTCCTCTGTTATTCTATCTGGCACTTGCTTCTTTTGTATATTAACTGCAAATGATTACAACACGAGCTGTAACTCCACAGTGCATATAGAATAAGGACTAAAATGTTATTTGAGAAGTCTCTGACTAGGTAATTGAAGGGATAGTTCTTTAAAAAGTAAACAAAAACGAGGCATTAATTTCAGCTAATGTGCTCAGGATTAAGCCAATATAAGTGACAAGTTAGAATACTCTATTAAAGCAGAAGAAGATTGATTGCTCGGGAGTACAGATGGGCCATGCTGTACTTGGACTTCATAAGTTTTGTTGGCCTGTGACCTGTACTCATCTAGGTGGAAAATCAACGTTTTGATCTACATTAAGTCTTTCCAGCTGGAAATCTTTTGCAAAATCACTTACTTGAATTACTTCTCTGAATATTTTTTTGAAATTGCATCATGCTTCAAAAGTGAAAACCTGATTTCTCTTCCCCTTTGCTAACGGTAATAATCAGCTGATTCTGGCTTACTAAGGTGATACAGAGAGAAAGAACTGACTTCAGCCATTTTCCTTGGTGTTTATGGAAACTTTTTAAAGCAAGCTAGAGCACAGGCATATATTAATAAATGATTATACTCTCAACAGAACTCAAGCAAGTAAGATCCTTTTTCTATCCCGCTTTTTTTAGACTTGCTAACAGATGGCCACCGTATCAAGTATTGACTTTAATTACATTTCAGACTAGAAATTTTAGCCTGAACGTGAATTCAATGCAAGAATAATGTGATCTCTGGATAGAGCCCTTCTCTTTACTTATCTTTACATAGGCAGCACACAGACCTGATTTGTTACTTTGCATTCATGCTAATTTTAACTGACCTTGTTACGGAAAGTCCCTTCGTATCTGTTACTCTGGCATCTCTCTCCACTTACACTCTCCTTTTTTCCCCATTTCCTGCTTAGGTTTTACATAATGTCAAGTTCTATGTCAGGTTAAGTTGGCTTACACACACTTGCAAAGCACGTGCATATTAAACAGCATTTTAGGATCCACACGTCAACTCATGTAACATTGGAAACTGTGCCTGGCCTAGTGTAAGTCACACAACGTTAGGTCCCTGTTCAAAACTTTCAAGTTAGTGAAACAGAATTGTAGGGCAGAAAGGGGTAGAGGGATGGTATGCAGAGATACATTGGTAGCAGGTAGAAAGTTCCTTCAGATCAGCACAGGTGGTTAGCATATTCCACCGCTGGGTCTGGAATTACGTGCCTTTAATGGCAATATGCTGTCTCTACACACTGAAGCCCATTTTTTTCTGTACAGCCACTGTAGTCTGACTTACTTTTACAGTAAAATGGTTGTACACTCATCTCCTATGCCCATGTTTTTCATTTGCATAACTATGGCAAACAGGTTCCTGTTGCACGTTTATTCTTCAAGTCACTGGTTCACTCCCTACATTTCTGTTTAGGTAATAAAACTACCAAAATCCCTTTTACTTACGTAGTTATAATCTCTGGCGGCTTCGCTAAAGTATTTTGGTTAAAAGACTGTAGAGCTTTTCTTTTTTTTTTACTAATTCTTCAGGCTTTTAAATTGAATAGAAAAAATTCTGACTTAGAATCCAGACTTAATTGTAAATGTGAGTTGACTGTGTCCCTGGGAGTTATAGAAAGATAAAACCAGTTTAGACAATGACGTGCAGAAATGTAATTTGACATGCCAAGAAAAAGATACAACATTGACTTGTACACCCAGTAATAAAAGATGTTAAGCTTAAATTACCATCTTATAATTTTCTGCTTTGAGTACGTGACTGTGTGCACACTAAGAAAGTATCTTCCAGGCAAGAGCATTTGACCTCATTAAGGCAGAACTGTTGTTCCTCAGTTGCCTGTACATGTTGCATATGGAAGCAAATCTGTAGTAAAACCTGTGTTTTTTAACAGGGCGAAAACTATGCAGATGAAGATGGAAGAAAACCAGTTTTAAGAGTACGATTACCAAAATCCTATGTTCAGAAGCACACAGTCCACAAGATCCAGTTATTTGATCTTTTCTTGTTGAATACAGTAGCAAAATCTATTCCAAAATAGTCCTTTTCCAAAAGGTCTTAAAGTTAAGAGGGTCCTAATGTCTAATCTCCTTCTAATGAGCATTATTTTCATTCTGTCATTTACAGTCACAGTAAAATCTAGGGCTTTATTCATATAGGCAAAATTTCTGAATGCAAATGCACTTTGAACAATGTATAAGACAAAAGTAACTTGAGGACAACAACTGTTCTGTAATCCCTGAATCAAATCTGCCAATTAATGGTCAGCCCCACTGATTTTCTCATCTGATATTAGGGGGCATGCAAGTCATCACTGCCATTTCAAGTCAAAATCCAGAATTCGCCTTCTCCTTCCTTCCAACGACAGTCCATGTCAGCTTGAATTACACATGTGTAACACAAACACAAAGCCTTACTCTGTGGTAAGCAGGTCAGGTTTATTTTTCTGCTGTGAGCTGTTTTAATAAAGAGATTGGAATGCTAATTCAGGCCTTCAAGTCCCTATTAGTTAAAGGCCTCTGGGTAGTGCTTTCTTGGCCCTTTGAGAGAGGGGAAAAAAAAAAGCAAGCAAGCAAGCAACTTGGCTACTACAGCGTAGATCTCAACTATGCTGAAATGTTTGGGTTTGCCAGCTCTCTTATTATACAGCTTGTTTGTGCAAGTCACAGCAAAAACAGTCTCGGCCTGTGCTAAGGAAATAGCACAATGTTTCATAGTGTGATGTTATTGCTTGATAACCATCAAGAGGAGGCACAAAGCAATGGCAATGAAAATGAAACAATGAGAAGCAGCCACGAGTGGACAAATTCTGAAATTCAGAAATAGCTGAAATGCCATGTTGCTCTTCTGGGATTAAAAGCACCTCACATTTTCATGGCGTCCTCAAGGGAACCCTGTTCAATTCTTTCCTGTCACCATTACCAAATCCAAATCACACAAGCCTCTCTACAGACTGAGGGTTTTGCTTTGAAATTTGCTGAAGACTTTAGCAAAGACAGCTTTAGGTCAGTTTGCACCCTTCTTTACTCTTTCTGGGTACAGTGTTATTTTGCAATTTGCCAGCATTCTTAGATGGCACCATCGTAAGGGGAACCTCCAGGCATATTGAAACTCCTAAGAGACAAACCAGGTCCTGGCAGTGCATTGCCTTCATGTTAGTTCTTTGGGATAGTGTATGCTCTGGCATCATATCGTTTCTTTGATCAAATAATTCTCCCAACACTTCTTGCATGGTGACTCCCTCCTTGAGAGACAGCTCATCATTTCATACTGTACTCCTTACCTGCTGGGTTTCTTGAGGCTGTGGGGATGTCTAGGGGAAGAGGAAGCTTCTCCAAACCTGGTTAACTACCTAAGATCTGTATTGACTCTGCACCAAAGAATTCTGGTTCACATATGAAAATCCCTTCTCCCAACTTTGTGTGATACTTGGACACTGATACAGTTGTTAGAATAATCCTGTCTGACCTGCTTCAGGTTTCAGAGGCTTTTCATCTGGTCTCTTAAAAGACTGTATTTCCTCTGAGAAGAGGAGAGTGACAGAAGTAACTGCTGAAGGAACTGATTTCCAAAGAGCTTATCCCAAATCTGGGAAGATTCCTTTATTCCATTAAAATCCTTTCATTACCAAGAAGACAGCAACAGAAAAAAAAATGAACACATTTTTGTATTTTCTGCTTTAAATCTGAATTTGAAAATGCAAGATGGCTTCTTCAGCTTTAAAAATGGCTACCACAATTAGTCCCTTTGCTAACAATTTCAAAAGAATGGCAGAAGATTGGCTTTATTCCCAAGATGAAGATGAATCACGTTGTTAGGACAGTGTGAGGTGCCACCAACGGCAGAAGGCTATAGCAGTGGCTGTTTTGTACGGCTGGGGATTGGTTTTCCTCCTTGATGTGGCTCATACCCTCTTCAGTAGACATGAGTATCAATCTGGTACTTACTGCTCCCGAGTTTGTTATTAGAGCTCCTGTTCTGCAAGCTTCTCTTTACCAAATCTCTGCCTGCTGGCAGAGGCCAGTTACAATCCAGTCAGACTGCCTCTAGAACACACCTTGAAAGCCTGCCCGCACCGAGAGAGGGAGGGAGGGAGAGAATATAAGACCTGAATGAGAGAGAGAGGGTGGGCGGGAGGCGGGGAGGGAAGGAGAGTATGAGGGAGAATATGGGAGAGAGGGAATATGAGAAAGGGAGAATATGAGAGAGAGAGAAGCAGGGTGGGGGGGCAGCTCTCTATCACTAGAAGAAAGCAGAACAATTCCAATGGCCTAGTTTCTGCTCCCCCTGTATGTTCCTTGGCTTGCCAGGGACTTAAATTGTCTCAGCACAAGCATATTGCTGACATGGTCAAAGACTGCTTAGCCTTCTGCAGTGAAATAAATCTTGCCCTAACAAATTATGTCCTGTTGCGGCACTTTTCCTGCTGTTCCACAACCTGATGTTGAGATTATCAACATCACATTCACACTTCCTCCTTTCATACAGATCTTTTCATAGATGTTCCGAAAAATATTTGACATTAATTTTCCCTTGGATACCCATGCACACCAGTGCCATCACCATAGGAGAAACCTTGACACAAGTAACCAGTGACTAATGCCACTCTGTCTTAAGGGTTGWAGTAGAATTCCACCTTGAGCTCATCTGCAGAGTCACAGGCACTGTCTAGACTTCCCTTGATGCCAGCTTCTGATATTCTTGCTTTGAAACTTTGACTCATTAGCATTCAACACTTGTTCTTGCTGTTACTGTTTCCTGTTCTTTCCTTCTGAAATGGTAAGATGGGACTTTTTGTTCCAGAGGAATCAAAACTAAATCTGAACAACTTCTGATATTCCTTCTTTTCATAGAAAGACTGGAAATCAAGTAGTAGAAAAAGATGAGAAAAAAACTAAGTAGTCATAACAATTTTTTTCTAGATTTCACTAGGAGGGGATATAGTGAATTTCATGAAGACAGTTCTAAACAGTTGCTGATACTAACTCATCCTCAGAGAAGGCAAAGGCCCCAGTTATTTAAAAGCATCTCTCTTTTGAAAGACAAAAAGGGCAACAGCTCTTGTAGCTGAGACCAAGAAATAAAAGTTGGTCAAGAGGACCATGGGCCTTTGAGCAGGTATGTGGGAACAGTGTATACAACACAGAAAACCTAATTGTTCCTTCTGTACCAGGATTTTACAGTAAGATAACTGTTATGTATGTTTTGCTATTTTCTCCAGCTCAATCATTTTAGTAGCAAAGGTAGTGTGGGGTTTATGGAGTAGGTGATGATCATATACTTGCAGTTGATACCCAAAGGCAGTGATGGCATAAACACTGAGTTTGGCACTAGTAGAGATCTGGATGGCATCAGTGCTAATAAGCTACAACATTATTTACAATAAAACTGACACAGACACCAAAAAGGTCTGTTACCTTTGTTGTAAAGGCTGTACCACTATTAAAACTCCGAAGGTACATTATGAAATGCAGGGTACCTTTCAGCATTTCACTAACCAAAGAAGCAACTATTCTTTATTGCAGATCACAACAGTATTTGTGTGCAAAAACCATCTAATTTGTCTAACATAATATATTTATGTTGTTAGGGGTTTTGTTTGTTCTGGTTTTAATCTGGTAAAACAGGGTACTTCTGTTTCATCATCTTATTGCTGAGAACTGCTAGGTTTTTTTGCCTAACTTAAGGCATCCCTTATTCTTTAACAAATTTGTATTACTGTGCAAATCTAGTGAGACTGATTCCGTTTGCTGTAAGAAGGACCAAATGCAACCAAAATCTGTGCGAATTTTTCTTAATTTCATGCAAACTGAATTTCTTCTCCTTCTGCATGTAACTTTCTTTTCCTGCTTATTTGTAACTTAGAATGAAACAATGTTGTGCTATCAGCGGACCCCAGGTAGTTTGAAGAAAACTTATTTCTAGCTGTTTGCATTTCTCATAAATGGATAAACTTCAGCCTCAGATACCTGTAATCTTTATCTGGCATCCCTATTCCTAATTCTTTATTTAAGGTTGAAGTACAACTCTTACTTAGGCACTCACTTAGATCAGCAAACATAAAAGCAAATGACTTGATGGAGTCAGTGTGTCACTTTCAATTATTTTAAGTGAATGCTTTTTTTCAATTCCTGCTAAATTTAAGGCCATATAAAATTGACCCTTTTGAGTGGATCACRTAAGTCCAATTGTCTTGTTTTAATGCCATTTCTAACTACCTATTTAATTTCAAAAGAAAAACCTAAATGCTGTCAGTTATATGATGGACTGGATCTGTAGTGGGGATTGGAATCACATTATCCCATAACCTCTCAGCCACATTATGCAGCCGTAAACCTCCAAATCTTGGCATACCTGGGAATTTGTATCCCTGGTGACTACTAATATTTTGGTCATTGTTATCTCTGCACATCTGGGTTCCGGTCTGTCATGGAAGTCCAACACATAATCCGTGGTACAAAAGCAAAAATTAGTTAAGGCTTGCCAGCCACATAGTCTATATCCAAAGACAATAACTTGCTGTAAATACATGGGCCAGGAAGAGGCTTTGTGAGCTCAGTCCACAGCCAGAGCAGGTTATTATATGTAATTTTGTACAGAAAACTAATTGGCCTAATTTTGCAGTTCAGTAGTTCACATGAAAATTCTGTCACTGTTAAAAGGCCTCCCTACTATCTCTCATACTTAAATATACATTAGAAAAGCTATAAATTTATTCTTACCTACCTCATTTATTCTTCTTGTAATGTTGGCCTTTACTTTCAGTTAATCTTTTTCATTTAAATCAATGGTGTTTTTTTCTACCAGTCAGTTCCTTGCCTTTTTTTCCTTATTTTATTTTGCTTTTTAAAGGGCTGTGATTGCTAATCAACATTCATCAACTGTCTTCCCTCTGTTCTCATGATGTATTCAGTTCTTCACAGGAAAAATGTCTGTCCAGATTTCAGAGATTAGGAAGCTGTTAAATATTCATGGTGATTATTTAGCACTTCTGCTGTTTATCGTATAGAGTCTCACTATGACATACTTTGTAAAACATCTGTATATGGAAAAGTGGGATCATCATACAATGAATATTTAATCTAAACAGAAACTAAATAAGCAAGCAGTATCTTTACTCTTTTTAGTCTAAAAAGTACTAAAGGTCTTGAGGTTTCTTTTGTTGGTGGATTTCCAAATGTCCTCAAAGCTTTTTAGCTTCTTGACTGATCCATCCCTCCCTTAGGTGAATCAAACAAGTTGCTCTAATACTGACAATTCAAAATGCCTCTTTTTCATCTTTTCTATTTCAACATGTAGTTTCCAGGCAAGTCAATCTCTTACTTGTAGCTAGCAGAAAAAAAAAGCCAGCCTATCATTTAAAAATGTGTCACAGTCAGCATAATTTCTGTAAAGCATTTAAGATTTACTGGCAGTATTGTATAAGAAATGCATTAAGCTTTACATTAAACACTCCATCTGTTCTGGGATTAGGCACTATTTAGTTACAGCCATATGACAGATACCAAAAAAGAGGAATTCTTTATCATCAACTTCAGCCCTAACAATACATTGTGAATTATCTCTTTTTAGGGAATCAAAAAACCTTTTACTGAAGTAATTAAAGCCAACATTGGAGATGCACATGCAATGGGACAGAGGCCAATCACCTTCCTGCGTCAGGTAAGAACATTATAAATATTATTCTTTATTTTTTATTAGATTACCAAGAATGCCTTAAAATCTGTCCCTTAGATGCACTTAGACTTAAAATAGTTATTTCGTAAAGAATTACAAACTTTCTGAGACAAAGTCCTATACCTTGCTTGCTGAGTGTCCTCTTTCAACACAGTAGCTTTCCTTACTTTTCAGATCATTCCCCATCCACACTTTCTCCTGCCACTTCTCCTATGTTACCAGTCAGCACATTCATTATCAATAATGCACTTCAAAAAAGAGAGTGGTTGTCTTCAAAGGAAAAAGCAAATGCCTTTCTTCATCTGCCAGTATACTTTAAGATCTGCACGCAGTTGCATGCAACTAGTTGTACTATTGCTGATTTTGCACATTTTACCTCTGGGCAAGATAATTGGTAGGTTAACTTTTAGGAAAGACTACAACAGAATCCACATTTGTATATTATTCCTAAAACACAAGTAAGGTTTAAAACTAGTATTACGCTATTTACTGAGCATCCCTTAAACGCACATGTAAAATCCTCAGTCTATAATAATGTAAATTCAGAGAGTTCCAGGACAAACTGAAGCCGTATCAAACTGGGTGTCCAGGTGACGAGATTATAAAATTGAACTATACAGCAAACTGTCAGCAAACTAGGAAGACCTGAGCTTCTTACAAATTATTCAGATCTGATGTTATTAAAGAAAATACTGGGTAAATGTGAAATCCTTTCTCCCCATGACTGTGTGCGCACATGGATTAATTCTTTGGTCGTTATCCCACAAGATGACAACAGCCTATCCATATTACACCATGTAAGCATAAAAATGAGAGAGACTGGAACAAATTAAGTTGATYTCAAGCAAGACCTCTAGATTCTTTGTGTCTTACATTCCTTCATAAATGTAATTCTGCTAGGTCATGTTTCTACTTTTACTATGTTCTATATCATCACTTCTTTTTTAATTAAATATTTCCCACAAATTCAAATTAGTAATAACTATAAGTTATTTTTGGGAAGGATTATTAGAACATGAACTGGGACTTCAAAATTTGATCATATTTCTCAGTTCTGCTCCATATTTAAACTCTTGATTTCTTGTCAATAAAGTGGGCTAGTAATACACAAAGAGTGGATGATAGAGCTGATTAGAGATAACGTATGAATAATGAACTGTATTTTACTGTGTTTGCACAACGCATAGCTCACTTGGACTCCAATCTTCACTGTCCGTAATACAAATAGTTAATAATTCTATAACTCTTTTTATCAGCAGAACTTGGAACCTGATAATATTTCTTCACTTCTGTAAGCACTACCCTTAAAAAAACAACTGCAAACTCTTCATCAATAACCTTTGTTTTAAATTAGCTAGTATTTGTGATCTTCATTTCCAAGGAAAGTTAACATATTAAGTTGGTTAATATTACCAACTTAAAATAACCATTGAGAAGTGGCCAATTTACATTTTCTTGTCACTCTAGGTAGTGGCACTGTGTACATACCCAAACCTGTTGGACAGCCCAAGTTTTCCAGAAGATGCCAAAAAGCGAGCCAGACGGATCTTGCAGGGTTGTGGAGGAAACAGCTTAGGTAAGCATCTGTTTCAATTGCTACTGTTGGTATTAGAATCAACAAAGGTAGTTTCAGTATCTGCAGTGCTGGAATTTCTTAATCGTGTTTTATATGATTACAAGTCAAATGGGAGATGGCCTAGGGCAAAATGATAGGGGGAGAGTTCACGGTGTGGCCTACTGATAAGCAGTGACTAAGTGTAAATTTTTGATGAGACTTGTCACAGAAGAGGACAAGATGAGGATTATACAGTTATGGAGCCCTCACCACAATAACATCTAGGCATAACCCTAAACAGAATGCTGAGGTTTTTTGTATTAGAAAAGTAAGTGGCAGAGAGTACTAGTGAAGCTTTGTTTCTGTTCTTATGACATCTGTTAATCCTGGGCTCTGACAGCTATGTCTCCTGCTAAGTCTAGGTGGGGCTGTTTACAATTTTATCATCTCTAGATGTTTCCCTGCAAGGAGTCTACTATCCCTGTAATGATGGTATCAACAAACAATATATGTCCATCTCAGCTGATCCAGTTCAGCTTAATTTTGAACCATCAGTCCAAGTATGTTTGTCAGGATATGAACTGGGGTATCAGAAACTCAGGTACCAAAGCGATAATGCTCTTCAAAGGGAAAGCTACGGAGCTGAAAGGTGGTAGCTTTTTACTTAGCCGAGTTTTAACTGAAGATGTCAAAGCCCTATTTCTCCAAGGTAAAATAACCCTTGAAAGAACTGAAGAACTCTGTTCTTCAACCACCGTTCCTGACAAAGTATACATATACTATACACATAAATAAGTACAAACTTTGCATATTCAGTAGAGAGGAAGTGGAAGACACAAATTCTTTATCATCTAGCAACTGTACTGCCTACTTGTACCTGGGAAATGCCACTAGAATTTCTACTCTGCAGATAGTGTTACAGCTGCTGGGTACAGCAAAGAATCTGGCACACTTAATTACCTTCTTTCAGGCAGGCCAACAGTGACATTTCACAGTATGTATTAGAGTAATTGGCATATTTCTTAATCTTTGTGATTGCAGTGCCTATCTGCACTGGCATATTTTGCGAGTAGGTGCTGTGAAACTTAATAAAATAATCAAAACCTAAATAGTGGTTACATTAGCAATATTTCAGTCTTGGACTGTTCCTAACAACACAGCCTAATACGGAATGTATTTTATCTGCACCTTTTTTGCATTGGTTTTGTTTCTATTTGTAGAACATTAAAAATACATTTATCAAAACTGAGAAGTTCCTCTGGCTCCATGAATTCCTTTCCTGGCTTACTTTGGAACAATGAATCCACATAGTATTAGTTGCCATGTAAGAGTTACTGGGGATACATTTGAATTTTGCCTCAATCTTTCTTTGTAGTGATTTTCAAATTCAGGGACATGGCAAGAGTTCTCAGAATGCTGGGTCTTGGCCCCATGCTGGAGTGAAATGAAAGGAATTCAGCCTTGCATGATATTTCAGAAATATGTTGACTCTGTACAAAATCCTCTTTTCATCAGAAGATCACGTATTTCAAGTAATTTGCGTTAGCTCAGTAGACGCTGAGGAAGTAGGCCTGAAACAGTTGCAATAATCACATAAGATGATCATTCTGAATACACCCTTTCGATTTCAGGGGATAAATTGAAGTTCTGTAAGTAACTGGCGTCTAAATGATTTTTTTCCTGATATGATATGTACCAAGAACAACCATCCCTCTAAGTTCCTGAAAACTAAAACCACCGTAGACCTTACTGATCTGCTGTACTGGTTTATGCCTTCTCTTCACCCTCCCTGTCTCCAGTATCATACATCAGCCCCCTCTCTTGGCCTCAGTTGCTCATCAGCCTCTGTACAGCACTCCATAAACATGCAGTCTGAGGCAAGTGGATGTGCTGCTGAATGGAAGTTACTCCTATCACTTTGCTGGTAGTCTGACAACTTACTGCTGTTCTTTTCATGGCTGAGAAGGAGAAATTGGCTTTCCTGGAGAAAAAGCAAAGGTCAAAAACTGATCCCTCCATGTAGCTTTAAGTGCTGTATTGTGTTCTAATAAAACATTATTTTCAAAAAATTTGTCAATCCAACACAGAAGTGGCTTCACTACATACGGTCAAGCTAATTGAAGTGTTGTACCCACATCTATACCGGCCTATTTAAATGTATTAATTGCAAGGTTAATATGAATGCCTTGACCTCTGGATGGATATGAACCAGAATAACCTCACTTCCAATGAACATTCATTTGGCAAAACCCTACTCATAGTATTGAGTTTTGCTACTCCCAGACCATGTATGAAGGCTCAGATATGTCCTCAACTTCTGTGGTGTTCAAGCACTCTGGGATTCCTTTGACATCACTTACTTTGCCTGTGGGATAACTGTCATATCTTTCCAGGCAGTTGAGAAATTTACTCCTCTCCTATATATAACAATATCTAATATATGCACATGCAGCTTTTTGGGTTGGGTTTATTCATTTGCATCCCACAGTGCAAACAAATGGGTTCTAGTCAAAGCTGTCAATTGAGTACAATTAAGTGTAGAAGACCTGAAAATTGAATTCAGGTCTTTTGTATATCCTCACTGAGTCATGGGACTCAGCCCTCAATGGAGCACAAGACAGAATGACAGCTTAGGTTTGTTCTCCTGCTTTAACAGCAGCTTCCTAACTGTGGTCAAACACCCGTGTATAGACCCAATATAACTTTTAGTCCTGTAAAAGTAAACGTTTAGGACATCAGGGAACTTTGTGCCCTGAATTACCATTTTGTCCCATGCAATTGTGCAGTACTTGCAAGGGTTCTTTGTCTTTATAAATTATGCTTTCACAGAAGTATTATTAGGCAGACTACTAGCATATAACTGAATGATGGGATTTAAGTCAGGCACAATTATTCCACTCCACCCAACAAGCAAAGAAGATTCTGCAGCTTCATGACAGTGTTCTAAATTAGATGTACACTTGTCACTTCATTGTCCATCAATCTTAGGCTTCATAGCTTGAATCCATTCCTCACCTTGGCTTAGGCTTATTTTTATTCTTTATTTGTTGCACATGCTCAGCAAAGATGCACACAGGCATCTAACATCTTACTTTGTTTATTAGTTGTGCTCTGTAAACTGCACAAGGCTTATAGATTGGGGTGATCCTAGATGTTTCTGCTGCAAGTAACTGAAAAGTGGTTGTGGGAGATGCTGTGGGGGGAGACAGAAGCAGTTTAGGATTTTTTGGATTTCAGACTGTGGGAGAAAATGGTATTGTATTATTTTCATATTGCAAATAGAAATCTTATTTTTGTCATGGATTTGAAGACATTATGTTCCTTTCTATTGCACCTGCTACCTCTGTTCCTTGTTCCCATTACTTAAATAGGTGTTGGTTGACATTCTGAAGTGGTTTTCAACATAAAGAAAGCAACTGGGAGATAGTAAAAATGGGATTGCTGTCCCAGTTTGCAAAGTAGCCTTTAAGTCCTACTTTTTACCAATCTGGTATATTATTTTTGTATTTTAGTGATAGTTATTATATTTGTCTAATTCCAAATGAATTCTTTTGCTTTATGAACAAACCAACTCCCTTTCCTACTCCTTGAAAAAAAAACCAATCCTGAGCATCCAAAGCCCTCATATATACAAACTGCTTCATACAATACTAGCTCAGCAGTTTTGCTAGCAAACAGAAAATCTGATTTTCATTGTACTCAATTCTCATCTCATTCTCTATTTTTCACAGGATCTTACAGTGCCAGTCAAGGTATAAATTGCATCCGTGAAGATGTTGCTTCGTATATTGAAAGAAGAGATGGAGGGGTTCCTGCAGATCCAGATAACATATATCTTACCACTGGGGCAAGTGATGGTATTGCTGTAAGTGTTAAAATTAAACCTGTCTCTTCTTGGTATAAACTATAATTTATCAGTTACCTTTGGAAATACAGATCACTGTTGAACATCTGGTCTCACAAACTCCTGTAAGTTTGATCTAACAGATACTGAAGTCACATTAAGTGGATATCCAATACACCCAATTATGTGGATGTAAGATGCCAGCTAAGAAATAGGCGCATGGAGACAAAGTCTCTTAATATACATTAACTTGTACCTTTTGTAAAGGTAGTATAAACTACATAGGTGCCTAAATATAAATTTAGGAGATTCAGACCATTCAGACTAAATAATGGTGTCCTCAGTGGTTAAGATACATAAGCACTGAAGATGAGAGGGTATGAATCAGTGGCAGAGAGAAGAGGGAATGACCTCGGAGGTGAGAAGTCTCAGCAGCGCTTCTTCCTAGTAAACTCTCTGCTAGTGCAGATTAATGCCAGTGAAAATCCCAAAGATCTATTTCAGTAGCCAGCTTGTTTGGGAAAAACTTCAGGTTTTGGCTTCGACCAAGGTTCAAAGATGGTCCTCAGTTAAGACAGGAATAACTGTCTCTATTAGATTTTTCCTTTACACAGACACATTTACTGGTATTACAACAACCAGCAGTTCTTCGGTTTTATTAAGGCAGCCTTTTATAGCTTGTTTGTAAAAGTTTTTTTTTAAATGACATCTAGTGGCAGAGTTCAGAATGACAGTGTTCTGACATGAACAGTTCTCCAGRTGTCTTTAGTGAATTGGCTTTCCAGAGTTTATGATGCCAAGTGTTATACTGGCAGTTTGTCGGGAATGGCAGTGTAGCATATCAAATCTGTACCATGCTTATTTGATTTCACCAGTGATGAAAAGTCAGCAGTACAATGAGTCTCATTACTCTCATTACCTCCAAGGATAAAACAACTGTTGTTTCATAACTTGGGGGACAGAGGGTGTTAAAGAGTTTTTAAATTTGCATTTGGTCCTGATTATACATTTTGGATGCTTGGTATTTTTAAACTAGTGGTGGGTACAAAATTATGTTGATTATAAATCATTAGCTTAGCAGCTGAGTTAGTATGCGATGAGAGGCACAGAAAGGCAGATTTTGTTCTAGAACCAACAAGAAACTTAAAGGATACCGCTGTTATACCTGAAGAGATATTTTTGTTTTTATACTATCAATTACATGTTGATAAGCATGCCTACTTTGATTGCACCTGTACTTCAGAGTTCTCCCTTGATTATAAAGGCAGAAATCTCTCCACTTCCTGCACAAAATGCACTCTTTTATTTAATTCACATGTAAAAAGCCTACGCATAGACACACACAGACACAGCCATTGGGCACAGGTAAATCCTCTGGACTGACCTTAGCACAAGCACTACATTTCTGTCTGTATCTTCTGGGCATAAACTACATATGATACATTAGATTTCCAACCCAAGATATGCAGACTTTCGGCCTCTTCTATTACTTGAAAATGAAACCATAATGCGAGTCTCTAGCTTTGTTCCCACCTGGCCACAATTGCTCCTAATCTAAAACAGGTGTCTCTGTTCCAAAGGAGAACTTCCACAGGCCCCAGTTCTAATTTCTGGTTTTATTTATTGGCCTCTTGTGTTTAGTGAGATAAAATGAGTGGAAGGCAACAAGCAACAACTAGCTGATGCTTCTTTGCTTACAACTGGGCACACTAGAATAAATCATGATCTTGATATTCCTGCTTCCAACTTTCCCTCTAGCCTTTTGCTCAGAATGTTTTTCCTAAATTTTGCAGTTGATCAGACATGATCTTTAGAAGCCGTGACATGCAGAGGAATTCTATTAAGCTGAGTTAGACCATCCTCACTCAGCCAGTAACTTAACTTGAAATAAATAAATGCCCTTTGATATGAGAAAATGACTGTCTGTTTCTAGAATAGATATCTACCTTAACTGTAGATTTTTTAAGAAGGAAGATCAGCAAATTTTTCTAGAGTATATTATTAATTCTGGTGTGTGACCTTTTTTTTTTTTTTAATTCATACTTTTTCCCCAGACGATTTTAAAGATCCTGGTCTCAGGAGGTGGAAAATCCCGAACAGGAGTGATGATCCCTATACCACAATATCCCTTATATTCAGCAGCCATATCTGAACTAGATGCTATCCAGGTGAACTACTATTTGGATGAAGAAAATTGCTGGGCTCTAGATGTGAATGAACTTCGCCGTTCCTTGAATGAAGCTAAGGCATATTGCAATCCAAAAGTCCTCTGCATCATCAACCCTGGAAATCCCACAGGTCTATAGCAATTTTATTTAATGGATGGGTTTTAAGACCAATTTTTTTTCCTCTTTCATTTGACATTGCAGGCAAATCCTAATATATATCAAATATCTAAAGCTGAATTCTAGAGATCAGTGCTCTAAGTAGGTCAGTATGTCATACTTTTAGAAACTTATTTTCAGTATCATGGAACTCCAGGGATTTGGGAGCAGGTTCACTTCACTGGATCCCACCTGAAGCCACTGCTTCCACTGAACTTTTGCAGACTTGTGGAATGACTTTCAGTCACTTTTTGTCTTTATCAAAGATCTTGTCTCTGACATGGCCTGTAGCCTCTTGCCTCTGAGAGACTACAGATACACTCTGAACTCAGTGGCAACCACTGCCTCCCTCAAAAGAATTTAGTTTTTTCAGTAGTTGAGGTTGATTAGTGAGAAACTAGCTCCCACTTAACCATCATGCATGTGAGTATTTCAAATTATCAGTTATACACAGAGTACTCTTAATAAGTTATTGATTGATTACTGTAATTCACACTTCCTTTGCTTGAGATGGACTAAGTTACCTTGAACCATAATTCCTCCAAAAATATTCCTTAAATTTCACACTTAGTGAATTAAATTCTAAAATTCAATAGCACTTTTCTGAGAAAGAGGGATATCTTATAGAAAAGCTCGTCTAACTAGGTCTGGGCGAAAAGATTTGTATACATATGCTCCACTAACTTTCTTCTTGCTTTAAAAATCAAACTATAGGACAGGTGCAAAACAGAAAGTGCATTGAAGATGTGATACATTTTGCTTGGGAAGAGAAACTTTTTCTTCTGGCTGATGAGGTAATGGAGTATTCTGTTCTCTCAAAAGCACAGCTAAGAGTATGCATATGAGGTGTAATTTTGTTCCATGTGTGGTACTGGTATTTTTTAAGTACAGGAACAGATTCTCTGTTATCATATTAAGACATGAACAAACATGCAAGATTCTTAATATCAGAGGATTAATATGAGAGGTGGCTTGATCTGGATTTGAACTAGAAAGTGCAGGGGACACAAGCAAGGAGACACAAGGAGGAACTTTCCTGGAACTGACCTAAAAACCTATGTATGTGATACTCAAACCACTTCAAGTGAAAGAAACAGAAGGAAAATTAATTTAAACCTGCAAGTAGAAATTAAATTATACAAAGAAGCTCACTGTTCTTCCAAAGGCTAAACTATTAAGTATGGCCACATGAGAGAAAATGTATCATTACAGTAACTATTTTTTAACAAAGAACCTTGTGTCTTATAATGGCTTTAAGTTTTGAGTGTTACCACTGTTTCTTCAGTTCAGATCTGGCTCTCTAAAAGGCCATCTTTTATCCTTAGTTGGGGGAACAGAGCACATTAATGTCTTCTGACTGTTCAGGTTTACCAGGACAACGTGTACTCTGAAGGATGCCAGTTTCATTCTTTCAAAAAGATTCTGTATGAGATGGGACCCGAGTACTATAACAATGTTGAGCTGGCCTCTTTTCATTCCACCTCGAAGGGATACATGGGCGAGTAAGTCTGCTTTAGTTTTTTTTTATTTCATCTTCCTCATTAATCTGGTTGGACAGACATTTCATGTTAGTGACCTGAAGGTAATCCACTGTCTTCTATTAATTATAAATAAAAACTATTAAGAAAAGGAAAACAAGCATTTAAAGTACAGAGTAATGGATTAGCTCAGTGGTTTTCAAAGTACCGAATAATAAGTGTATTTATTTCAGACAGCTAATGCCTCAGTTTCACAAAGGTGAAATCCTACAGTCCTAAACTGGACCTGTGATTAACAAAAATATGGTCTGCAACATTCAAGGGAACAGCTCAAGAATCACTGGGGCGTTTGATATTACAGATGTTTGGGTTTGGTTGTTTTGGGGAGGAAGAGATGGAAGAAAAAGAATTTTCTGATTAAATGAATGCTGCTACAGCCATATGCTCTTGTTCTGAAGAGCAAACAATCCAAGTTAATCGTTAACTTGCCTAACAGGGAAGCTGCATGTACACGATTTTCTCTGTATGGGATACTAGGGCTTAATGACGTATCATTTAGTTCCATCTTAAAACATTATCAGTATAGCAGCTGTTTCAACAACCTGTATGTTACACATTGTAAGATCCTCATTAATTGTCTTTCCACCTCTGCAGTTATTTTCATTGCTTTTCCAGTATTTATACACTTGAGGTTAACCGATCTTTTCTGTTCACTTTAATCACAGATGTGGCTACAGAGGAGGTTACATGGAGGTCATTAACTTGCACCCAGAAATTAAAGGACAGCTTGTTAAGCTGCTTTCTGTTCGCCTTTGTCCTCCAGTCTCAGGACAAGCAGCAATGGATATTGTAGTGAATCCTCCAATACCTGGAGAAGAATCTTATTCACAGTTCATAAAGGTTAGCAATAACATGCTTGTTCTTTTGTGCATTTCCTAAACCTATCCTAAGTATTGTGAACTTACAATAGGCAGAGAGACCAGACTTCTTTCCTTTCTTCTCGGACAATCCTGTAATAACACCAATTTACAGAACTATGCAGGATATTTTAAATCAACTCAATATGACTGCCTTTAAAAATATTTATTACTTTTATGCTTCCTTTGTTTAGGAGCCAAAAAAAGCTAAGGAGGCATTATCAAATCAGCTTTCTTGCTGATAAATTCAACTTTTCTGCTGTGTTTAGCGTGGCAAAAGAATTACTAAATAAGACTTGCTTTTACTAAAATCTAAACAGGAATGTAAGTTCAAATACAGTTATAAAATCAGCCTTGTTCTTAGGTATCCAGTGCCTCTATATAATGAACAACATGGTATTCTGTATTAAAGTATACATATAGTTTCTCACTTGTAAAAATGAAACTGAATCTGGCTTAAGAAATTACAGTATTGAGTCAGATCAAAGGTTCCACTAACATGGTCCCTAAAAATAGCCAAGAGTGGATGCTCAGAAGGAAGAATGTAAGAAGATGGCATGCAGGTAGAGACTTCTGCAGGTTATTGTCTATCTGCACCACTTTGTAGTTGTATCCTGCTAATGCCTTTTTGCACTGCTGTTTTAAGAGTATGACTGAAATTAGGAACATCATTTGCTCTAATAGCTCAGCAAAGCTCTGAAAGTGCTTAATTCGGGGAAGGCTTCTTGAAGCATCATAGTTTTCTCTGGTGTTTTTACTGCCACTTCAAATATGTCAAACTGAACACCTTCCTTTTAAACAGGAGAAGGAGTCTGTTTTGAACAATCTTGCCAAAAAAGCCAAACTAACAGAAGACATGTTTAACAAGGTACATGGAATTCACTGCAATCCACTTCAAGGAGCTATGTATGCTTTCCCACGGATCTTTATTCCTTCCAAAGCCATTGAAGAAGCAAAGGTCAGTCAGTCATTTTTGCCCCAATCCATTTTAACCTTCACACACTTGTGCCTGCCACTTCTAATGATGAATTTTTATTCCAGAGATAGAGTAAGCTCATGTAGTTACAAAAGCAGTACTTCATTGACTACGTATGATCTTAAATATAACATGACCTTTATTTTAAGAGAGGAAAACAAAACAGAGCATTTCATCATGGTGGTAAGACTTCCAGGTTGAGAATGTTACCCAAGGACGCTAGTGTTAAATAGATTAAGTCATAGGGTGGGCAAGGAGCTGGACATGTGCAAATTCCAAATTGCTGCCCGTGCCCGGGTTAGGTAGGCCAGCACGTGCAACGGGGATTGTAAATGGCAGTGCTACTGATCCTGCAAAAGAAGCCCCATTCAAGCAAGTGTGGGAAAAAGGGAGGCAGGTTTCCTTCCAAATTTTACTTCTGTACAATACCTTTTTGCATTTGGGTCAGTAAGCTATATTACTAAATGACAAGTCTTTTTGTTCCTAACTAGAGCTCTATTACCTAATGTGTGATATTCATTTTTTAAAGGGAATTTTATCAGCATAGCTAAGGACAAAAATTGGGCTGTTTTTCAGCTGATTATTTGATTAGGCATATAACCTATATGTATTTAAGAACTTCCATAGTTATTAATCGGGGGACTTTATCTAGTCAGCAGATAATTCAGGGGAAAAAAATAGTAACTGCCAACGGAACTGGAACACACAGCTCTCAAATTAATTTCATCTTGTCAAATGTCAGTAGCTTAGATTTCTGTAAGTACAATTTTGAGACTTTTGACAAAAAGTTACAAGCAAGTCAAGGAGAAAAACAAAAATATCTAAAACCTTTCTTTTAAAGCGAGTGTTGGGTGTAGGTTCTTCAGCCTTGTTCCTCCATGAAGTACTGTTACTTTATTCACAGTGTGAATTGTCCCATTAGCAATTGTTTTTCATTTTCTTTAGTAAATAGAATAAGAAACTAGTAATGTAAGATAAGGTTTCAGGAAGAAAAGCAATCATGAAATTCTGTATATTTGGAATATTTTGACTTCAATAATTCCAAAGCATCCATTTCCTTAGGCTCATAAAATGGCACCTGATATGTTCTATTGCATAAAACTTCTGGAAGAGACTGGAATATGTGTTGTACCTGGAAGTGGATTCGGCCAAAGAGAAGGAAGCTACCATTTCAGGTACAGTTTCTGTTTGTTTAAAATCAAATTAACTGTAACAAGCTAAGTACCATTCCAGTACTTTCTCTTCTGATTAAATATAAGGATTTTTATTTCAGTTTATGTTGTCTCACTTTCTACTGGACGTTTTCTGTGGACTGACAGCTAGGTCAAAGCCCTGGTCTGCTAGATGACCTGTTCAGGTTTTTATGGTGTTTTCACAGCTTGCTGACATAGTTTTATTCTGTTTTTATACACTGACATTTGAAATGCCTTCACGAATACAAACAATAATAATAGGTTATACTTTGATCTTGAAGTTGGCTAAGGCATTACAAAAATTGCCCTGCTTTGTTCTGGGAGGAGGAGGGATTAAACAGTGTTTCCATAGGGAGAAACTGCATGAAAGATGCAGTATCTTCGCTATAAATCTGCTCCTTAAACACGCTGAGTAACTCTTCACTTTACCAAAACAAGATGTTGGACTAAATCTTCTAATACCAAAACTGTGAACATAAACTCTATTGCTTTTGCTTCCAATAAACAGCACTTTACTCCAGCCGAGAATTTATCATGGAATTTAGTCTTGTTTGGTCTGAAACAACATAACAGAGGGTACCTTTAGCCGTGATAGTTCTGCAACACAGATAGCTGGGTTACATATTTGGGTGCATGCAGCTCCAGGAAGAAGACAGTGTGAGTCCATTCCTGTACCAGCGTGGGAAAAACATTTCATTCTTGCATACAGTCTTGCATACATACTCAATTATGCAGAAGATGCAGAAGAAGGAAAAAAGGGAATAAAACTGCAGTGTGGAATGTTGCATTGTTTTAATGCTTCTGAATTAAGTTTTCAATTCAAAAAGAAATGTACATTTACTCATAAATGCCCGCCCCTAAAGCTCAAAAAAATGGGTGTAATTTGGCATAACTACACCAAAAATGGAAACTGAGTTGCTGTTTTTTCTTACTGATAACCTTCTTTATCACTCAACAGAAAATAACAATTCTTGAATTACTATATATTAACCAACTGAAACAAATTGCTCTAGTTTAATAGTATAGCTCAATTAAAGCATAAATGCAGAAAATAAGATAATTACATCAAAACAGATAATTAAACACATTACTAGCTGTGCCCTGTGATTAATCAAGATCTATGCAAAGATAACAGTTTAGTTTGTTTTGAACATAATGTGGATTGGTTTTTTTCTTCCTTTAAATATTATTTTTCAGAATGACCATTCTTCCTCCAGTAGAGAAGCTGAAGATCCTACTTGAGAAAGTGAAAGACTTCCACATAAAGTTTCTTGAAAAATATGCATAAACTACTGTGGCTTTTTCCCCTCATCCCCTCCCCTTCAAGGCGAATGCAGAAAATGAACAAAGATGTGCTGAGAATGTGCTGTTCATCTAATTTAACTAAATTCAAAATAGATAGAACCAATCTCAGATACTGCTACAACTTATTGGACTATTAAATTTAATGTCTGGTACAGAAGACATTGCTACACTAACTTTTTTTTTAGGGGAAGGGGAGAATGTGAAGAAAGTGGTGAGAAGAAAGAGTCAGTAAATKATTTTGTGCCTTGATAGGAAGTTACATTTGTGAACTTTTGACTCAATAGGTTGGGAAGGGAGTTGCTGGTTAAAATTACTACTGTTGTGTAGGTTTTTTTTACAAAATAGAAATGCCAAGAGCAATTGTTTAACTAGGAACATGTTTCCCATCTTAAAATTCAAAAACAAAACCTCAAAAGCCTACATTATAGGTATTGTTTGAGGGTTTTTTTTGTTGTTGTTGTTAAGTATGAAGTGTTCTCCAAATCTGATTAAGCATTAGATACAGTGGGCTTATTTAAAAAAAAAAGAAAAAAAATATTCGGCAGATGTGTGCAGATACCTTTGAACTTCTGTTAAAAAGAAATCCTGCCATCACAGCATAATCTGAGTGGAACATACAG
This sequence comes from Oceanodroma leucorhoa, assembly GCA_030449065.1. NCBI lineage: Eukaryota > Metazoa > Chordata > Aves > Procellariiformes > Oceanodroma > Oceanodroma leucorhoa. Next base: position 6,608,819 of record JASVER010000007.1, on the reverse strand, counting down.
TTTTGATCACAGGAGTGAACATGGTGGCTGCTTGAACCCTATTTATATGAAACTGACACATAATGAGGAATATTAGCTTCTTATTCATATGCTATTCAACACATTATCCCAGCGTAAGATAAGAGCACTGAACACTTCCTCTCATAACAACTGCATGAGTCTCCTGTTAACTCACATCTTTTACGTGCATGGAACATAGTAAGTTACTGTTTCAAAGCAGATGTGAGTACTGTCAATCCTTTCAAGTAGGGTAAAATACAACACTATTTCAGAATTGCTTTATCTTTGGAGAACATTTGTTTGGAACCTCCTGACTGAGAGACCCGTTAGCTGGCCAAAATCCCGCTTGAACTGGCAAGGACTAACAAATTTTGTTACCAGGATAAATGCTGGGGGTGATTGCTAATGAAGGAAAAGGTATTTAAAGGAAAATGTCTTGCACCAAGCATAAAGATAATGATAGTACAGCTTACTCTTAAATCTTCCACAGTCATACTGCTGGCTGAATGATCCTGAGTGCTTATTAAAACCCAGCTAAACCAGGTCACTATCTAGGAGTACAGCTGTATTACTCTACTAACCTATGCCAGTTTCCCTGCACAACACAAGAAAGAAGGCTTCTGTTTCTCTAGAGTTGGAAGCTGGACACCTTCTGCTAGCACTGATAAAGGACTGAGGGAACATAGCTTCCAGTATTCAGCCATGAAAGCATTAGCATGTCAGGCTTAGGCTCCACATTTACAAAGTTTATTCATTAAGAATATCTCATTTAATCTAGTCATTAATTTTAAGTTATTATTTAGAAAGAAACTCATTTTAATGTCTGCTAGCACTTTGTTAGGCTGCCTTTGTAGCTGGTTCAACATTCGATGCTGATCCAGGTTACTAAAGGCAAGGGCTAGAGAATCACCGTATGGACAAAGCATGTGCCAATCTATTATGTGTGGAAGACAAGAGTTGTTGCCAATGACTGTCCTTGCAACAGCAGCTACTAGTCTATGACATAGTATTAGCAGTTGGTGTACTTCTTACGGTTCCTTACTGAAGTCTGTGAGAAGAATTTACTACTTCTCAATCACCTGCCAGTGGTCACAGGTTCATAAATGAAAATGGCATGCTGCTACAGAAAGTTACTATGGAGGCTTGGAGAAAAAAAAATTGTACTTTTATCCTTGGACAAATGGACTTCTTGGAGGACAGCAGACTGAGGACACTTACATTGCTACTATCCATTCATAAATACAACCTTTTATCTGTTAGCACTCTCCACTTGGCATCTTTAATATGCACTAATAAAACAAATCCAGAAAGCAAAACCATAGTAAGAGGTCAGAATATTAATGTAAAAATAAGACAAACAGCACTTTCCTATTCTAGGAATGTGTCTAAATCAGATCTGGCTTTGGACTCATAATGCAGTGTAGACTGAAGCTAAGATCTAACAAAGGGAGTCAGAATATTTTTTTATATTTTTGTAACTACAGCTTTTTCATAGGGTAGTATTTGTAATCTAATAAGTCAATAGATTTTATATTTGCCTTGCATTTGCACCTGATACTTCTGGAAAAAAATGTAAAGGTTTACAAGTTTCTAATGATAATTTACAGGTGTGAAAGGCTTTTTGTTTTAACTCGGGACAGCAATTCTTACACTTTTAAATCAAAATATAATGGCATAAACTGAGTTTTTTCTAAACATTCTATTACGGTGCCTTTTATGTTTCTGACATTATAAGGGATAACAATTTGTTCTTGATGCATCTCATATGGAAGGGTGGTGATTTCTATTGTCCATCCACAATATTTGTATGTACTGTGATAAAGTTAATGTGCGTTTTTGTGGAACAATCCTGTAAAGCTAAGAAAAGAGGCTTATTTTCAATGTCTTTGAAATATTTCATTAATAACAGACAATCCTTACTTTCAAATGCATGCTTCTGGTTTTGATTTTCCTACAGGTGCTCCTTATAATGGTACTTCAGATGTATGAGACTTCCAAATAATAAAGCACATGTTAAAAAAAAAAAGGTAATAGTTCTCCATTTCCTATGTCACTGAAGCAACGCTTGCTGGATTGCACTATGAGGCATTTAACTTCATGTTCAAACTACTATTTACTTTGATCCATGTACCAGTTCATTAATTTCTGCATCACTCCAATTTACGAACTTGAAATTTGTCAAACTTGTTACCACAAAACTATCCCCTACCAACACAGAACTGTACATAGAGATGGTCTTAGGCATATTTTATGCTCATAATTAATCTTAGCTTTTTATGTAAGGAGTTGTAACCAGGAGTTAAGCAAGCGAGACTTCTTTCTTCATAGAGTGGATCAATCAGTCGGTTAAGGCTGATCAACTGTGGCCTGAAAGCTTTGGTGAGACATTTGTTTGGTATTGTTGGTTGTTTCCTTTTTAAAAAACTTCTTATACTGCTTGTATGAGATTAAATTTACAGAGCAGCACAATGTTGTCTTTTTGCAGTGACTTTAGTGGTGTTTGTTTGGTAATTCAAAAGGAAATAAAGTTTAGGGAAAGGGAAGGTAGTCCTGCTTCCCTGAACATATATGCATATGCCAGCACCACTGAAAAAAAGCAAAAGCAGGCTATTCTCTTCTTTGTATTAGGTATTTGAGTGTTTTCAGAAGCAGAAACATTTACCTGGCGTTTTTTTGGGAGTAGGTTGTTTGTTTTACAATCAAGAACATGGTCTAATATAAAATGGTTATATTATGAATTGTCAGTCAGATTTTTTACAGCTTTTTTTGAGTGACATAGGCTGCCCCATCTGGATCAGTAGATAAGGATACTGTGCCAGACGCATATGATACAGAAAAAGCCACTAAATTTAGAAAGCTTGCAACATCAACTACATACACTGTGTGAAAACCACTAGTGTTTTAAAACTTTATCTAAATTCCTTTTTATAGAGTTCCTTGGTCAATAAAGAACACAGGCTTGATCATTTGTACAAAGCCCAAGATACTCCTACCTCTGGTGTGATTTTTTTATTTGGATGCATGTAAGATAATAACTTTGTGCAAGGAATTCTGCTTTTAAGGATATTTAATGTTTTTATAAATTCAATACTACGTGTAATCATGCCTTTCTAACGTTCCACATTATTACGTTTATTAAATACTCTCTTCAGCTGATTAGAATTTACACAACCTGTAACAATTTGCATCAGGCAGAACAGGTTATTCACTTTGCTAGCTTTGAAGCACTGCATATTCTGCACACTGAACAGCATTAAAATAGCTAAAACCAAAGCTCAGCTCTGAAACTGTGTCCTTCCCATACAGCAAAAAGGTTTCCCGATACCTGTCCAAGCCCTGGCAGCACAACCGCTGCCTGCCCCAGGCCCTGGGCCTGCCTTCGACACCCTCCGGCGCCGGTTACTACTCACCCCCGGCATGAAAGGGGTCATCTGCCCTACCGCTGCTCCTCATGTGCCAAGGTCAGCAGCGGCCGCTTCAAAGCAATTAACAAAAAAGCACAATTAATTTTGTTCCACGCGGACAAAGCGCGCCTGCGTGTGGATACACGTAGGCCTGCCCAGCTCCTGTCAGGACGCGAGGGCCGCGGCTTTGCGCCTGTCCGGCCGTGCCCAAGCCCATCCCTGGGGCACCCCCGGAGCGGCGGACCGCAGGATTCCCACCCTCACCGCTTCCCCGCACCCCCTTCTGAGAGGAGAGGCCGGGGACCCCCAGGGGACCCTCCGCCCCGCCCCGGCAGCTCCCGCCCCGCAGACCGGGCCCTCCTGGGACGCCCCGTCCCCTCACACCCGCAGCCCCTCACAGGGGGCCGGGGCCGCCCGCTCCCGCCGCCCGGAGGGTGTGTCCGCCCGGGCCCGGGGGAGGAGGCGGAGGGAGGGAGAAGCCCCCGCTCTTACAAAAGCTTCCCGGTGGAGGAGCGGCGCGTGTGTCCCGGGGGGTGGCAGCCATGCCCCTGAGGAAGCCCGCGGGCAAGCGGCGCAGCACCGACTCGGGCGTGGAGCCCGACCGCGGGGCCCTCTCCCAGGAGAAGAAGGATCAGCGCATCGCGCTCTTCCTCAGCGACTTCGACCAGCAGGGTAGGGCCGGGGGCGGCGGCGAGGGCCTCGGGGCTGCCCCGCGCCCCTGGCGGGCGCCGGCGCTCGCAGGTGTGCTAGCGGGCCCCGTGGCGGTACCGGTGGCGCCCGCCCGCCTGCGCTTCCCTGCCCGGCGGGGGGGAGAACAGCGGCTCCCGGCGAGGAGAGCCTCCGGGCCCGGAGCCGGGGCGAGGCGAGGGGAACCGCTCGCCCTGTCCCCTGAGGGGCGCCGCAGGGTACCCGAGCCCGCGCTCGGGCCGGCTCCGGGGCGCCGCCGCTCCGGCAGGGGGCGCCCTGGCGGCCGCCGGCGCCTGCGCGGTCTGAGGGCGAGCGGGCCGCAGCGCCCGGCGCCGCCTGCGGCAGCCCCGCGGGGTCCCCCTTCCCCCGCCACCGCCGCGGCCCCCGGCCCCCTTCCCCCGCCACCGCCGCGGCCCCCGGCCCCCTTCCCCCGCCACCGCCGCGGCCCCCGGCCCCCTTCCCCCGCCACCGCCGCGGCCCCCTTTCCCCGTCCTCCCGCCGCGCTGCGGATCTGAGGCGCGGCTCTTGTAGCTGCCTGCCCGCACCGTGTTTCTCGGCCGCCTAAGGATGCCTGACGGCGGCTTTCAGGCAGGCGCTCTGGCTGACAAGTCAGATTGCCCCGCGTGAAACGTTATTTTAACTTGGGTTTTAATGCAGTCTGCCAGTGCTTATACTTGGAGATACATAGCGCATATGGCAATAAAAGCCTGGTTTGTTTTAAAGCCAAGGAAAATATCCAGGAAATGAAGAAAGAGCTTGACTCGCTGTTGCAAACGGCTGAGAAGGCCTTTACAGTGGAGCTGCTGAAGATGCCAGTTGCCATCAGGAAAATGAAAAGAAAAGACTTGCTTAGTAAGTGTGCGTGGTCTTACATTTGCGAGGGATGCAGACTTCATTACAGCATGATGTACCCTTGACTAATGTGAGGAAACCTGTAAACTTGACTTTTATGAGAAAGTTTGCGTTGTCTGCTGAATATTTTAAGCTAATCAGCGGTGGTATTACACTGCAGATGCTCAGTAAGCACTCTTGTTCAAGTAGGGTGACCTGTGTAACACAGGGTATAGAATTAGTACGTAACAGTGTATAGAGTCTGGAGCCTGCTTTTATGTGTGCTCTTAAGCCATCTTATTCAAAGCTTGAAGAGACAGGGAATAATTAAAAGTCTAGTGTTTCCTATGCATAAAAACTTAAGCACTTCTTTCCATCTGAATCTGTTCATCCTAGCCACAGAGATTGTCTTTCTGTTAATTTGAAGTCTTTTACTACTGAGCCTTTCTCATCTAGTCATTTACCTGTGATGATGAGCGAACAAGTTTAATTCTAACCTCACATTTATGCAGCAGTTTAAGCTGTGGTGTACAGTCAGCATCAGATGTATATTCTGCTGCGAACTGATGTTTTTGGAATCTACCTTGCAGCTGGAAATTGCAGGGACCGCACAAAGATCAAACCTAAGACTCTTGAAGAACTTGAGTTTACTGTAAGCCTTTGAGTATGTATTTCAATGTCTTTCTTGAAAACTTCCGCCTAAAAGCATTAGCTTTTAGCAGCGCAATGTATGGGGGTTTTTCTTCTTTGAATTCAGGTTATATACGGTTTGACTACCCTTAGGATCCTTTCAAAGATTAAACGTACTGAAATGGCCTAAGATTTTCATTGTTGCTTTGTAGGAGTGACTATCCTACAAGACTTGAATCTTGTTCAAATGCAACATACGTGCTAGCTAAGGTTAACTATTTAAGCAACTATAATCCTGAATTACTTGTTCAGCTTCATAGGCCATAAGATAAGGATCTGCAGATAATAATTATGCAAGTAATAGTATATAAACAAGTTATACTTTCTTGAATTACAGATTTGCAAGGAGGGGAGGAAGTGGCTCTTGCTGCTGCAGTGGTAAGCGTGTGTTTCCAAATTTTATCACAGCTTACAGAGTAGAAGTCTTCTCTCCCTGCTGTAAATATTTCAGACAAATAATTTTGTTTGGCTGTCTGTTTAAATAGAAGATGATATGAAAAGGCTAGACAGCCAGCCATGGTGCAGTTAGGAACATTACCTAAAGCTTTAAGGTCATCTGCAGGCAGAAATCCAGATGTTTCTGAAAAAATAAGCTGGTGTTTAGCCAATCCCGCTTCTGTCACTTTCTTTTATGCCCTTTTAGTTTACTGCCTTTTGTAGGATAATATGCATTTACTGGGCAAAATCTGTTGGCTTTCCCTTGTCGAATAAACTTTTTTTTTTTTTAGACTGACTGCGCTCTGGAAGACATACCAAATCCAAAACTGGTGAGGACCAACAGCAAAAAAGGCAAGTCAATACATTAATATATAGTTTGGTTCTTAAATTTTCGGTTTTTTATTGGTTTGAACTGAGCCTTTGTAAAGTGAATGTTAAGCCTGAAGGATACAAGAGGGAAAAGTGTATAACTAGAAGTATAACATGCAGGTCCCCCCAGCATTCAGTGTGGAGGATCATGAGCTGTGCTGCTGTTGAGGTACTTTAAAACTCGAGTTCCTGCCCTTTGGATTTATCACTGAAAATGGCAAGAAGAGAGAGATTTAAGTGACTTGTCAGTGCTTTCCAGTATGGTAGAAGAGCTAGGAGAGTCACCCCTATTTTCTCATAGGTTCCCCTTTGACCTCCTGCCCATTGAGGTTTGTAAGGAAAATACCATTTCTCTTCATACTCCAAAATAAGCAATAAGAAGGACACTATCACTGAAATGTAATTCTATTTTGTCTGGGGGTTGAAGGGTTATCTAGTGTCTTAACTGTCCCGTGTGTCACAGTGTCTGTGACGAACACACAATTTGCTCTGAACTCTGTCCCAGGTGAATGACCATCGGATAGCAGGACTGATACGTAGCTGTCAGTGGGTAAATTGGCTTCAAACAAAAGAGCTTGAAGTGGTGTTTTGTGCTCTTCATGAGATTTTTATTTTCCTTGTCTTTCTAATATATTTCTAGTTAAGGTAACTACAATTGTTGAATATGAAGATGCCAAGCATATTCCTGCAAAGAAAATATCTAAAAAAGTAAGTTTATTCAGAACAAACAATATAAGGGTTTAATCAATTCTGACCTGCTATGAACCCTGCTAGATCCATGACCGGGCAGGCCAGTGGCCTGCTGTTTGTTTGAAAAATCAGTTGTTTTAAATTCAACCTATTTTAAGTTAAGCAAGGCTAAACTGTATAGTAAATGAATTTCATAATGAAATATGGTATCTGCACTTCTGGTAACTCATTCACACAGACTTGCAAATACTGGCATAGTCATTCTCTCCTGACTTGCCAATAAGTCTTGATGGTTTGAGGACCATTTTTTGTTGAAACTTTTTTTTAAAAAAACTCACCTTCATGTTTTAATACATGCTTTTCTATATTTGAATGGCTTGTGCATTCTTGTCCTCTTTGATCTCTAAACCAAATAGCGCAGGTGTATTAATTCTACCACCTCAGTCCCTCTGTGCAACGCAGTGCCTCAGCCAGACACTGAAGTATGTAGCAAGATGACAACAAAGACAAAAAGATTATATGCAGAGTTACAGGCATTAATTATAAGAGGGCTTACAAGTTGGAAGGTATATATTAGAAAGGTGGCTGTTTGTACAGAACTTCAGTATGAACAAATACATTTTGGCATTATGAAACTCTTGTTTTGGAATGCATATTTGCCATTTTATGTTTATGTAGAACTATATAAAAGGCAGCACTATGGGGCTTAACCGTTCTTTATCAACAGGGAATTCTTACAGTATTGTTCCCTGGTAATATCTATAATTTTATCTTAAAATACCACTTCTTTTAACTGCAGTCTTACATATACATTTTCAGGTTTCCAAAACCAAGTCATTGGTTTCATTGGCCTCTGGTTTAAATAGCAAACTGAACCCTCTTTCTAGGTAAGACTGACCTTTGATAGCTTATTTAACTCACCTGAACTTGTGAATGCTGAATAAAACTCTTTTCAGATAAAGTAGCTGAGGTTGAGGCCCACAGGAATACATCTGATAAAGATGTCTTCCATAACCTGAATCAGATGCATTGTAGAGATGTGAACCCTGAACAAAAAAGCACCTCTAGCTGCTGAAGGGATGTAGTTGTATCTCTCTCACTGAATGGTGCACAGTTCTGAATCTATCTAATCAGTATCGACTTCCAAATAATACTAATGGAAGAGAGTGTGTAAGGGAAACATTTTTGTTCCTCTGTTATGACTAATGAATTGTTCTGTAATAATTTTGCCCTCATACATAGCTGAAAGGGAGGTGTCATTAGCAGGAAAATACACACTTGCAAAAACACCTTAGAGCTACTTACAGTCATGATGGACCAAATTCAAGTCCCAAATTCAAGTCCCACTGTAAGATCTAATGAATTAAAAAATCGGTGGGTATCTGCATGAAAATTTTTGAGAAGCTCCTGCTACACCTACAGCTCCACTGTGCATACTTGTACCCACTGGCACTTATTTTGCTCCATTCAAATTGTCTTCAGAGAAATGCAATTTAAATAATGTATCAGTGTTTAATGTGCCTAAAAGAAATTTTAAAAAATCTTAGCCAGGTTTAATTACTTTCTTGAATTGGGATTATAGAATTTTTGGCTCAACAAAATCAAACTAGAGAAGGCTGCTTTGCCTGGGGAAGTCTAACTTTTAAGTCTTTGAAGATTGCTTTTATACAAGTACGCTAACACTGGGCCAAAAACACACGCCCTTACAATATCTCCAAAATGTGTGTGGGAAAAGGGAGATGAGGAATGAGTGAGGTAAACTTCTGTCATCAAGATTTCTGTGAACTGAGTTAAAATCCAAAACTGGAAAAAAATTGTTCTCTGGATTCAGGTCAACCACACAGGACAAATATACTGAGAAGTAATCTAGAAAAATTAATTCCTGCTGAAAAAGAAACTTCCCAAGAAACTTTCTGCACACTCAAATAGAAAGCTGTGTGGATGCTGCCTTAATCATACTCAGCTTGGGTATTGCAGCCCTCTCCTATCTACTAACATAAATTATCCTTTCATTCCCCTAAGCTGTTAGGTCCCATTATACCATGTCTACCTCAGGAGGGCTTCTTCACATGTATATACACTAGATCTCTGTCATGGAGCACTTCAACATTCTCTAATTCACCAGCTGTCTATCTTCATCCTAGCTAAAACTCTACAGTAGGTGAGGAGGAAATAAAAAAAAATAAATAATAAAAAAAACCCCACACAACAGAACCAATGACCACTTTTTTCTTTTTTTTTAGGTCTGTTCACTCTTCTGCAAATGTGACTGAGGCGGTTAAGTCTCTTGCTTCTGATTGCAGTGCTACAAATTTCAAAGCCATGCCAAAAGTATCTAAAAGGTAAGGGGTTTTCGTCTTGTTCTTAATAAATAATTTTGTTAAATACCAAGATACTATATATCTACACTAATATCAATCTAGATATTAATCAATCATCATCAATCTAAATTTAATAGATCTTCATGATCTGCCACTAAATTTGGTAGCGGGGATGTGAACCAGTCACACCTCCTGCTTTGATTATGGGTGTTAACTTACGTTCTCATGGAGGTACAGGATTTGATGTCGTAACTAAGCCAGCTTAAAAAAAAAAAAAACAACAACAACAACAACAAAAAAAACCAAAAAACAAACCAAACAGATTTAGAGTATAAATTCTACTCCCACCCACTATTGTTTAAAGATATAGTTTACAGATTAAACTAATTCTCAGAGCCCAAGCTTGATTAAAATGTCACCAATACTGCTGTGTTTTTAAAAAAATAAAAATAAACCAAACCTCCAAAGAACCCCAACCAAATAAATTGACAATCAGTTCTTTCTCTATTGAACAGTTAAGCTTTTCAGTTATTATCGTTCTCCATACACTACAGTTTGGTTTTGGCAGAAGTCATCAGCTGAAGTGAGGGGGTGAAAAACTTAACTTAAATGGGTCATGAAACTAGCAAGTGGCTTAGTTTCACCTTGGCCTGCTGTAAATTTCAAAGGCTTGTTTCCATGCAGAAGATACCCAAATCTTACATTTTTGAAGTGGAATAGGAACAACTGTATCATGAAAGCTTAGGAATTTTGTATGGCATAAGGCATGCCCTGTGTCTCTGAGAGCTAGCAGCTTCAGTATTTCTCGATATCTCCCTCTGTAGTAGACAGATACAGCACACGTCTTATCTGAAGCCCTGAGGCATGAAGTTTCCTCTTTCCAAAACTAAAAGCGTTCACTGTTTATATTCGAGAGTGGATATTCTTGTTACTGTGTGGTCCAAATGTCAGCTTGCTCACTGGCCTGTAACACAGGCTTAGAAGGTTACTGCAGTGTTTCTGGGTCATAAAATGTTACCTAGTGGTGCTAGTAAATGCTGCTGATGGTTGGATTTCCTGTAGTCTTCTGGCAGAAGTTTAAACATGACTGCCTTTCCATTAGGAATGTTTGCTACTACTTGCATTTGCTCCATACTTGAAAATTTTCTGCAGAGCATTGGAAGTTAACCTCAGAGTAACATTTTTATGGTATTCTAGTGCTGGACTACAACAGACTGTATCAAGAACTGTACCTACCAGTGGAAGAGTTCAAGGCATGTTACTAAGAAGTAAATCAGTACCCCAGGATAAAACTGTTCCATTTGTAAACATTCCCCTGGCTGATGGACAGGTATCAAACCTTGTTTTGTTTTTTTTTCCTTACAAAACATTTTCATCTTACAGTTGTTGATAAACTATGAATAGTCTGATAGTGATAGCTCTTGTTATCCCTAAATGAGTTGCTGCTAAACACAAGGAAAAATGGTTACTGAAGTTTTGCAGTGTAGCAGGGAAGCACACGGTTTTCAGAAAAGCTGGCCATGCAAATAAAAACTTTCAGAATAGTTTTTATGTTAAAACTGTTTCTCTTCATGTTTAGACACTCTGTACGGCTGGTGGAGACCTCCATAATATTGATGTGCAACTACTAAATCAAGATACAGTACAGCATATTCATAACTTAGTGGTAAGCTTAAACTAATAGGCTTACATTCAGACACCTAGTCTCTGGTTTTCATGTGAGATACTGTCATGAATGCAAATTCAAAGCGCTTTAACTCTTCCAGGGTTAAGCCTAAATTGGCTGGCATAAATTGGAGGGAGGAACAGGGAGGGGAGAACTGCTGCACACAGATAATGTGTAAAAGTAAACGCACTTAAATAAGCATGCGCAGTTTGGTAGTTGCCTGGGGGACAACAGAAGCATAAACTTCCTTCTAGATTGCTCTGGCGTCTCTCCTACCATGTGAGCAAACTGCCATTCTCTATCTCATATTCACAAAGGCTTACAAAGCTACAGCTAAGTTTCGATTCTTGTTATAATCTCTCTATTATTCTATGTCCCTTGCTGAGTAAGAACTGTTAATTCTCTGCTGCAATTGAATAGTAACTTGCCTTACCTTTGGTTCAGGGAAGTAAATTGTTCTGAAGCAGAATGAAGTTGAACAGAACTTTGCAGCACATAGTGCCTGACTCCTCTTCTGAAGAGGAGGGTACCTGGGCTTTTGGATGAAGTAATGTGCAGCACTAAAAATCTATCTAGACATAAGAAATATTAATCAGTTTACAGTCTTGCAGGTATTTAGACTTCAGTGCAGCTATATGAGTTAAGCTAAAGGTCTGGAAGCTGTTTTGTATTTTATAACACGGACCTGCCTCTGTAGGTAGAGAATGGGGGAGTGCTTGCTCACTGCTTGCTTTAGCAATAGTTGACTTTTCTCTTTCTTCCAAGTTCTGTTGGGTAGCTTGAACTGAAATGAATTTTTCCCCCTTTAGAGTGAGCTGAGTGTACTGTGTGGAAAGGCAACAGTTAAACCGAGTTAATGGAACTGTCCTGTGACTACAGAATATTCATGACAGCTCTTGCTTGCTGCCTCTGAAGTGTTTAGAGAATGTCTGTAATGTCTTAATAAAGCTGTATACTGCCCAGTAAATGTTTTTATATAAAAGCTTACAATGTGATGTGTATTATTAAATTCCTGTTATGTCTGTGAAGGATACAAAAGCAGAAGAAAATAATTCTACTTTTCCAACTTCTTTATAAAAGGCTTAGTTAACATCTAGCCTCAGTTCACAGTAAAATGACAGAAATAGGTTGTATGTAGGAACTAAGTTCTAATCCTGATATTCTAAATGGGACACTGGTTTTTTACATAACTATTCATGARTATAGAGCTCTTTAATGTCCTTCTTCCATGCATGCCACAAGCAGAACATAGTGTTGGTTTACTGCTCATGTTTAGTCTTCCCAGTATCAATCTCCTTGAATCTAACTCTGGAATTAAGCTGAAGTGTAAGTTTCTAACTTATTGAATAGATTTTTGAGGCCTGCAACTTCCATTCTGTGGTGGCATATATGAATCTGACACAGGAATAAAACTTACTTCCAGTCTTGTGCTGTGACATGACAGTRATGTGCAAGATGACAGATAGTAACCCAGACTTACTGTAATTTGTGGTGTCAACCCCATTTTTCGAGTACTTACATACTTTTGAGTAACTTCTAGGAAAGGCTTTTAACATCTTTCCAGGTAAAGATGCCAGTCCAGCACCCACTCTGCTGTGGGTGCTCTCATATTTTCAGAACTTGAGGATGTATTTGGTTTTTACTCTGCCAGTGGTGATTTCAATTAAAGTGTTTTCACTGTGGTAAAGGATGGTATGAAAGACTCCTACACTCTTTAAACTAAAACATTAGTTTAAGAATGAAATCTAGATTAGTTTTTCTTCTGTTCTGCTTCCACCCTTGCTTCACTTAAGGAAACAAAGGTCACAAGTTTCAAGTAAGGAAAAAAAAAAAGCGCTTTCCAAGGCATGGGAGACAAAACTGGTAAAGAACATGAAGTTAAAACACTATCAAACCTAGATTAAAACTATGCTCTCRCTAGGTAACAAGAAAATACAGGAATAAATTGCTCATTCAGATTATACATGAAGTTTACAGAACATTCATGAGTAGTTAGTTCTGTAATGCAGTTTAACYTGAATTAACATCCATTTTCCCTTACATTGATAAGAGCATCACATCAATGTGGTATCAGCTTTTGATGAATGATTTAACTCTTCACTCCCATACTACACCAAGGTAAGCAAACTGCATTGCAGTACTGAAACCTGCAGTTCTTTGCATTTTTGGAAAAGGTACAGTATTAGGCATGCTTTGCAAGACAGGCCAACACACCTTTGTTGTGGGTCTTACTTGGGGTTTAGTTATGGTGGTAGTCATTTTACAAAAATAGCTGCTAAGGTATTTTCTGAGTTGCTATTTAGAGATAAGCTTTTTTTGTGACTAAAAAGCTACTACCAAGAGCTGGGAAGGTGTTTCTGGGCCCTGACCAAAGGGAAAATTCACCAGATGTACACTGTAATGAAGCACAAGGACTCTTCAGTCAACTGAAGTCATTCTGATGACTTGTCACCAAGCTAGGAAGCCTCCAGAACTCCATTTTTAAGTACAATGGTCCTTTGAAATTCGGTAAGAGAGACATACAATTAAATGCCCCACACCTCCTTTACAGCGATTGTTTTAACTTCATACTTGCATCAGCCTAAGGCTATAGTGGAAGGTTATGGGTTAATAACTAAAATACAATTTTCATATTAGATCCTATTCAGAGGGCTGAGAAATTGCTGCATTTTAACAGATCCGTCTTTGACATTTCATTTTTTCAAACAGCAGTAATCTTTCTTCCACCGATTACTTTTAACTTCTTTGCAAACCTGTTTTTCAAGAGAACATGGCCTCATCTTAGATGTGAGCAAGAACCACACCACTGTCAGTATCTTATGAATAAAATATTCACTGTGAACACCTTGATAAATTAAACACACTCAAGAGGACAGATAAGCCTTTCTGTGAGAGTCAACTTTAGGTCAGTTTTAGTCACTGTATATGCAGAAATAGATATGTCACAAAATACGCCTGACAAGACTTCAAGTTTTTTTTTTCCTTTCAGCTTTGAGGCCAATATTAAAGATATTAAAAAAAGTGTCAACTAAAAAATGGTTCTAATAGGTCCAGTGATCATGTTTTCTTCCTCCCCTGACAATACAGAGTACTCATTTGTTTATAGTACCACCTCTAACCTAAGTACTTAAGTTGCAGCTGTTTATTGCTGAGAATACTGAACTAATGTTTGATTATTCATAGGACAGTCACATTGGCCCAGTGAAAGCATTAATAGGTATGTTAAGCATCAAACTTCATCAGCAAACTACTAAAGCATTAGTAACTGTCGCAGTATATTACTTGCAACTTAAATATTGAAACCAAGACAGTATAGATTGTGAATTCATGTGAGTTTTCCTACACTACAACTTTGTAAAGGGATACCCTCTTAGTAGAGCAGGAGATACATATAATAAGGGCAACTCTGAAGAAGTCACTACTCATTGAAAGATCCTGCTGTCAGGAGCCTAAATTAATGCAGTCTCAGGACCGAAACTGAACTAGACTAACTCACACTACATACAGTGATCAACTTCCTCTCCACCCCTTCASTTCAGCATGCTATCCAAAAAGTTGCCATGAATCCCTTCCTCTATCCCCCCCAAAAAAAAGCAGTTTGAAAGTAAGGAGATAAAAAGTTTAGAGTACATACTCTGTTTTCCAAGGAGGTAAATCCTAAAGCTACTACTTAAAAGCAGAAGACAGGCATTTTAATTGTTTAAGCAGTACAGGTTAAGATGACTGACTTCTTGGAGAAATTAATCAGGAGAAAGGATCGGTATGTAACCATGGCTTCATGAAAAACAACCTGAAGTTTTAATAAATGAAAATAAAGATTCACTAGATGAGAATGCCACAGCATAAGAAGTSAACACTGAAATACAGGTCAAACAGYATTTATTCTTGCTTCAGTTTCAGTCTATAACAAGGATGTTCAGCAACACTCAAATGCCAATGCCTACCCAAGCACATGGAAACCCTTGGAGTTTGTCCTCCAACCTCATTGGTAAAGTGTCAACAACTATCTGAGCAATAATTAAACAAGTCACACTTCAGATCTGTAAAGAAAAGTAGAGGCATCTTTCAACTTCCTTGCTTCAACAGGGAGAGAAACCTCACTACAGAGAAGCAGCTTACCAACCGAAGTTCATGCACAGTTCCTTAACATTGTAACAAAATGCTTAGATAACTAACTGTACCTGATAATTGTTTAAGGTCACATTTTTGCTTTGTTGTGGTATTTTTACCAATTAAAAGCATATAAAAAGGCACAGAACTTAAGCTGGAGAGCTTAATGTCTTAATAGTTAAAACAGAMAGTGCAAACTACTGGAAAAGTAACAAAGCCATCTACATTGATTATGTTTCCAGGTCAAAAAAGTTTGTCAAGTACAATACTAATCTCAATCTGTTTACAAACTGTGTTAATGCAACCACAAGTTGCCAGGCATAATGTTCATTTTTACAAAGATTTTTTAAAACTGGAAATATTTCTCTAGAAAGAAGTCACTGAATCAGGCTTTGAATGGGATTCAAAGGCTAAGAGAGAGATGCCATTATTTTGGGGTTTAACCATCTTMATTTAAAAGGTTTTGTTATCTTCTCATTGAACTCAGATATCCTTGTGTTTCCTTATACAAAGGGGACACGGCTGCAGCCTCCCCTGTGCCCGTTTAGTCCTATCTCATTTCAAGAAAAGACTTTTATATGTGGCACACAATTGTTACCTAACTGCAACCTCGTCTTAAAGCAGCTTCAGCCTCCCTGGGTTTATAAAATGTCTACTATCTACATAGTCTTAGTACACAGAATAGTTAAAGCCACTGGAAAAGTAAAAGTTACAAGGCAAAAGAAATATTATACACCAACTGCTTTTATTTAATTTCAGAAACCGTTCACAAGATGGTAGAAAAAACTTACAACCACTTCTAATTTAGTCTTCCATTGTTCCCAGTCAGCTCTAAACCCATTATGTGCAAAGCCCATTTACCATGCATCTAGATGATAGATACAGGCTATGAAATTCTTTATTCTACTTGTAGCAGCTTATGCAGGTGCAGCCAAATACCAAGCCTCAGGACAAATTGTACACAAACTTTACAATGTAGAATTTGAATTTAAAATATGAAACTTAAAATCTACACAAAACTGGTAAAAATCAAGCACAGATACGAGGACAAACTTAAAACCCATGTGAAAAGGAGTCTCGTCTTCCTTTCAAGTGCTTTATTCTGCTACACAGTCAAAATGAAGATGTAAGCTTGTGGTTAGTTTAAATTACACTCTGTAGATACTATAGACCAATTTAAAAGTTACACATACAGCAATAGATGTCCATTGGTTCATCTGGATTACTTATACAATCCAGCTGGATTGTTGAAAACAAGTCAGGCAAAATTTGAAAGAAAATCCTTGTGCAACTTTTTAGACAAACGTTTACTGATGGGCACACTGTACCCCAGGTCCATGATGGCTGCTTTCTTCATCAGAACTATCGTTATAAGCTTCACGTCTCTGGCCACCACCTGAACCACGAGTGGTATCAAATTCCTGAAGATCTACCTCTTCTGCATCACCAATTACATTAGGAAATTCTGGTCTAGCTGGCAGAAGATCTTCAAGTTCCTGCCCCCAAAAAAGAAGTGTATTCAGTACTGCATCTACAACTGCTAAATAAAGTGACCGGTTTCCCCCAACTTCAAGACCCWCTCAGAGCAGGTTTGATTTAGAAGTCTAAGCTGATGTAAACCCTGAAGTGCATACTCATTTAAAAGTACCCAAAGTATTTGTATCCAGTGGAAGATGCCACTTAAAGAAAACCCACAGCTCCACATATCATCAACCAAAAGTSCAATCAGTAAACACAGTTGCACTCTGAAAATTTATCACACAGCAGCAGGAAGATTCTTCCTCCTGCCCTCGTCTGCCCAGTATCTGCACAGCTCTTAAATACTGGTTCCATGAATTCATATTCCAATGGGTATTTTCAAGTTACATGTTGCCCATAAACAACATTAAAAGAACAACTGTACTTGCATCTAAATTTAAGCTCTGGAAGCAAGCACGTGAGGTACAACACACACACACTTCGCACAAACTGTCAAGTAAGACCACCACATTTATGCTTGAAAAACTACTTACCGAAAGCTTTTCAGGGCTAATCCAGTTGTTTTCAGGAAACTGAACGTCAAATTTAATGTAAAGATCCCCCTTCTCAAAAGGGTTGCGATACTGTGGCATTCCTTCACCTCTGACTACGCGAACACAACCTGTAATTCAAAGAGAAGTAAGCTGGAGAGTGCTACGTCACAACAARTCTTTCTCTATACAGTTCTCTTCATTTCTCTAGCTTAGGTTCAGTTAACAGAACAAGAATGGGATTAAGTGTTCAAGAATCACAAAAGCATGGTCAAAGAAGTCCGTATCAGGTCAAGCTTACCTGGTTCAATTACTTTTCCAGGAGGATATTTAACCACAATTTGACGTCCATCAAGGTGCTTAAATGTGAACTGAAATCCACACAGTGCTTCAACAAGTCCAATCTTGTGTGTCATATGCAAATCATTGCCATCCCGCTGGAACACCTAAAAACAAAAACAGGAGATATCTTTTCTAGTCCTATAATATCATCTCCACAAGACTCATTATTTAGAATTCATTATTATTTATTCTTAAAATTCAGTGTCAGAGCAACAGCCTTTGTACAAAGTTAACTTGATTCTGTTAATTCAAATAGCTTAACATGCTTGGGAAGTTTGGGCCTGATGAAAGCGTCATCTAAAATAAGGCAAAACAYGCTATATACTATGATGTAAGGTTCAAATTAAACAAGGCAGCCTGTATAGCAGCAGTGCTCTCTTACCCCCAAGGTCTTCTACACAAGCAACCTATAACAAAACTTAAGACAATTTGACACTACTTCCCCTGCACCAGAGTATAAAAACACACCTTTTTTTCTCACCATTTAGCTAGTCAKCATGCATATTTGCTTCAGCTAACTTTATCTACAGCAGGACTTCCATCAATTAGTCCACAGCTGTCCTAAGTGATCTTTAAGCCGTATCACTTGGGATTCTTAATCAGAGTAAATGTAAGCTTTACCCACTGGCAGAACCATGACTCCCACCTCAAGGGAAATTTTAAGTACACTAAAAGCTTCACTAAAAGCCAGTCTAGTTTTACTCACTAGGACTCAAGGTAYAGTATTTTTCAGAATTGTTAATACTGTCAAACTAGATGTAGTTCATTAGAAGACTAAGACAGAAGTGGCATCCACCATCTGGAATTTGATGCCGTCATGCACATCTGACTTCTGTATGCTTACAAACTGTTTCTCCCTTATCATCGCCAAAACCAACCATGATGCCACGTTTCAACCAGTATTACAGAAGAAAGAAGAATGTGTAAAGAGCTATGCAAAACTGATCGACAAATTAGCAGTCTTTGACACAGCTTTGAAAAGCTCACAAAGTACCTGATTTTCAGATAACCAACATTTTATCCTTAATATGTGACTGGAATTTAAATTTGTACCCAATGCTATTCTTTGTGTCAGAACAGAACTTCCCCCACCACGACCATTCCATTCAACATTTTTTCCAGACTATTAACACACAAACTATTTCATATTTCATCATAGTAATACCTGGCCTTTCTAAACAAAAGCATTCAAAAAAAAGCAACTTCACTCTACCCTAAGGGAGTTTTAACACAGAAAAAGATAAATTGCAATATTTAATTCCAAAGTGCAACGTATATACTCCAGAATACAGTAAGCATAAGCCTTAACAAAGTAGTGTAGAATAACCATGTTTGTTTTGTTAAATGAATCAGTAACATCAGCATTCTGTGTTATATTTCCACAACCACAGTAGCAGAGATAGAAAGCACCATCTGGGGATTTTAACAGGAGTTCCCTGCTGTGTCACAAGACATTGAGAAAAGCAACACCTAGCATTTTGTTAGTGTCACAAGCAAAGCAGATTGAAGTTAACATCCTGAATGGCTCTTCACTGCATCCACTGTACCAAAGTCAGCCTGAGSTTACTCAAGAAAGCTACCCTTTATTAGCATTAGGAAGCACCAGAGTCTGGACGTCCTCTGGCTACAGACTTGCAAAGATTTTGTGGCTCAGCCATGCTACTTGATATAAATCTATTAAAAGCTATTCACTCTCTCTCCCAGAGCTGCAGCTATATGAATTACTTTAAAATAAACAGCCATCTATATCACTTAAAGACTAGGATAAAAGGCATTTAAAATATAAACTCAAAAGCATTACCTCATTCTCCTTTTCTTGGAGTAAGAGGACAATATCGCCTGGTTCCACACCTGGAGCCTGATCTGCTTCTCCACTGAATGTAATTCTTTGCCCATGTTTCATCCCTTTGTCTACATGGACTTCAAGTATTTTTACTTCTTTGATCACCTTCTTCCCTTCACATTTTTTACAGCGGTCTTTTTCATTAATTACTTCACCTAAAGAAAGACAAGTTTTGAGTTCAGAGATTTCCTCATAATTGCACCTGATTCTGAAGAAAAACTATTTTAAAGTAGGCTGAAGAATACACACAATGCAACTAGTGATTTAGATGTTGCTTTACAAATTCCTCACAAGGGGAAAGCCAGGCTCAATTTACCCTAGCTGGAAGAGGGTGAAGGAAAAAAAAGGAGGGGGCAATACAAAGATACATGTAACCTTCCAAGCTGTTTTATCAAGGATTTTGGAAAATGAGAGTGCTTTAGAGAAAGGCAAAACAAAACTTTGTCTATAGCTCCTAGTGTTCCTTAAGTCTTAATTTGACTCCTCTATTGTTAGCACTCAACTCAAAAAAAAAAAAAAAAAAAGCCTACTTTTCCATTCCTTGTTATGCTGGAGGATGACAGCTGTAAGAGAAAGGATGAAGCTAAAACCATACTGAAGCATCTCCCCTCCCTTAAAAGTCAGAATACACATTTCAAACTATTTCAATGAATTTAGGAAGCTTAGTTCCACTTCTGTTAACAACAGTGAAAAAGGATTACTGGGTTCGGTTCATTGACAGCCACATTTTGCAGTATACCACCACAACAAAGTACTATGTAAATGCAGCCCGTAGAACTAGATAGAGAGTCTTGCATACAAAATGGGGGGAAGATAGCTGGTCAATTCAGTTTCATGCAGGAGCAATATACAGGTTTTCCCACGGAAAGGATCTAACATTTTCTGACACATAAGGGATTTCACTTCTATATTCTGAAATTGAATAGTTTTTCACATTGTCCATCACCTCTAGCAAGGCAATTACTTTTCCCAGCAAACTGAAGGATGACTATCCAAAACAGCTTAAATTCTCTGTTCTACTTCATCTTCGTTTTTCAAGTAAGAGAAGTACTCTGTCTTTGTACAGAGTAACCAGAATCTTAGGCCACATGCACAGTACAATTTCAGTACTTATTTCCAATACTGCTCTAAGTGCCACAAGCAGATGCACTTGGCTTAAGACATTAAACTTGCCAGCTTAAACCACCTTTCTGTGAAACAAAGCATAACATCACGATGCAGCTGAAACTACTAAATATGTAGGTTAGGTATGTAAACTGAAAACAAGATGTTTAAAGACAACATCATTTATGAAATGTTTTAATTAGTCACAAAATACAACTCTTTGTAATTCCCAAGTATTATGAAGAGTAAAATCATCCACAAGGTGACATTACTACTCTGCAAACTGCAGAAGATCTAAAAAGGCATCACATGAAGTGCAGATCATGTGCTGAACTTGTTCCTCCAAACACAACCAATTCAGCAAAGGTATCTTCTTAAATTGAAGAAGTTAAAATTCAACTTTAGGCTTCCATTTTTAACCTAAACCTGTCTTTCGATATTAGGAGACTACAGAAAGACAAGAAGGTCCTAAAGCAACGAAATCTTGGTTTTTACTTTAACACAAGAGTAATAGCAATAAGTAATACTCGCATCTAAGTGTTTTTAAAAAAATAATCAATCCCTACTGTTCAAGCTTCCAGGCTGCTCTTCAGTACATTAAACACTGTAAATGTTGCTGCTGTTCCAAGTAAAATTTCTCCGTGTTGACATCAGATTGAGACCCAACTGACCACATGGGAGCAAAACTGTCCTGGATAAGTTCCTCCTGAGATTTAATCAGGAGGTTGAATGCAACTAAATGCATTTAGTAACACAGAATGGCTTGGCCTACCTTCTCCGTTGCAGTCAGAGCACACAGACTGCATCTGCTGAACCATTCCAGGAGCCAGCTGTCTGATCATGATACGTACACCTCTACCCCGGCAAGCATTACATTTCTGAACGGCTCCAGCCTTCCCTCCCTGCCTAGAATTGAAAGCACCAGTTGCATGAAAAGTAAGTTTTTAGAAACATAACGACAAAAAAMCCAAAAAAACCCCCACCTGCATCAGTAGGTTAGCATGCGTAATTGCACTGCCAATTATAATTAGGTTCTCTCCTCCCCCCTTCCCCCCAATCAAAGCTCTTGAATAGTTCCAGTTCCATCAACAGTATCATTCAAGTTCAACAATTTCTAGTCTGAGAGCAGGCTCCAGTAAGTCAAATACTGATAAAAGATCTGACACAGGAGATGCTTCATTACACTATATGCCAACAAAGCAACCAGAGAACTCAAAAATATAAACCAACTTACCCATTACATGCACTACAAAGGACATTCTTGCTAAGTTGTAGTTTAGTTGTCTTTCCATTATACAGATCTTCTAAAGAGACTCTACAAAATAAAGCATTTCTCCTGGGTCATCATTTAACAACTTACTTTCCCCAAATAATTAAAACACTTGCCTGGGACAAATTGAAGAAAAACAGATCTTCAAAAAAAGACTAAATCTGCTATTAAATAAGATTTTAAAGCACCATTTTAGCTTTCACAAGGAGTCATTAAAAACTATTCCATATATATGAATATATACATGTAATCATGAACATAGTTTCAGAGAAAAGCTGTAATTTAATCAGAAGAAACCAGATAGGATTGCTTGTGTTTCTCAATCGGAAACAAGCTGATGTAGCATTTTAGGTTTTATTATATAGTCATACTTGATTTTTTTTGTTTGTTTTTTTTAGTTCTACCAGGCAGTTGAGAAACAAATCTCTTCAGACAGTCCTGACAGTATTTATGGCACACATACGCAGAAATACATGCAGAATACTTACTACTGTATTGGGCTTTCCACACGAGATAGTTTAGTGAGGAGGGGTTAGCATGTCCCCAAGGCCACTTAATTCTTTAGATTTGTTCATGTTTCATTTTTTTTAGAAACTCTTGAATACACTATCAAACTCCAATAACCTTCATATATTGATTGAGGTTTTTGTACACATTTAGTGTTTCTCCTAAAAGGGTTTGCTAGTCAACAGAAATTTCAACTCAATGTATTGAGAAAAGGTTGCCTGGCATCAGTGTTTACAAATAACAACAAAACCAAAGCTAATTAATAACATAACATGCAGTACTAGCTACTAAACTAAGCAAGCATGTAAAAGTAAACAGACTTTAAGCACGGTTTGCCAACCAGAGGAAAGATGCAGCTTAACTTAAGAACTTAGAAAGGATCTGCTCAGCAGGCAAAAAGCCAGTCATGACTGCAAGCAGAGATCTACAAAACAATTATATGTGATATTCAAGCATGGCTTAAAAAAAAAAAAAACGCCACACACACTTTTCCATTAATTATGCAGTTCAACTTTAGTTCCAGCTGGTATTACGCTATGAATGCAAGTCAACTTAAGTCTTTCCAGGGCCTTAGTACCTCTGCTTCCCTAAGAATCCAGCTAATGAGTAATACTTGGTTGTTCAATGTTTTTTCAGGTTAGAACTTCCAAACATAATTCAGGAGCAAAACCAAGGAAAATAATGTTAACAAAGCATATACAGGCTAATAACCAGGCAAAGCAAAGTATTAGGCAGTCTGTAAGATTAACCAATCATGAAAAGTAACTCAAGATGACTGCCTTCTGGGCTACACACAACACGCAGGTCTGAAAAGTAGGTGCAGACTGCAGAATATCTCAACTGAGAAGCACATCAAGAATATAAACTAGCAGAGTCAAGTACTGATCAGCAAAGCTTGAAAGTACAAATTGCAGTATCAAGATACTCACTTGAGTGGATGCATCATATCTTCTCCTCTTCTTCTACCATTACGACTTCTACTCTGACCACCCATGAAATTGAACAATCCACCACCAAAGATATGGGAGAAAATATCGTCCATTCCACTGCTTCCACCGCTACCTTCTCGAAGACCCTGTTCTCCATATCTATCATATAACTCACGTTTCTCTGGATTTGACAATACTTCATAGGCAAAGCTTATTTCTTTGAACTAGAAGAGGAACAGAGTCAAAACAGTGCATGATAATTTAGAACTTCAAGGGAGCATTTTACTACTGTCTCTTGCCCAGCACGAATACCCAGTTAAGAAGGTACACAACAGAACAGTTTTCCACTCTCATTCTAATATGCAAGACTTAAAAGTCAGACTTGGGCTTAGTTGTGTTACCTCTTATCATAAAGTATGACATTTTATTGCAAAACTTCCTTGACTTTGTTCTTTACTGTGCCTAGCATAAGACAGTTTTCTTACAAACAGACAAAGAAAAAAACAACCAAAGAAGAAAACCCCCAAGTACGCAATATTGCAGTAGCCTACAGTTACATACTAATGGCAAAGACTTCAAGATATGTTAGGCACTTAAAATACACTAATAATTGAGCAACTTACTAAAACGCATATTAATGTGTTTGTCCTCAAAACAAATAAATATCTTTTCACAGTCAGCTCTGCTCACCTTTAAGCAACCATTAGAACTTCAGTTCTGTTAAAGAGAATCCACCGAGTTAACTTAATTGACATTTTTTTAATTGCTATTAGCATAACGTATCTAATTCAACCTTCCCACATATGCCATTTGTTTTATGCTGCAGCAGTTTCAAGAACCTCGACACATACATTTTTCCACATTGGAAAAACTTGGAAAACTGACTATCTTTTTCAAATACCTATGTAGATGCCAATGCCAGCTGACATCATCTCAGCAGATGAAGAGAGGCAGTTTTTTCCTCAGCATTATCTTCTCAACAAATTTGACTCAGCCGACTGCTACATTTTTTCCATGAGGTAAACTGGTAGATTTTGAGATTGGGAAGAAGTAGACAAGACAGGGTTCCCTCTCACAGTTGTTATTTTTGAACAACTTGTAACAGCAAGCCCCCAAGACCTGTATTTGATCCCATAGATGCTACTGTAACACCAAACTTCATGAGTTTAAAAAAGTCTTACTTTGTCCCCTGCATTTGGATTCTTATCAGGATGGTATTCCTTGGCCAGCTTTCTGTATGCCTAGTTGAAAGAGGTACAAAATTAGTTTAAATTTTGATTAATCAGTTCTTTTCTAAGAAACTCAAGTAGTGTCTTCAGGAAGAAAGAAAATCCTAATAAAGCAAAGTGAGAAAATGAGTGTTTTGAAATCACTTATACACTGAAATGATACATAAMAAATTCTGATATTGCTATATGCATAAATTAACTGCATTTGGATTTAAACACAACTACAGCACACAATAGCTAGAACTAGTTTTTCTGCTTATCTTCATTAACTTACAGGAAGAATCACATTGGACTTTCATTAAAATGACTTACTCTACAGAACCCACTCAAAACCTACCATATGACAATTTAAGTTTCAATCCATTTGTCTTTCACCTCAATCACAGCAATACATTAACAACAAAATGGCTGCCTCAGCTTCTCAATCAACCCTATCAGTCAATCCTCACAACAATAATTTTATTCTTCCTTACCTATCAATAATAGAAGATTTCATCTCACTTTGAACTAAGTATGAGTTACACATGCAGAAATGTACAGATCATTGTTTTTATTTAACTTCATTGTTCTAAAACAGTAGGGGGAATAAGTACAGCCAAATCTCCAGAAGAGATTTTTCAGAATGCTTTTTTTTGACCAGTACTTTGACTCTCAGGACCATCACTTTTTCTACATCAGCACTTCATCTGCTTTGCTTATACTTTAGAGGATCAAAGCAAATAACAGGACAGGCAGAGACTTTTCCTACAATTTTTGAGTTTTTTGACAGTAAGGACCTCAACTCTTCCCCCCACTCCACCTCAACACTCCCCCAGTAACAATTAGGGGACAGATATTAATAAATTACATGGTATAGTCTCTTTTATTTTTTTAGTTATACATATAAAAAAAGCTACAGTGAGGCAACTACAAACAACTGAAACACTGGTTCTTAGAGTGGATTTTTCAAAAGCTCTATTTCTGTAGAACTGAGCACCTAAACTAGCTCTTTAGAACTACAACGTTAAGAGAGCTTTACACACAAAGCTTTACAGAGATTACAACTTTCCATTTTGTACTGGAATAAGATTCCTTTTTTGTATCTGCACAGTTACTTCTCTTCACTGATGATCTTGAAATACTCTGTACTTCTGCATACAATCAAGAAATAAAGTTTGATAAGGAACTAATGAAACAAAAATCGAACATTGATATTACAAGCCAAATACTCTAAACCACAGGAAGCGTAAAGAACAAAAACCATAGGTCTTATAGGACAAATCAGTAACAAAGCATAATC
Source organism: Oceanodroma leucorhoa (assembly GCA_030449065.1). Lineage (NCBI taxonomy): Eukaryota > Metazoa > Chordata > Aves > Procellariiformes > Oceanodroma > Oceanodroma leucorhoa. Next base: position 6,583,101 of record JASVER010000007.1, on the reverse strand, counting down.
TTCCACCAACCTACATATTCTGTAATAATAATGCATTTTCCCCACATATTTTTAAGGATTCTAACCAAGAAAAGAAAAAAAACAGAACACTAAACTGAAAACCTACATAACATTATCTAGTCAGGAAAAAAGGAGCTTGCATGGTGATCATTAAAAAGAGAGAGCACTCATGTCTTTGCTGATAACAGCATTCCAGTTTAGAGCAATTCTTAAAACTTCTCATAGCCCAAAAGGAACCTACCACTATTTATTTAATCAGAAAAAGATCCAGAATCAAGGTCTACACTGGCATCATATTATAACTTCAATAAAAGTTAATTTAACTAATCAGTGTTAAAGCCTGTTCCCTCAGCCCCTTTTGACTAAGCTATTACCTATTTGTTTTCACTTTCCTACACTGTTATACAGGTTAAAATATCAGATTAATAAAGCATCCATGTGACCCTCTCAGTGACAATAAGATATAGATGAACTTCTTGCTGTTGCAGGCAGTTGGAAACTTTACATTCCATCATAAGTGTGATCTATAGCAATTAATATTGAGCAGCACAGGTTATCAGAGTGGAAAACTGTCAGATTTTCATTCTTACAGGACACATACCTTTAAGAGAATTCAGTAAGAAAAAAAATATTCTACTTGATTGTGTTTGGTATATAGCACTATCTTCTCACTGCATGCCTTCCACCACTAACACTATTTCAACACTGCAATTGCCTATCCTTGCACAAATTAGGCTACCACACGCATGAGGGGTAACACATAGTTAGTTGTTAATACCAGCACCACCCGTCAGCGGAAGCAGGTCACTGCTAGTAAACTGTCTAGTTACTCATCCTCCCTCACGTGTAAGTGGTCATCAGGTCCTTTTAGAAAAAAGTGGTTTATACACCACAGAATGAAATGGACGTAGTGAATTGTTATACTGATGAGCTGTCTCCAAGTTTTCACATCGCTTCTTTGTTTACCTTACCTTGTCGCTTTCGGCCTGGGAGGGATCAAATACATGAGCAAAACGAAACCTTACTAAGGCCTACACGTGGGGCAGACAATGGCACCCGTTAGAACCTACTGGTCCTTCACGAGGATTTTACTCCCAAAAAGCCTTTCACCGGCTGCCAATACCGCTCTGCCGCGCGGGAGGGACGCGGCGCTACGGGGGCGAGACGAGCAGAGTCCCGGCGGCGCCCGGAGCCGACGCGGGACCCGGAGGCGCCGGGCCAGGGACACGAGGAGCTCGGCCGGGCCCCGCTGCTCCCTCCTCCCGCCTCTCCTCCGAGCCCTGCCCGCGRCCTACCCCGCGCTGTCGGCGCCCGCCCGCAACCTAGGCCCCAGCGGCTCCGCGGCGCGGCCTATCCCGGCGGGCTGAGGCGGCACCGGGCGCCTTCACCCGGCGCCGCACCCTCCCCCCCCCGCAGGCCTCGGCCGCGCAGGCCGCCGCCGCCGCCTTCAGGCCACGCTCCCCGCGCCCGGGCCTGCCCTCGGCTCCACTCCCCTTGCCTCCCGCCGGCCCCGGCACCGCCCGCCCCCCGCCTCAGCCGCCCCGCGGGGCCCTGCCCGGCGGCCGGCCCATCCCCTCCCCCACGCCGCTGCCGTCCGGTCTCCCCGGGCGCCGGCCGCCGCCCCTCCCCCGCACCTTCTTAAGCTCGTTGTCGGAGGCCCCGGGCGGCACCCCCAGAATATCGTAGAGCTTCGTGTCGGCCACGTTCGCCATGGCGGCAGCGGGCGGCGGGCGCGGGCCGGAACGGGCCGAGGGACGGCGAGGGCGAGACCGGGAGCAGGACGAAAGCCGCCGCAACGTCACGCGCAGACGCCCGACGTCACCACGCCGCGACGCGGGAGGAGCCCGCCCGCCCCTTTCGCCCTTCGGCAGCGCGGCCCCGCCCCCTCGGCCCACTTCGGGCGCCTGACCCAGTTCCGGCGCGGCGCGGCAGGGGGCGCTCGGGTCGGGGGAGGGGGGAGGCGGGGGGCTGGGGGCTCGCGCCGCCGCCCGTAACCGCCGGGCCCGGGAGGCGGGAAGAGGTTGTGAGGGAGGCGGAGGGCGCTGAGGCGGGCGGCCGTTTGCCCTGAGCAGGGGGGAGGTGGCTCCCGTCCTGACGTTCGAACCAGCGTTCCGGCAGAGAGAGGAGCACTGCACATGAAAGCAGTACCTTCAGCTTTCCCCCATCATTTCGAAGCCTGAAATTCCAGGGCCTGTGTGCCTGCTTCCGCGGAGCCCTCCGCCTGGTGCGGYTTCTCCTCGCTCCTGAAGTATGTCCCTGAAGTTTATGGGGCAAGGGATAGCCGTGCACCAACCTGCTGTCTAACCTCAAGCACCAGTGTATTTTTCTTAAGGGTTGTATTGCTAAGGCTTCGGTAGTTATAAATAGCATTGGTACCCATCTGCTCCGTTTTTGTGTTTTGCTCCACTACTGGGATCTTAAAAAAAGCACTAGTTGCTATGCTAGGCCTAAAGTGACTCAGAGGAGCAATGTGTACTTGAGTGGTGCAGAGGCCCCGAGGCCCTAGCTAGACACCATTTTCAGCAGGCAAATAAAAAGCCCAGTTGTACTTAATTAGAGGTTTGTCGCTTGAAGTCTGGCCAGGAGAGCAGCTACCAAGCCTTTCCTCAGGTGTGGTCTCTAAATTGTTAGCCCCTCATTAGTCAGGGGGCTGCCGGAAGGCTCTAAAAAGCTGTGGCAGGTGTTTGGCTGAGGAAGGTGGGGTCGGGTCTCTATAAGGGCAGAAAACCAAGAAGTTGCCTGGCCTCTCTGTGGGCAAGCCCAGGGTATGCCTGGGAGAGGGTGCTCCCTGAGGAAGAGGTCAGCAAGGCTGAGCCCTGAAAGTCTGCTGGGAACACATTAGTGACCTGGCGTGTGAGAGAAAGCACAGAAAAGGTGCTTTGAAGTGATTCATGGATTTGTGGGGGAGAAATTTGAATAGGCCCCTTGCCTGAGGGGAGCAGATCTGAGCGCTCAAAGGCTTCTTCCCTCATTGTCTGTAGGCAGACTCTTAATCTTCAGTTCCTTGACACAGCTTGCGGTTGCAATGGCTGTATTGGGAAATGCAGTCTGCTGGTGTCTTCTCTGCTCCTTCTTAGGCTGGTGTTTATGGGGCCCTAAATTCCATCATTGTGTTTATTCAATCTGGCATAATCTGATTCAGTAGATGATGGTAATATCTGCCTCTGGTGTTGCAGGTGTGGCAGCAGTCAGAGCTTCAAAGGAAAATGGAGTCTAGTTTTGGAGGGAGAAAAATAGTGGCAGGGCAGAGAACAGCTACTGGAAAGACAGTCCTGTGGACTGTAATTATTAGTCTGGTTCAGAGATGTGCAGAAAGAAAGGAAAAAAACTCATAAGGAGATGTATGTTTCTTTGGTATTTTTGGAGGCTGTGTGTACAGCCTTTGGTAATTGCATGGTTTAAACATATGCGACTAAAGCCAATAAGGCTTCAAAATTTGGTTTACCTGTCTTTTGCACTACTTGGCTTCATCTTTTATTTTGGCAGGGCTGAATTCAGCTACTCTAAGAACTGTCTGGCATGCATACCTGGCTTGACTATTTTGGATTGTGCTCACTTACAGATTGATATGTTTGGGGTTTTGTCATACAGGATTTTCTTTTTAGTGAGCAGTCAGGTAGGAAGAAAAGTTAGGAGTGTGTGGAGGAGTACTTCTTTGCCCTACGAGTCAGGCTTATAATTTTAGGAGTTAAGCAGAATCAGCAGGACTGATATAAGCAATATTTAAAATACCATAGGATAGCATTTATATGTGTCTATTTAAAAACAATAAATCTAAAGATCTGAGAATGTAAGCTAGCTCAAACCAGTGGGGTGCCATTCATATCTGTGCCTGTAGGGATGAAGTTCGCCAAAAGTATGATTCAGCCCAGACTTACCTGTCCTGTGAGCTGAGCGACTTGTTTGCAACTCAAGCCAGAATGTGAGCCAGCAGATTGATGGATAGTAGGAATGGTAGGTGAACTTGGTGTATCAGCTTGAGCCCAAGCTATGGAGGCAGTTTAGAAGCAATGTTTGTATACTTTCTTCTCCCTTGCCAAAACATCCTTGTTACTACAGGCCTGTTTTATGTCTTATACAACCAAACCATGCAATAAATAATAAGAAAACTTCTCTGGGATTAAACTTTACATTTTATTTTGAAGTGGAGCTAAAGAATCACAAGCTTGGATAATTACCTTTTTATTAAATTGAAATGCAGATGAATAGCAAGGCAGAGTTTCCTCTTCCTGCATACTTCTTTTAGCATCRACTTGAGTTGTATTGACAGAACATGTTAGGCATGCAGCTGAAATGTGGTGTCCTCTCCCACTTATTTTTTATTAACATTTACACATTATCTTTGTTTTCTTTGTTTTCTTTGTATGTTTTTTTCCTTTTTTTTTATTATTTTCCTCTTCTTCCAGGTAAGAGCTTATTCGTTTAGTTTCTAATGTTATTATCACACAATGTGATGAAAAGCAGTTGCTATATGAAGGTTTGTTTGTTTTTAAGTAGACTGCACAATTCTCTCTTTGAGGAATTGTTTTGGCCTTACACAGGCACTAAAATGAATCATTCAAATTCAGTTCTTGTTTCAGACCTTTTTTGCATTATTTTACAATGCTTCCTTAGAAATCAAATAAGAATTGATTGTTTATCACTGGAGAATCGGAAAGAGATCAGTTTCATGTTACTGCAAAAGTAAAATAAACCCCCTTCCTTCAGGTTTATTTATCAAGTTATTTTATGTGTTTAACATGGTCTTAACATGAAAATATGAGCAGGCATTGCTGACTCCTGCTTGAATCTAGTACTATACAATCACAATTAAATTTWAAAAAAAAAGTGTTCTGTGGAGAAGAACTACTGCTTCTCCTAAAGAAGAATGCAGTTACGCTTTAAAAAAATTACAGAGCCTACATGGCCATTGCTTTGAATCTTTCGGGTATTGGCTTTCAGATAAGGCAGTTGGTGTATTGTGCACACTGTCTGATTTCTAGAACTTTTCAACTGTGGAAAGAAAGCAAGCCAGTAAAGAATAAAGAAAGAACCTGAAACTTGTAGAGAATTTTAAGACTCACTAACTGAAGAGCCTGTTAGGAAGGGGGCAGCTGCCTGTGCTGGCAGGTGTAGAAGGCACAACAACCAGGATTTTTGTGCCAGCCAGTTGTTCCCTTGTTGGTCAGGAAAAGCACTCTGCCTGCCCCTACCCCAATTCCCCTGACCAGGGGAGCAGGCTTGAGTTTTATGATATGGTCAGAACAACAAGTTTGGTTCATTGTCCTGGCCCAGCTGTGGTGAGGAAACCCAGGCCTGCCTGACAGGTACCTCTGTGCAGCACCAGTAATATGAGTTGCGTATCTTATTCCTTTTGCCCTTCCCTGGCCCTCCTTTTTGCTGTTCTTGCAGCTCTGTTTTTCCATCCCAGTCTCCTCCCAAATAAACAACCCACCCCTAATTACTTATGCCCCATTGGTCCCAGTTTTGCTACATCTGTACTCAGATTTGGGTTACTTAGATAATCTCAGCCTTATATGGTATTACTGATATGGTTACCTAGGTACTGTTGGCCTTGCATGACTTTACTCACTAAAAGGTCCCTAATAGTCCTTTCCAGTTATCTCTGATGTCTGGCAATTTCTCCTGTAACTCCTCCTTAAACACCTGTGGGATCCTGCCACCCTCACAGCACTATCTGTAACTTTTGTCACTGTCTCATAGTGTTATTTGTAATTTCAAGTGATTTTTTTTTTTTGTTACGTCTAGTAATTTTCCACATCTTGTTCAGTTAACTGAATCTCATGCCAAAACCTAGTCAGTGGCCTGTCACTTGCCTGCAAGCCTAATTGAGCATAGCTGAATAACTGGTAGAAAATTAGAATATTAAATACTTACTTTTAACTGAGTTTTTGTTCTTTTTTTATATATAAACATTTAAGTGCTATGCATTTTTTCATTACAAAATGAAAGTAGACATCAGCAAAGAGGGGAACATATTGGCAGGTAGTGTCATAACAAGCTCAGAAGACTGTACTGTAGGAATCTGTTACGGGAGGTGGGAGGGAGATAACTTAAGGGATTTTCCTTCTGAGCTAGCAAGAAGAAGAACTTAYGGAGTTCCACATTTTTAAACTCCAGGTTATCCAGGCAGTTGGGCTCTACTAGATTTTTCCATCTGAAGGGTATGTGACAGATAATTTTTTTGTTGCAAGTAGAGTGTTTTGAGTTTGGATTTAGGTTTTGGGGTTTTTGGGTGTGGTGTTTTGGTTTTTTGTTACTCAGGGAAATTATCCTACTTTTTGCCTGCATACAGGCTGTTGTCAGAGATCACAGAGCTCCCAACAAATCCCATGTTAGCAACTTGGGCAGCAGGGAAGGGAGTTCTTTAATTTCCTCCTCACTGAAAGAGCTTTCTGTGAGGTGAACAGATGGTGTTCAGTGTTATGTATAGACCTTTTTGAAGATCGGGAGAGGATCAGAAAAATCTACAAAGAAAATTCATCAACTTTGTCTCTTCCCTTCCCAATAAACTCTTGGTCAGGTACCTTCCTCTGTGAGCCGGAGCAAAAGAAACTGAAAGTTTCAACTGTAGTTTGACATACAGTTTCTGAGCTAAAGCTATGAAGTACTAAGTTAGATTATCAAGCTGAATTTGTAATGGTCTTTAGCAGGGTGGAAAGCCTTATTTTCAAAGCTCAGGAGAAAGCTCAAAAGGATTGTTATTTTATCCTATAGTAAGAGCTGGATGAGTAAAGAAAAAAAGCATGTGTGTGTATATAAAACACAAAAACCGTGTGTGTGCATATATGTATTGAAAAATTGACATTGCAAGAAGTTTCCTTCTCCATTTGAGTTGCTGCTACTTGGAACCCATATCACTGATTTCTTTGTAAGCATTGTACTAAGCAATGTCTTAGAATAAACTCTGTATTTGCATCCGTGCCTATGTCTTAACACTGGATAAGCATTTAGCACACTAAGATTCCAACTCATTGTTCTAAACATAATTTTTGTTATTATTTGACAGTTTGATTATTTTGCRTATTCACTTGGCTTTTCTTGTCTGTTGTTTCTCATGTGCTAAAACTGTGCTTTGGGGGTATTTTTATGGACTGCAGAGCTTATTGCAATAGGAGCCTGATACAAGTATGTTATATGAATGTCAACAGTAAGCAAAATTGTTGTGAAAATCAGTTTGGATAAGGAATCAAAGCTTTAGCTTTGAAACAAAAAGAAGTGGTAGTTTAGAAATTTTTCTTAATATGTTTAAAGAGATTCATTTGAGTCTTGGGAATGTTTGTGGGAACTTTTCAGTTGGAAAAGTAAACCTTTTCCAAGTTTAGGTTATCCAGTGAGAAAGAAATGCCACATGGTTAACTGGCAAAAAAAGCAAGGAGTGAATAGTACAAAAATGTATTCACGACTCAAGTATACACTTAATTTTTCACAAAAAAATTTCCAAATTTCAAAACCATCATTTGTATTAAAAAAAACCCACCAACGTCTTTGCTCAAATACAATTTTGGAGGARAAGGAAAAATCATAATGCTGAAAAAAAAATCAGCCAGCCCTGTTGTGGTCTCTCTTTATTATTTAAATTCCTGAATGAGGTCCAGCTTCCTTCTTTTTCTAATGTAAAGATTTCAGTGTTACTGGGAATTGTACTAGAAAAAATGTTTTTAATAAAATGTCTTTGGAAAAAGTGTTTCGGTTTATTAGGATGTATAGTGTGTGTAACAGCTGAGATGTGAGTGAGGCCCTTGATGTGGTGTGAAGTGGCCTTGCCAACTGTTGTTCTCTTTAGTTATCATGTTTTAGAATATTACTGAGTTACTCTTGCATTCACTATTTTTATATAAGAATTTTCTTTTTTCCAGTGTGCAGCAAATCCAGTAGTATTCAATACAAAATGAGTACCTGAGCTGTAAGTATCTGATCTTTTAATTTTACTAACAATTTAAATTCACTTGCACTCTGAGAACTCTTTATGTGTATTACTCAGAAGTCCTGCTGGTTGTGTAGACTTTTGCCTTTAACTCTGTGTGGAGTGGGAACCAAAGGCATTCTTGAGATAAAGGCTATGTTTTGTAAAACACATGCAAAATTACAATCTCTATATACGAAGACAGATTTACACAAGTTTTACATTTTCATGCTTAAAATTTGGATGCAACTAATAGACTCTTGTTTACTACTTTGTGTTKTGTCTATTCTTTAATTGAAGGCCTATTCTCAACAAATGGCTTCATTTCAAAGGAGAGTAACAAAGGACATTTTCTTGTCACATAAATGTGAAGATACTGTTGCTATACGTCTGTTTCTATTTACATTTTTCCTGAAGTAGGTTGCAAGTGTTAACAAAATAGACTAGGCCCCCTAAATGTAGGGTGCGAAGGTAGTGAAGAGTGGTAGCTACCACTGTGAAGTGAAGAATGGTAGCTAGGTAGTGCTGAACAGACTGTACAAAGGTTTAAGCAAGGATGAAAGAAACCATTGGAGAAGGTAACTGGGGACAAACAGCAGTTGCTTAATGTTTACTTAGAAAATAAGACTTATTTCTGAGAATCATCCTTAGATAATCCCTAAGCAGTTATATGGGATTTAATTGTTTCCAGATGCCGTTAAAATACAGACAATAATGACTGGCTTCTGAGCCACAGAACTTGGGATAGTGTGCAGAAGCTTTCTTTATATTGCCGGATTTACCTTATGCTATTATGAGGTTTTTGAAGGAAGGAGAGTGAGCGGGTGTGTGTACATGTGTAGGTATGCTGAAGAAGGAATTACTTACATGGGTGGGTGAAGCAAGGGAGAATGGGAATTGGGGGATGAAGAAATATTATACACTTGTAAGAATGCTTTAGCAAAAAAAAGTAATATGGCTTCTTGAGGTAATAAGCTGCCTCTGTGTTCATCTACAAGAGTGTATACCCTTTTAGAAGAAAAGAGGCAGCAAAGGTGCAGATAACTAGCTCTTTATAATGTTTTGAGGCTAGGACATGTTTAAAATGTAGTGAAAGTATTCTGTAGAAGCAATCAGCTATTCACTCAATAGCTTATTTAGTCTATAGAAGAAACCATAACTGTTCATTAGTCTACCAATAATCCGTCAGTCAGTGGCTGTCTTGAAAGAAGCCAGTCCAGCTTTTGACAGAATCTTGTCCTTGAACAAGGTAAACACATTCCTGAAAGCTGTTACTGAATTCCAGCTTGACGATGGCTTGTGACTGACCATTTCCTCTATGCTTTGAGCTTCTATTTGTAATTAATCTTATTACAGCCAAGAGTCAAATTATTGCTAGATCAACACTTTTATAGTCAGTGTTTAGGATATGCATAAGGAATTTATTAGAAACAGTTGGATATCAGCTTTTTATAAATATTTTCCATTGCACATGCTCTCTCCAGTTATATTGTCTCAGATAAAATAGTTTACATGAAATATTTCACTACAGTTATTTCCATGAGTGCAAAGACTGCAAAACAAATAACAGGGAATAATGCTTCACCATAAGTTATGAAAGTATCTGCATTTCCTTTCTTCCTTTATATAGCCAAAATGTTGATGTCTAGAGTTATGTGTTATTTTGGAGAGACATCATCTGATAGAATTTTTATGTACAAGATAGATCGTTGCATTTAGATAAATGCAGAGGATTGTCACATTTGGAGCTTTCCAAAATGAAACCATTTTACAAGCTGGGGCCGTATTTCTTGACCAATTTACGAGTGCTATTTCAAAGCTGTGCACTAAAGGGCAGATCTATCCTCACATAGATTTTTATGAGTTTGTTTAACCATCCACCAATATCTATGACATTATTTGTTTTAGTTCTAAAGGTTACTTTATAACTTTAGCTTCAGTCTTGCTGCAATTGATCTCCATTTTACTGTTGATTTCAACAGAAGTGGAAGTCTGGAGCTTTACCAAATGTCTGTCTGAGTTTGCAAACTTGAAACATATTTGGATAACAAGTTAAAATGGGAATAGATTTTTATCTGTCACTGAATTAATAATGTGGACAGAGTATGTGAAAGTATGGGATGTCTGGCCTTTCAGCTACCAACACTCTTTAGCCTTCGGGAGCAATATGTGACTTAGTGGAGAGAAATATTGAAATTGTCTTGCAGAACCTCTCTAGTACTAAAAGCAAAAGTTGTTTTCTCATGTATCTATTACCTTTGTACTCTGGGAAAATGTGAAAAATAACTGTTAATTTGTTATCATATTCCTTCACTTGAATAATGACTCATTTCTGACTTCTTATTAGAGGTTTGGGAAAATAGAATCTCTTCCTCTGTTATTTAATTACCTTTTTTTTGTAACTCAAAGTGGGGAAAAAAGGCCTGAATAAAAAATGAAATCGTTTGTGACAAACAGTAATACTTAAGATTTTCAGACTTACAGTCCTCAGAGATGGCTCTGACAATTTGGTCAAATGGTTCCTGTAGAAGATTGGGAGATTTAAGATCATCTAATCAAACTTTCCCTGAAGTAAAGGCTAGCTTCCCTCATTCTCATCTAAGACTATTTGTGGTATTAAGTTGCTGCTCTAAAGAACTTGCGCCAATTATGCATTTTGGTTAGTGCTTTAATAGAGCACTGTAGTTATCCCTTTCACGAGATAACTGCAGTGTTTCCAGCTGAAATGTGAATTGCAAATGAAACAGGAGAGGGGAGAAGTCCAGACAAAAGGGGACTGCCAAGGGAATCTGGCTTTTTTGTGTGTGCAACTTTCCTATCTTTTAAATGTCATTTAAATCACCTGTATTATGTTGGACATGCAACTCAGCGTATCAGCAAGGTATTGGAGGTTTCTTCCTTTTCTTCTTCCTTATCTCTGTAAGGAATTTTGCTTCTGATACCTGTGAAGAAAACAGCAAGAGAAAATACAGAAATTCTTAGGGCTGCTTTTTTTATCTCTGCAAGTAGATACCCATCGCAACCCCCTGCAAGTTTCCACCAACACCCTGGCTCAGTCTCCTGTAGCATAGCTGTCTCTAGGCAAGTACCTGCAGCCAGGTTTTTTGTGTCTGAGCCCTGTTGAACTGGAGATGGGGGTCATTTACAAAACACCTATTGTCTACTAGAGGTCTGAGCCTTGAGAAAGGTAGACTTTTCTCAAGGCCAGAGCTCTTCCCAGAATGCTTTCTAAACATCTCTTATTAAAGCTAAGAATGGTTCTTTAAGACCATGTGCCAAAAAGACTGCCATCATCAGGTGATATGCTTTGTATTACACTACATACTAGTGGCTCCCTTTATGAGAAGTCTGTGGTAAAGGACTTTAACTCCTGTTTCTTGCTGCTTATTGAAGCAGGAAAACTTTTTTCCGGATCTCAGAAATTTGCCATGTGGAGGCTAAGCGGAGGCAAACAGTCTGTGTTGAGGAATGTGCATATTCCTAGTATTGTGTCAGAAGATCAGGTAATGTACTGCTGAAAACTCCTCCTGGCTAGAGGAGGGAGAGCCAGCGCCAGCCCGCGTGTGCCGAGAGCTCCCCGCTGTTGGTGCCGGTGTCCCGGGCCGCCGCTCTGGCCGCTGGAGGGAGCTTTTGCGTGAGGAATAACTTCACTCCCACCTGTAACGTGCCCCTGCTCAAAAGCTTGCTTAAAACAAAACACAAAAACCTTCACTTTGTCAAGCTAAACAGTTTTCATTAAAATTACTCATCTGAAATTGTCTGTCAGTTATGACAGAAATATCAGGATGTTGAATTGTTTCCATAGTAACTTGAAAATAGATGCTCAGGAACACAATCTACTAAACTGACAGTAAATTAAATTGGGAATAATTTGGTAATTATAATGAGTTTAGTGGGACGTCTGTGAATTCAATAAAGTGCCAGTTTGAGCAAAATCTGCTCCATACTGCCTGGTCGGACAGCGCTGGCAGTTGGTTACATTGTACTGTGTGGGAAACCTGTTTGAATACAACCCAATGCTTCCACTTCGGAGCTGGTAACAGAAATAAGACTGAGAAGAATAAGGTCATGCTTTCAAAAAAAGGAAAATAATACAATTTGAAACCTATAGGTAACAGCTGAAAAAGAGGGAAAAMACATTTGTAAATGGCAGACAAATTGAAATCAGAGGCTGACTTAAATTTGCTATACATTTTGCCATAAAAGGAAAGTTTAGTTAAGTGCTGTGTCATGGAGAGTGGCAGCCAAAGCTACTTTTCTGTTTCATTGAATGCCAAGTGTAACCATCTCTCGTGAGTATCTCACGAACATAGCTAGGACTTGTAACACCCTGTGTTGTCTCTTAGTAGAGAATACAGCTTTGTGTGTTAAGGGATTTCTTCACTTCCTGATCCATCACCGAGGAAACAGGAGGAAAAACTCACTCCTTTAAGAAGTGTAGAGATTATCTCCTAGGGAACAAGAAATAACTTTATGAAGAGGCCTGTATCTCCTAGCCCTCTTTTATGTTACTTAGGTGATTTTAATATGGAATAATTAATTAGAAAATCACTTTGAACTTGAACACCCAAAATAAAATCTTCTGTTTTCCTACTGGTCTCATTGGTAAGAGTTAATGAAGACAACCTATTCCATTTTGCAGTTCTATAAACTGTGAATAAATATTTTGTGGAGCCTTCAGTTTAACTCAGAAAATGGAACTAAGGCACTAAATGGAAGACAGGGGAAGATTTTGCCTGGTATCCAAGAAGCACACATTTGGCAATAATCCTGGGGCTTCTGATTACTAGCTGAAAGGAAAAAATTATTTTAAGTACAGAATAGACTGAGAGAAGCTTTTTCTGTAGCATTCTTAATTGTAGGAATGTAGTCTGTCATTTAACAGAGATAAAGCGCTCTGCTGAAAAAAACACTGGATGGGGAAAACCAGAAATTATAGAGTAAAAAGTCTGAGGACAAAAGAGGATGATGCAGATTTTTAAATTCTGTTATTGTGTGTGTGCATTTAAAAAACCCGGCAAAGTAACAATTTCAATAATATTTTAAAATACCATACAGAAACTGTGTGGCTTATTTCTGGCCGTTAATATCAGCAGATGTTAAGGTGGCATCCTGAATGAGTTATGCTCATATAGTTCACGAAGAAAAATGATCTTTTGATTCTAGTGTTATGATATGTGATTTACTGTGAAAGTTTTTATTTGTAGGTGAGTAGGTTAGCATCACCTCAGTAGCTATAATTTAAAGGGATTTCAGATATTGTGGACAGACTTTTAAAAATACACCCTTTTAAGAGAGTCAGCTTTATTCTTTCATCTTTCATAACCTATATAAAAATGCAGCTAGGGTTTGTGGACAGATCTGCTTTTTATTTTGATATTCCAGACAACTCGACTTTGTCAGATGATTTAGATTCTGTATAGGAAAAGCACAGAACTAGTGTAGTAATGGTTGCAGACTGGCTTCCTAACTACATTCACCGAACAGTGAAGAAGAGCTTTTTTTGACCTGCATATGGGAGCACAGTATGCGTGTTGCTAAGTGTTTGTTATCTTATTAAGCTTTAAAACAGTCTGGCTTTTTATACAGGGGCAAAAAAAATACCTGAAAGCTTGGGGCCTTTAATTCATTCAGTCCTATTAGCTAAAACTAGACACAATCACAATTGAGCTGATTTTGCTCAGTCAATAAAATTACAGTACATGGATTTGGCACGCTGACAAGTAAGTGAGCAGCTGGCTTACACTGAGTATATTGATAATCTCAGAAATAAGATGCCAGGTGGAGGTAAGGTCTCATAACAATAAATATGCTGTTTCCAGATGGAGAAGTGAGTAATGAGCCCAGATGCCCTCCAGCATTGCTCCAGCTCACAAACATTCTACCTTCAGCATTGCCTTTTCCTGTCAAGTGTAGGAACCTCTGAGCAGTAACAGCTCAGTGCTCCTGACAGGAAGCACCTCAGCTAATGATATATGACAAAGAGGTATATACTAGCACTTCCATAACACATAAGAGGAAAGTTCATTGCCAGTTCTGAGCTGACAGAGAGGGCAAAGGGCCTAGCTACCATACAGCATCAAGATGGTGTAAATCAAATAATAGTTTCTTACTACTACTGACAAAAGCTGTATCAAAAGAAGGGTGATATGACTGGAGGAGATCAAAAGAGGAGGGAGTCATCCCTTAAAAAATGATTTAGTTATTCTTTGGAAAGAAAATGTGCTGTGTTAGGCCTGTGAGGCAAGGTATAAGGTATAAAATAGAAATAACTACATAAATGTGAAAAAGGATTTTTTCTTTTTTTTTTTCTTTTCTGTAAGTATTTGCCTGAAGTCTTGCAAAGTTCCTGAACAGTCACAGTGAGCTCCTCAGACCTGTGCACTAAGATTCCCATCACTTCTACCCATGTAGTAAATATCTTATTTTTCAGAACAGTAATGAAAGGATTTAAAATAGTTATYGAGGTAGCTTAAGATCTCTTGCGCAGCCAGCTTCACTGTATTCTCCACTCTGGCCCAATATCACCATGGATAGTAATAGCAAGATTTACGTCATGTATATTTGGTTTGTCTTACTATATTCAATTTTCCTTCCATTAAAAATCAATCTAATACTTTGAATGTTCTAACCTATACACTGCTGATAAATCTATACTAACACTGTTCAGATTAAAATTTTGCTGGAGGTAATAATGGGGAAGGGAAGACTGAGATTTTTTACATTTTACATTTTTACATTAAGTATGAGAAGGACTCATCAACTAAATGATACTTCTACTCTTGATTTCAGAGACTGACAGTCTAATTTCTCTATCTTTACTAAAGCAAAATTCTAGTTTGAGATTAAGATGTGTTGCATGTACCTGCCTGAAAGCAAAAATTAGCACTTAGGCATTTTATTAATATAAATCGGTGAAGTCTTAAAATATTGTAATGGATTAGGCAGTGAGTAATCTTTCCTGTTTTATGCACGAATAGGGTGAGACAAAGAAGCCATTTTAAGACTCTTTGTGAAGATTATACAGAAAGTCTTTGTAGGAAAAAGCAACTTGGTGAATATTTCCTGTTTCTAGTCCTGCTACTCTGAGCATTTGCCCATGCTATCTCTTTGTCTTAGCTGGTGAGAATATATACATACATTGAAGTATGTCCTCTTGGCTGCTTCAAGAAAAATGAATAAATTTGATATATGTACTCTTCAGAACACACACACACACAGAGCCCAGAATTGACCTGTTCTTTCCAACAGGTTCTGAATGAACCAAGCTTGTAATTAAAATATTAGTTAGAACACTTTTTGCCAGTTATTCTCAGTCTTGGGACTGTGATGGGTATGAGTGGGATTGTAAAAGCAAAAGGAATTTATGCTAAAATTTTGGGGCAAGTAAGGTATCCATAACTGCAAAATTAGGGGTTTGTAACTTGGATCAAAAGCCAAAAAGAGGGCTGCCTTCTTTTATGGGGTTATATAGCTGCAGGAATCAAGGGGTGAGTGGAGTGATGGTTCTGTATCCTCAGGAAATAGTGGTGAACAGCAGGACCAGGTGTATGTCAGTGCAAGAGACAGCCCTGGCCACTAGTTCCTCCTTCTGCTCTCTGTCTGTTATTGCTATACTTGCAGTACTGAATTTTGCCTGCATTAGTGAAAAACCTGGAGTTGGTTTGGTGTATACCTATTTCAGCAATCAAAAGTCAATGAGTGAATTTGTTAGATACCATGCACAAATTGTCAGTCAAATGAGACAACCATCAAAATAAAATGAGGACAGAAGAATCCAAAATATTCCAGTTATTTTGCAGTATATAATTTCACTTTAAATAAATGTACATGTTAATGCACATCAGCTTGCTTTAAAATGCACTGAAATTAGTTTTAAAACAAACCAACCCTCTGAATGGCAGGAAATAAGAGGAATAATACATATAAGAGTTCCAACATGCTGAAAATCTTAAGTAAAAAATCAAAATCTGTAGAGCTACTGGTGTTGTGTGTTAAAACCAGTAAGCAAGCCATTTATGATATGCATATGTCCCAGAAATTAGCTTTAGATGATATTAAGTTGTTATCTATAGATATCATAGTGTCAACTCAGTAATGAGTTTCATGTAATTTAAAGTAGCTCCTTAGCTGGTTGATTCTTTGCCTTCATTTCATGTTAGTCTGAGCAATGGAAAAACGTCAGAAGTCTTATGGTCGTTTCTGCCATCCAAAGACCCTAATGGCTTGGTGTCTTTGGGAGGGGGTTGGGAGTAAAATCATTCTAGAATATTTTTTTCTTCTTTTTTTTTTTTCTGCTTACAACAGAGAAAGAAGTATATGATCTGGGATGGTATTTGGAGCTTATCTATGTAGAAAATYTGGATTTCATATAAAAATAAGTGTAATTGTGTACCTGTTTTGCATTAATTATACAAACTCCTCTTGACTGAACTAATAGCCATCCTATTCATCTTTAGTTTAGTGAGGAGGTGAAGACTATAGAGATTATGATGATATTTACTTTTTTCCTGAATGTCATATTTTCTTTTAAATACTATGCAATAACCTTTCTTTCACTGTAGCTTGCTTTGTATGTTAAGGCAAAATTGATCCCTGAGCAGGAAGTTGACACAAGAGTTACATGCCTCTTAAATTCTATGTAAACTCCACCTGGTGCGTGGGATTTATACTGATATTTTGCAAAGTGTTGAACTTCACCTTTAAGACCTGGTTAAGGCAATCTTAACTTCATATCAGCAGGCCACTTGTGAGGAGAGACACTGCTTAATAAGAGTTGAATCAAGCTTCAAATTTTTTTATGCTGAATTTTTTGAAATTTTTGAATGGTGGTTGTAAACAGTAATCCCTATTTTTTCATTGTCACAAGACTTTGTTCTCAACATCTGTTACCCCATACTTACCTACTGAAAGGGAAAAAGGGGGTATCATCTTTATGTCCAAGGCTGTTAGCATACTAGATCAGACTACTATTTTGCCTGTCCATATGTCCTGTTTGCCATGAAGCCTATAAAGGAAGAAGCTCCTGAAGAATGTGTATCCTTGAAGGCTGAGTTCAAATACATAAAATTTGGGGATTTAATTAAAATTTGAAATGGAAGTTTTTATATACTTTGCAATCCACTTATGTTGATGAGTATTTTAACTTGGACTCTTATCTGTGCTGTCAGTGAGACATGCTTGGTGCGCTTAACTGTTGGTATTACTAAGTTAAGTTCCACAGCTGAACTATCGTATGTTCTTATGAATATAGTCTAACTCTTAAGCTGTTTAAGGAGCTTCTCAGTTTTCATGTGTGCTTCTACAGTGATGAAAGAGGACAAGTTTTTGTGCTGTTGCACTTGCTTTTATTTATTGGGGTGGGGATCTTTGGTTTCATTTTTGTGTTAATTCTTGTACCCAAGGCCAGAATTTAGTCCAAAGCTGTATTAGTATTAATTGCGGATAAAAATAGTCTGGAACAAAGTCGTGTTTTAGTTCACTTATAGGCTCCAAGTTGCACAATAATATCTATTATTTTGTTGTACTATCATTATTCAGTGCAGGAAATAAATTTTGTGTTATCTTTTAAAAAGCTAGGACAACAAATCATTACAGTGGAGGAATCATAGCTGGCATGGTCCATCTTGGATTCTCCAAAAAGGTACAAGAATTTCTTACCAATTTCTTTCTTCTGCAATCATGAAGCAGTATAAACATTGGAAGAAAGGAGCATGTTTCTTTCATTTTCCCTGTAAGCCCCAGGAAACACAAAGAAAGTAAACTGGTAGCTAAAATGGAATGCAGAACACTGAGAAATGGGGAAGAGTATAGAGGTAGAGTACACATAGTAGTTTTGCAGGCAAGAAATTTAATTAGGACTGGGTTTCAGAAGTTTAGACCTGTGCCTGTACATAGGTACACTTACATGTCTCGTCATTATAAACAAAATTGCTTTTAATAGATTTCATAAAAGCTAAAACAGCGGTCATGATTACCGGTTTGGTAAATTTGGATAAATGCATGAGTATTTATGAGCATTTGCAAAAATAATTATTTGAAAAAATAACTGAATTCATGGTTCTGATGATGCTGTTAAAACAGCATTTATGTAAGGCTGTACTATCTGATCTAACATTGTGTAAACTACAAACAGTCTTGCAGTCTTCCTTGCTCAACATTATTTGAGAGCAACMTCATTACTACTTTTCTGACCTTTGTCTATAGCTGAGATAATGTCCTGGAAGGCTTGGTGGCTAATACATCCTTCTGATTTAACAGGAWTCCCTTGGTGTTCTGGGCTTTTTTGTTTTTTCTCTGATCTGTCCCAGTGGCACGTGGACACCAACACAGCACAATTTCAGTTGTGTACCAAGATACCCTAAACATTCTTCTTACTTCTGCCAATTTACTGTGGAGAAAAAATATTTGCCTGATTCACGTTGCTTAGTTATTAGGCTCAGTTTGTGCAATCAGCAGCCTTGGTCTCTTAGAGTTCCAGATCAAGAATGAAATAGATAATGCAGATCAGAATTGATGTGCATGGACAGAATTTGAAGACAAAACTTATATAGCACCCATCAGTTATTTGCCTGCTTTGAAATTGTCACTACATTCATTAGTGCTGAAAGTATCCTGCTGATCTGATAGTTGAATAACTGAAGTAAAAATTATGATAAAGGAACAATCATCTTCTCTAACTTTCTATAAAAAAACTAGCACAGAAAGTGCATCAGTGGTTTGCATCTGTGTCCTTTTAAGACTGTATGACAACACAGAACAAGAGTTGTTTTTCTAAGAAAACCAATGTTGATGATTATAGGAATAGCTTCAGACTATAAATCAAATATATTCAGAAATTGATTAATGCTTTATAAATCTCTCGTCTTGACAACTTTATATGCTAAAAGGCAATTCTTATTTGTGTAAATATTAGTGTTTTAGAATTCAGACCTCTTGAAGTGTCTGCTTCAGGGGATCAGCAAGATCCAGTTGTGTAGTAGAGGCCTTTCATTTTAGCAGAGGTTAAAAAAATAAAAATACTGTACTGAAAACTACTCATAGGATTGCATCATCCAAGTCTGAGATATCTGTAGATAAATGTTACAATTACCTTCTAATACATTTATTTTCTGTCTGTTCCAAATCTGAATACATATGCTATAGGAGGAAAACAGCTTGACCCAGAAAACTGTGATGCATTATTTTCTATGGCACTCTCAGTCCCTGCACGGGACTGCTAGGTCATCTGGGAAAGACGGGACAGAAAGGTCTGTTGTGAGCTTACTTGCAGTCCTGTCTCTTTTCACTGTGTACTTTTGAGTAGCTTTCTCTAGTTGAGTTGCACAGATAATGACTATTCATATCTTTCTGCCCCTATGTGGACTTTGGTAACTGTCATATTCTTCATGAGTCTGCTTCAAATCTTTAAAGTGTATTTTTCCAGCATCCTATAAATTCTAGAACTCCTTTAACTTGAACGAGGCAGGGAGGGAGGGGGTACAACTATTGCTGATAAGCTGTTTACTGTCATATGCTTTGTTAGTTCAGCTTCCTTTTTCTGATCTCAGTATTGTTTGTAGCTTATGTGTAAATAATGCTGAATCAAGAAAAAGAAAACAGACAAATAGCAATAGGACTGGTTTTATCCACTTTTGCTTTAAAACATCATATATGTTTTGGGGCTGCTAGTGTTTAGGATACATTGTTTCACAGTGCACAACTTGGAGAGATGTGATATATGGTGCTTTGCCAAAACAAAGACTAATATTCAATTATAGTCTCTAAAGCCTATGTTTGGAGGTTGGATAAAGTAGCACTGAGACAGGTTTTTTTTGTCGGGGTTGTGTGGAAGTAAAATTTTCAAAGTAATAGGGATGGGGAATGTTATATTCTAACTACTTTAGAGCAGCACTGGTAAAATTTGCTAGAAATGGCTCATAGTAGCCCATATTTTGTTTTCATTTAATACAGTATAATTTAGAGGCATTCTTTTTACAGGAAAAAAAGCAAAATCACGTCTAGTACCGAGTTTTATGGTAAGAAAGAATTCAGGGAGTGAAAGGGAGGCAGATGGTGCCTGTTTTTAATTTCATTGAGCTATTTATGTAGTTTTAGTAAGTAGTACTGAATGAAAAGAGCAGGAGGACCCCACAACGTTTACAAATGGATTTTTACTTTTTGTGCATTAGCAGTAATCATTTTGTTACATTGATCATGCATGGGATGTTATAACAGAATTATAAACCCCAGGAGGAAGTAGCAAACTCCTACGACAGAAACAGTTATATGAGCAAAGCATCACTCTGATACTACTCAAAAAGATAGTAGTCATGTGACCTCTTGCTTGGMGGTGCGGATAAGAGTAGAATAGGGTAATGTGGGCCCAAAATGCCTACCCACAAGAGAAGAAAGCCTTGGCCTGTGCCATCCTTCTCTGTAGCACACACACACCCCCCCCCCCTAGGTTTTCCAGAAGCTGACAGATTTGGGTGAAAAGATTTTTTGTTTTGTTTTGTTTTTGTAATATGCTTTTGCCTAAAGGACCCACATTTTTCCATGATCCTGTGGAAAGAAAAAAAGCAGGCTCTTACAGGAGGCATATTTTCCTTATGGAGGTGGAGGCATTTTATAGAAATACTGTGTTGMATCTCTCACTTTTAAGGATGAGACACTGGGAGAGTGAAGAACCTCTAAGCTAGGAAAAAAACCCCACAAACTCACCTGTCAGGATCTCTGTGTAGTTTACCACTTGTAGATATAGCAGATGTATACAGCCTCTGTGTTAGGCAGCCACCTGCTTCACCCATGCTTAGAGCTACTTCTGCTCTTTGGTTAGAACATGGAGTTATTTTATGAGCACCTGAAAATGTGTTTCATTTACTATAAAAACTATACTTGTTTTTACACAGTTGTTACTTATGTGAATAGATTCATCAAAGACAGTGGACTGCTTGTATTAAGTAACGGCTCAGCTGAGTAAGTCATAATGTATCCATTTTCTTGTCAAGCAGTTGGTATCTTCAATTGAAAACTGCTATAGAAACTTAATTATCATAATTAATTGAGACATTAATTATTACATTGTCTTGTATTTGAATGTTCTGTCACTAGCAATAAATGTAGAAGGCCTTGAGAATTATTAAAGGATTATTTATACTAGATTTGATATGCTTCTTAGATTGCTCTTAAAAAAAAATCCTCAAATGTTTCCAATACTAAACCATTTTAAAATCTATTATATATTTAGTTTGTTCATCTATCCTCTTGATATTTGCTTTAAAAAAATCTGGTTTTGAGCCGTGTTTTGAAAGGATAGGGATCATCTATGGAGTTTAGAATTTCTGTTCTAGTCCTCCCTTTCTCTGTGAGAGTAAAAATATGTGCGTAGCCTTTTGAGCCTATTGTGGCTCAGGATAAGCAACAGTGGAACTTGCAGCCTTTCATCTTCTTTTTTTAATCTACTTTCATAGCCACAGGTATAAATGAAATCTTTGTTTCCATTTTCTCTAATTTTCTGCTTAGTTTCCATCAAAGCAGGCTCTGCTTGGAGGCTGTAAATAATCCATTACTGTGATGCTTTTTTCTTGAAGCGTTATGGGCTTTGTTTCATCAGGGAATRGACTGTATGTTTTGTTCAGTATGGTAACCTATAAATTACCCTCTCGCTGGAACTGCTTCTTTTACTTTCTACCTAGAAGGTGACTGGTCACTAGATACAGCCAATCATTTCCTGCCCCATAATGTAACAGTTCCAAACCAGTGGTACCCATAGCAGCCTTATGTTTCAGGGTTTTTCTACTCAGCCTTCCATACACCTGCTGAACACAGCGYGTAGCTGGTAACACAACATGTGCAGTCCGGTGCTGAGTGCTTCTCCTATGTGGAAGCATTGGCACATGGCTGTCCTGTGATACTTTGCATGAAGTAATTATAATGAAATATTTCACTCCAAAGTAAACATTTTCGTAGACATTATCTTCATCTATAGTCAGTATTAGGTATGGGAGGAGAGAAGGGAGCAAGAAGGTTTGCATGGGAAAGATCCCAATTAAAATTTATAATGAGTTCCATATGTAGTGAGTGTTACATACATTGAGTAACCACTCAAATTTCCCCACTGTTCCCACGCATTAGTTACTTTGACCAGAGACAAGCTGAATCTCAGCATAAGTTAAAAAAAAAAAATCAATCTGAATAGATCTAAGCCAGCAAAGTTGAGATACTTCAATTTAATATCAAGTACAGTAACTAACCCTTGCTGCCATTCTCTGTGACCATTCCAAACTTTATGGAATTATGTTGATTGAATCAAAATTCAAAGTTACTACAAAGCCTGGACTTTTGATGATGCTATAGAGAAGATGAGTTTGTTCTTTTTCCCACTCTTCTCTGTTTTTGGGGGTTTTTTTTTTGCTTCTGAAAGACAAAGGAAACACAATTCACCTAGCTTTATTAGCCACCTCTGCTCCAGAACAGATTTTTGTCATTACTGTTATCCTCCTTTCTGTGTCAAAACAGTTTAATATATCTTGTGGCTACATTTTTCTTTGGTATTTCTAGTATCATCCCCATTAGAAGTGGGAGGAACTGTGCCCAAAACCAGATTACATCAGTGTACTCTTGGCCAGGAAATGGCAGTTTAAACAGTAATTTTTTTACAAATGTTTACTCTAGAAGAACGTGACCTGAATAATGAACATCACCTGTTCATATGCTGCCACAAAGTTACTGTCAGCATAATCTCTATAGCAATAACAACGCCAGTATTCTGGTTGCAGATAACTTGAAAATATCTATCACTAATGTACTAGGTGTATTTGCAATTTTGTGTGCATACTTACTTTTAATTTTTTTTAATCTAAATATATAAATATAATTTACTTACTAAATACACCCCGATTTCTCATATTTCAGGACCTGGGTAAAAGAAAAAGTAGAGAGAACTTAGAAAAGATGGTGATACCTATGTAGTCAGGAACCTGCTAATGTTTTCAGATACCTTAACATTTTTACAAAAAGTTATATTTACCTCCTTGCTGTTTTGGTTGTTCAGTTTGGACAGTTTTAAATCTAATTTTAAAGAGATCTTGTGTTAATTACTTTCCCCACTGACCTGTCTTTTGTTTCTTTAAATTGTAAATTTCCTACCTGTGAGCCAGACTTCTTAAAAGCATTGTGCCTTGCATCATGAAAAAGACATTGTTGTCAGACTTTTTTCTGCTCTTTGTCCCTTATATGCCATGAAACAATTATACTTGTTTTGCAACACAAGTGAGAGTAGTGGTTGCACTTTGCCCAGAGACAGCAGGAAGTAGTCATATGTATCAAGTGGAAGATGGTTAGCTATGGGTGACTTTTGTGTGTTGGTGTGGTTTTTTTCTTCCCTTCCCTCTAATCTAGATGAAGCAGTTATTTGTAAGTGTTTTTTTAGTACTCCTCTTTCTTTCTTGTTGTTTTGTTTTTTCTGTGTTGGAAAAGTAGCTCTGGCAAATTCCCACAATCTTGTTTTGGAGGAAAATATAGTGAGGAAAAAATGCAGTTTCTTTTCAGTGATGTGCATGCTGTCTTGTTTCAGGAGCGCAATACACTCTAAAGTTGAAAAGCCTAATGAGAATCTTTCATGTGCACTGTAACATTTTGAAGTAAAACTGCACTTTGTAGGAAACTTGTCATACCATTGGAAATGTTCAGGGCAGACAGTTAACATTTTATTACTGCATCCATTAAATTAATAGACAAATTTGATCACTTGATCTCAAATGACTAAACCGAGAAAACACAGTGAACAATGGCAGAATTGGGAAGAAAATCCATGACTCCTGACAGAAAAGTTAATACTCTATCTTTTGAATCTTAACTACATCAGTATCCCTTTACAAATAGTATTATTTTGTGATTTGATTGTAGTACGGTTGTGTGCCTAAAATTACAGTCCACAACTGCAGACAAAAATAATCTTGAAGTTGTTGAAATAGTTGATGTAGAAAGGCACATACATAAATGCACCTTTACTAATTAATTTCCAAGCCACTAAAGCAATGGATACAGGAATTAGGTACTTGACTGATGATGACTTCTTCCATGTTAATGGTATGATTTAGTACCAGTTATTGCTAGAACATCACATCACTGCAAGTAAGTTTTTCCTGTCTGTTTTTTGCTTATTTATTTGGCCCTCGGTGTGCTTTAGCTGGCACTAATGGAGGAACATAAGCCTTTCATTTGTATGCTTATCAGGATATAAAGAGAGAGTTCTGCTCTCACTTTGACCACTATAAGTTGTGAGCAGTCTAATGAAATAAGTGAGCTATACAACTTCTCTAAATGAAGTAAGAAGTATTTATCTTGTCTTTCTACTTAGCCTTGTTAGTAGAATGAGAAATTTAGATACAGTAAATAACTTTTCCACAGTCAGAAATGGGAAAAATCATTAATGTAATTGTAAAGGGGCACRACATGGCCTTTTTCTTGATTCATTTCTGCCTTGGTCCCCTGACTTAAAAGCCTGAAATGTACATTGATGTATCAATTCAGTAAACTACTGTCTAGTGAAAGAATTTTCTAAAAGCCACTGTTTTGGTAGGGGTGTAATTGAGGCATCATTCCTTCTTCCAGAGTAAGTCAGAATTTAGAGGATTTTTTTTTTTTTCTGTTCTCTTTCCCTCTGTATGAGCTGTGTATCCAGCTTAAAGGATTTATTAAGAAGCCTTGTGTGTGTGTGTTCGGGAGGGGGGGAAGTTATCTCTYTGATGTTCCCAAGTCTTTCCACATAACTGGATTAAACCCTGAAACCATGTTAAGCAAAAGCTGTGACAGTAAGGTACCTTAATTTGTTTCCCTAATGATTGATGTGATGGATTATTCAAGTTGACCTCTCTCTTCAATTATTTGAACATCTTTAATTTCTAGATATCCATACATTATTAATCTTTAAAGCTGATAGTAAGCTGCTAATAAAACAGGAAATACTTAATTCCTTTGTTAGATTTTCCACAATATCCTTCTTTCTCTCCTGTATACATACTTTTTTAAATTTAGGTTATCCAAGACGAAAATATCCATATTTTAAATTGTACGTGTAGGTTCTTACAGGGCTGCTGGATAACTGTTTAGCAGATTGTCTACCCTATTTGCTGTAGATATTAATGGGTTAGTATTTTAAATAATTGCTACAGGAACGTAATATTGTACTTTCTGATGTTTATTTGAGCTTGAATATGAATTGTTATCTGCATGAAGATAGAATAGAGTAGTAGTCTCAGCTTTTGGTCAGACGGAGTGGAGGACAAGGACAGAAAGTTTCACAAGCAACAGCTTTAATGGATGTTAATATTGTAGGAAAAAGCAGAGCTGGCAGGCTTTGGCAGCATATTCAATCTGAGGTTTATGTTTTGTTATTATTTGAGTTAACGCTGACGTGAAACTCTAATGAAGATGTAACATTTGTTTAGACATGCTGTATATAGACATTACTGGACACAGGGCCCATATGATGAGGAAATAGGTTTAGCTATTTTTTTTCAATGTTTGCTGTTGTAGCAAATATTCTTGAATAATCAGATTTGTCTGTGCTTAAGGCTTTTTTTGCACCAGAAACAAAGACCTTGGTCTTTGATCTATGTTATGCACCATCAGGATCATGAGTGATGTGAATATTTCTGCATCCTACTGTTACAATGTAAAACCTTCAGTGGTGTCAGTATAGGAAAATTAGATCATTAGATGGGTGATAAACTTCACTGGTAAGAAATGAGACAAATATTGCAGTAGAAGAGTGCAGTGTTTCAATAATGCTGTAGTTTTTTTGAGGTCTAGAAAAGTAAACCTATTTCCAATTTTCAGCTTTATATTGGCATTAGAGAGACATATGAGTTATGCCTTGGGTTATATATACAATTGAATTTTTCACCCCTTTGTAGATTGTCGTGTAGTGTCTGTTCAGATACTTTTGTAACTTAACTGTTCTTTTTTTCTACTCTCCTACCTAGCTTTTCCCTTTCTGAGAGGGTTTATGACAAAGGTTTTCTTTCATAATCCTTTGTAAAAAAAGTAAAAATAAGCATTAGATCAGATGTGGCATTTTGTTTATATAGCTTGGCTGCTGGGAACAGAGAGAACCTAGTTTAATTTAATTTGCTAAATTGTCTTTCAATTCTTTGATTCTAGGCATTAGCCATTAATATTCATACACAGTCTTCCTTAAAAAGAAGAAAAATCAATAAGCACATCTGACCTTAATAACAGGGTTTTGCTGTTAATCAATAGGATCACTAACATAATGTATTACCCTTCAAAATAGCACTCTAGATGTTTGGATCTGTCTCGAAATCTTTCAACTTGAGTGTGCATTAGTGTTGAAAAGTGTTTCAGTATGTTCAATGAAGCTAATGCCTATTGTTCATAGGGGATCCAGATCTAGTTCTGCAGGAGATTGTATGATTTTTTTGATCCTCTTCAGTAAAACAGAGCTGACATATATCCCAGTTTATAATCAGACATCCTAAGGTATAGAGCTATACTGGACAACGTAGCTAATGTTCCATGCTGGGGGGGAATAGAAAAGTGGGGAAAAAGGTATTTTTCCTTCTTAGAAAGATTGGATAGCCAGAGAGCTAGACATAGAGAGGATTGACTTATAACTGTGTGAACCCCAAAAGATTTGCTAGAAAATCCTGCTTCCAAAACCACGGATCCCGAGACAGCTTTATTGTCTTTCACGGTCTCCCCTTCTCTGATGCTGTAGCTGACTGGTCAGGCCCTTGATTTCTGGTTGCTTATCCACTGAATCTGGTGGGCTTTATATTAGACCCTAAAATTTGACTCCTGTCTGAGAGGGAATCAGAGCTATGTGTTTTTATTTTCCCCTGGATATTTCTGTTAAGGTTGCCCTGGGGGCCCACAGGCAAGATTGCCATTCATTTAAGATATTCTCCCATCATTTCTTCAAGTGCTTCCATGATGAAAGAAGAGAAGGTAGCCTCATGGTTAGGCAAGCAGAAGACTAGTTATTACATTTTCAAATATAAGGCAGACAAGTTCTTCTGCTTTGAGATAGGCTTGGCTTTCTGCCAGTTCCTTCAGTCATTGTAAATTGCTCTTTGTAACTCAGCAAGGCAACCAAATAATCTGCATTTTCTTGCAAATTTACATAAATAATTTTTCATTATACTGTAAATCTGAAGTGACTGTCCCATATCTTTTGGGTTTTTTGGCAATATTAATTTCTGTGCAGTCCAGTTCTGATTCAAATAAAACTGAATTCAATTATGTATTTTTTCCTTAGTAATCCTTGTTTGATCACCCTGGGTATTTTTTTATTGTTTTTAAATGATGCACGATCTTTTTAGGAATAGGAAAATTAATGTAGAAATATCTTCTAGCTCTTTCTACTTCTCATTAATGTTCCACTAAGCCTTGAGGGCTGCTTGTTAGCTTGAGCTCCCTATTTGGTACTGTTGCTAAAGAACAGTTAGTAGCCTTTATTTGTGTTTCTGAGGGGAGGAGAGAGTACTGAAAAAGAAGTGGGTTTGTGCTCTTTATTTGTCTTGTTGAGCATTAGTATTTACCAACTGTACTGCAGTAGCGTTATAGGTGGTACTGAAATGTTGTCATTAAATCCTGATGTTGCACATCTGGCAACTTATTGTATTGTAAACTGTTCCATGAATGTATGTAATGCAGCTTTTGATACTTTTATAAATTGACATTAAAACCAGGTATTTCATAAGCTTAAACACAGTAATGCAATATTTAAATCTACCTATTATAGCTCTTTGTGGGCAAGAAATTCACGTCCTTGCTTTAGAAAACATTTTATCTTCTGATGCTAATAATTAAAGGAAAGTTTGAACTACAATTAAAAAACCCCAAACAAACTTACTGTGTGTGTTCTAACAATAAGAAATAACTCATGTTTGGATTCTGCTAGTTCACATAAAGGATGTGTTTCCCTTATGCTAATGTCTGTCCTTGCTCCTACTCTCATGTGGAAACTGCGGTACAATAAAGCTTTCCAAGTTTGCAGCTTTCTTAGTTCTGGATCTTAAAGGCAAATAACTTAGTTTTCTGTTATTACTACTTCTCTTGCATGGATTTAACATTTGAGTGCTTGTATTCACATTTGTCAAAACAGACATAAATGCAAAAATGTGTGGGAGAATATTATAAACTTAGGAGTCATACAGAGCTCTAAAAATTACCCAATACATGAGATTATTTTAAGTATCTGTTACTTTTTGATTTCTTTACTAGATACTTGAATTTTACATAGATATTTTGTGCTGTTCTTTTATATTCCAGAATTCCCTTCACTGTTAAGGATAAAACTTAACGATGACAGAAGATAAAATGGCCTGTGCAGAATATTTTGCCTCTGGTAAGTGCAAAGCAAACATCTTCATTCTACTAGATCTCTTTGTTTTTCATTACTACAGAAAAATTAAAATTATTTGGCTTTGCCTCAGGCCTTCAATTGCTCTGTTGGGTTATTAAACATACAGTGGAGAGCCAGTAATGAGTGGTATTGCTTATGTACCTTGTCTGTTTGTTCTTTATAAATAGAAGATTCATTACAATGTTTAAGAGACTTGGGATTTATTGACTTGTCTTTCTAAGAATCTCTTATTCTCATAATTGCTTTCAAGAGTATTTTCCTGCTTTTTCACCTCCGTTAATCACTGAATCATCTTTTTATATAATAATCAGTAGTAATTGAGAATGCCATCCAGTAAACTCAGTACTAACAGCTGTCTTCTTCCAAATTGTTAGGAGTATTGAGGGTGTTTACTGAAGTGAGGGAACCTAACATATTGGCTAAGTAGAACTGYGTGCTTTATTGCCTTGAGAGTAGTTTGAGTGGGTTGAAGGGTGAGTTAAACTTTGTATCAGAAATGTCCAGTGGTTAGTATTTTATTGTGTCCCATTTCGTATTTAAAACAAAGAATTCTTTAATTTTCAACTCCTCTCCTGTCTCTGCAAATAGCTTTTTAATTTTTTGTACAATTTGATGTGCCTTGCCAGTGGAACTGAAAGGAAGCTTAAGCTCTGGATTCCTGTGTTATTCACAGGCGAATGTAGTAGTTATTAAAGACAAGTGTTATGAGCAAACTGAGTGTGGTAACCAGGGGCAAACTAGACCTTCTCACATAAAAAACACATGCCCTTTTAATTCTGATATTACTTCCCCATAAAATACTAAACCTTGAGTATTAAAACATTGATGTACTCTGTTCCAGTTTAGCCATATTCATTTGAGGTTAAGGAGATAATCCTGTAAGCTTTGCATTTTCTTTGTAGTCTCTTACTTTTCAGGTGAAAAATAAGCTGCAGTATAAACTCAGAAATTAACGTAATGCTTAAACTCTGAAATGCTGTGGTTTAATGATAAATACTTCTACAGTATAATTCTTGCTCCTGAATACATCTGGAAGGAAGACAGAAGCAACTTTYATGTAGGTGACAATGTACTTTGAGGCTAATTATAAGATGTAAATAATATGCTTATATTTCTATATATAAATTAATAAAATAATGAAATAAGATTTAAAACTTTGAAGATGTCTACGAAATCTGTGTTTGGGAGGAGGAGTAGTTGTTTAGAGAAGGTGGTATGATGTGCATCCTTTAAGTACACTGTCAGCACTGACAGCTCTTACCCTTCAGAAGGCATGATTCAGATTCCAAAACAGCAAATTATTTTGACTTTTGAGGTGTGTAGGTCTTAGGTACCTATTATTTGGTTTATTATAATACTTTTCTTGAACGGAATTTGACATAAATTTTATGGGTTTCTCCAGTATAAAAGCTATTACCATAAATTATGTGATGGTAGTGGAAAGACATCCAAAGACATCAAGTTCTTACTTTGTTTCTTCCCGAGCCTGGCTCTGTAAGAACAGACTTATAAAAACTAAGCTGTTTTATCTGGTATATGGTAGATTATCTTCAATGGCTAGATAAGAGGGAACAAGCTGACAATTGACAAATGACTGTTGTTGGTGTTGATCTATGAAACAGATGGAAAACAGATTTTTGTTAAGCTGATTCTCTAAAATGTAGTGTAGCAAAGGAATTTGAATGTGAAAATATAGTTGCAGTTCCATGGTGACACAGAATCACATATTAGAGCGTATTGACATGTGATTTGTGTATTTATAGGGGGGATTTACTCTACACAGAGATGGTTATTGGAAACCACAGGAACAGAAGTCTTAGTAGCTTTTATAGTGTTAGATTGTGATAGGTGCTATAAATACTCACTTTCAAAGCATGGATCAACTCAAAGAAAGGTTTTTGATTTTAAAATCCTTTCTCCCATTATAATTAATATTGAGTTGTAACACTGTGATTTCAAATAATGTAAAATCAGCTTATCTTTCAGGCTGACATAGATTGGGAGTCTTGTTTTGGTAAAAGTCTCCAGGCCTTCTGAGCAATCATAGGCCCATACATAAACTTTGAAATAAGGACATGTGAAAGTAAATGGATTTGACTGAGTTTTACTGAGAACAGATATATAGAGACTGACCATAGAGGAAGAACAAACTGTAGATATGTTTTGGTAGATCCATATGAATTAAGTTGTTCCATTTCAAGCAGTAGTTTACTCTTGGCTTCTCAGGTATAGGGGTTAAGATCTTTTTTTATTACTTTTGCTGTTGCCTTTTAGATAAAGGTTTATACTTAAATAGTTTGGAAACTTAAATGCTGTTATGATCATTGATACAAGAATCTTCTTATTTAAGGACTAAATTGATTTGAAAATAAGGCAAGCCTTTTTTCCTCATTTAGCAGGAGATTTGCTGCTAGTGCACAGAATTCTCTGTACCAAGTAAAAACCAAAACAAAATGTATTTTAATGACTTAAAAATTCTGTGAAGTGTTCACATGACAAGCATCTTTTCTTGTAAGTCAATGACAGAATGACAGCTCTTTTTGTAACCTTTCTTTGTATTGGTTTAGTAAAAATAGACAATAATTCTTATACTATGCCATTATAATTTGCATCCACTGAGGGTCATGTTGTCTATAGCAGACAAGAGAATCTCATGCATTTTAAGTACAAATTAGTATTTCTGTGATCACTGAAACATTTCAGAGTCAGTAACAGTGTTAAGTGTGAGTTTCCTATACCACTGTCATCATATCTGTAAATGCAGATATCTCCTTACAGAACTCTCAAATCGTGGTTCTCAGTCACTTTTATTTTCATGTTGGCTGTAGGTTTAGTTCTACAACTTTTATCCACAACAAATCCTTCTTCATTTTAGATAGTTTTATGTCTAAGTTACTATGATAAAAGGTAAAAATTAATTATAAATACCAAAAAGTAGTTAGTTGTTGGTCTTTTCCTGGTCAATATGTGTCTAGGGACCATATCTTTCCTTATGTGCATTCAGTGTTAACAGAGGGTATCAGAGGTATAGGTACAATTGAGTGCAAAATCAGGATGCTCCTAGAAATGTATGGATTTAAGATGGAGACAATGGAAATACGCTAACAGTACTTGGATATTGCAAGACTATGAAAGGTGGTGTTTTTCGCTATCGCCAAAAAAAAGTTTAAAACCCACAACATCAGCTCCAACTGGATTGAGACTGCAAAACCAATACTAGACTCCTTTGCTGAAAATGTCAGCTTTCTGCACTCTGAGTAATACCAAGCAGTCCACCCAGTTAGTTTGTCTCTGTAGYGAAAGGAATTTGATCATAGTAGAAGTGGAATTATGGCTGTAATAGTTACCAGTCATTTCTTAAAGCACAGCTAAGTAACTGAACCCAACATTACCATGAGATGTATAGACATAGTATTTTTTAAACACACCACGCACACATTTTCCTTTCAGATTTTTAGGTTCAATGTTAACTTCAGCTTGCTTCTAATAAAACAAGCACTGATACTTCATTTTCCTGCCCTTACTATTTATACAAGCCTATAGAAATCATTATTCCTTTGGGTTTCTCTCTCAGGTCTGTTCAAGTGTACAGCTATCGCCACAGTAAGYGTTGGGTCTGCTATTATGCAAATACTGAAAAGCTCCCTCCAGGAGAGTTTTTGAWCTGTATTGGGAATCGGGAGCAGGTGTTAACTGGTCTTTATTTATGCTAAAGACAAAAAAAAAACCCCATGCATTAGAAAGCAAGGAAGGGGGGAAGGCGAAGCTCATAGAGCTGGGTTTGAGGATATTGGAAAAAGTTACGCACAAGAAGACGTGACTGGTTATGGGAACTCACCTATATGCTCTGGGGTTGCCAAAACAGCTGTGTTCTGACTCTGTGTTGTGATTTAACTCTATCCCAGCTGAAACCAGGACACCATGTAATCAAAAAGTGACAACTGAGACCRAAATATTATTCGTGCCAGTTGGGAACTTCTTCAATAGAGCTCTTCCCCTTTTCTCCACAGACTTGGGCTTTGCAGGCTCGCTATTTGTTTTATTATTACAGATTTACCGTTCAAAGACAACATAACTTAGGAAARAATAGGGATCACGTTATTTTTATCACATGGACAAATATACCTTAAAAAGAAAACTTAATCATGCAAACCTAGCACTTACAAGAGTTATATGGACAAAAATGAGCTGTGTAAAACTACRTATTACTTGTTGAAAGAATCTGGAACTAATAGACTGTCATAAATAACATTCTGTATCATATAGGTCATGGTGAGATACTTATTACTGAAATCAATGAGAAGTAGATGAAATCTGTCAATAAATGTTTTAATTAAATATTCAAAAATTTTCAAGTCAACATCAACTAGATTTTTTTAACACTTATCTTCTGCATGAAGTGCATCTAAAAATAATGCCCATTTTCATTCTTTCAAATTGTAATACATTCTGGGACCAGCACAAAAACTGACACCAGGATACAGGTCTGATCTGTGAGCTTCTGATTAAGTTCTTTCTAGACATCAGACAGGGTTAATTTTGAATTTGGGAAGTGTTGAAGATAATCAATGCCCCTCTTTCCCTTCCCCCCCCCGCCCCCCCAAACTTCTTACATTCTAAACATTTGTAAAAAAAAAAAAAATTCTTTGTCATTCTAATGAAAATCTGTGATTACAGCTGTTGTTCATCTTTTATTTTAAAGAAAAGATTTTTCAGTTGCTAGGGTCATTTTTTTTTTTTTTTTTGTACTACAGTCAGCACAACAAACATTATGGTTTTACATATGTTTGTAAATAAAGGGTATGCCCAGTGCAAGCTCGTAGGTCACCTTTAGTGAAAGGTTTCCTGTAAACAAAATACCAGAATAAATCCAAACAAACCAGGGAATAAAATGAAGGCTAATGTAGAAGTCATTAAGTGTTCTTGGCAAACTGCAATGTATGCAGCAGCCACTGCATGTTATTCAGAGCTGCTAATAGGGACACTGAAACAAGCCTGCTGTACAGGTGATAGATTTTGATTTAGTAAATAGTCTGTACAGTATCAAACTATATAAAAAGTTTAAAAACCACAATGAGAATTATTAGATTTTAAAAATTTTTCTATACTGTAAAAATTTTAAAATTAGGTCTAAACCACCATTAAAAAAGGTATGAAATGTGCAATTTTGCAAGTGGAAACAAGGGGCACAAGAAGGGTTCCATAAGGGCTAGTAAGAGTTGCTTTGTGATTTCTCTTTGTTTCCAGTATCTTCATATACCTGGTAATCACACAGACCTTAGAGCAGTTCTCTTCAGACAAGTAGGACATGAGCTAAAAGTACCATCACTGATTTCAGTAGGGAAGATTGGCTGCAATAATAAGTAAAAGGCTATTTTAAGAGACAAATGTACAGTACAGTCTATTTATGTAAATACTTGGAAAATACAGGAACAAAATTGTTTTCTAACTACAGAGCTGTGAAATCAGTGAGCCATATGGATCTATAATATATGGCAGAATATTTTAAAATCCTAAATCTTCTTGAAAGAAAACTGTTGTAAGTCTGCATCTAGAATGACATGAGTACGTACTTGTGTTTTAACCAAAAGCTGCAAAGATTATATATTTCCAAATGTACTAAAATTAATATAACTCAATATTTTTAAAAAGCAGTAATCCTTTACACTTATTTCTCACAAAGCATAGAGTGAGGAACTGGTAATTAAAGGCAATATAAATGGTAGGCAAGATGAAACAGATGGCTGTAACATAATTCTTGAGTCTTAACTGGCACTTAACACTAACTCTACTTTCAATTTGACAAATACAATTAGACACCTATGTTGACATACACGTGGTGCACTTTACTTTTATTTACGTAACTGAGGTATTAAAATTGTCTTGAAAAGCAGACGTCTAAAGAAGAGAAAATGATATGAGGAAGAGTATAGTAGTCATTGTTTTCAGTGTTGAATGATTAGTAGTTGTTTTTTTCTTCCAATATTCTTAACTTATAATTTCCATGCAAAGTCTCTGTCTTACTCCTCCACTATATAGGTAGCTTGGGAAGATGGGAGGAAATCCACCATTATTCAGCAAGAATTAGTTAAGAAGACTTTGTTTTGTTTGTTTGTTGTTTGTTTTTTTTTTWAAGAAGTATAATAAGCTAAAAGTGTGTGCATCTCACACGCTGCATATAGTACACTTTTAATATATACACTGTCGTTATACACAAGCATCTCGTATATACACTGATACCACCTTCACTAGGAAACTAGAAGTCAATAGATAATGAACCTTGTGCCGTATCTTCTCTTCCTCTAACATAGATTTCACATGGAATCTCCTCCATCACCCTGTCTTCTATGACTTGCTCAGGGCAGTCATGCGCTTGTTTGAAAGTGTAACTACTTTTCTTGAATGTGCTATTAAATGTTTTCATTGGCTGAGGCTGCGCAAAATCATTGCGAAAGGGAAGTTCCATGGAGCTGAGGTTTGTCCTGCTTTGTTTTATATTAGAGGCCTGGGAGCCACAGTGGTGGTCATGAATGCATCTRGAAGCTGTTGAAGGGCGTCTCATTTTCTGATAGTTTTCAAGTTCTTCTGATAAATCTGCCAAATCTGCAGAAATTTCTTTGTCCCTTAGTGAAAATAGTTCATAATGTGGAGGATCAAATACTTCCTGGAAACCAGTTTTATTGAAAGCAGTCTTGCAAGCCATAACCTTTTTGCGAGGTTGCTTTACTTGTACTAGAATTGAAATGATGAGAAGAACTAAAACTATCCCTGACGTGATGCCAATGATTGTTCCATGAGTTTTGGTGATTTGTTCAAACAATCCATTTCTTTTCTTTTCTGCAAAGAAAAAATGAGGATGATAATAAGGCTTTTATTATTTTCCACACTTTTGATCATGTATTAAAGCAAAGCAAGCTGTATTGTGATTGCCGTATAAGTGCTGTATTAATGAAATGACTTAATGGCACTGGAGACTAGACCTGTATCTAAATGGGATTTACCATACTGGATCTGTGCATTTGTTCAGCAGGTCTAATTCCCTGTCTGCATTAGTGGCTACCATATGAAAATTCAGTGGCAGGTGGAACTCTGTGGCCAGTGCATGCTGACTCTGCTGGGATGTGGCTTCAATCCTGCACCTATACTGATCAGTTCATATTCCAAAATCCATGAGTTAAATAGAAGTTTATAGAGCTACAGGTGATGTTTCTCTTACCATGGTTTGCTCCTGCTGGTAACATTCCCATTGATGTCAGTAGAAGGAAGCCTAGATTTAAAATTATCTAGTTCTTTAAAAGTGAAATGTTATAGTGATGATGTAAGATTGACCGTACTATTTGTTTTCACATCTCGTGGAAACTTAATGACTGTGTCTATTGTGTCTGTTATATCTATTTCAACACAGGGAGCTTTAGCATAGTTCCAGTTTTAACAGTCCAGTAATCAAGACAGTTGGAAAAAAGAAAAGGGAAGGGGGCGAGGGGGAACCAACCAACCCAAATCATATGCCCCCTTTGGCTAGTACTTCATATGAAAACACACAAGATGGCAGCATCACAACAAGATGGTTTTCTGTACTTAAAATTCTTATCTCAAGATTAAATTTTTTCAGTTGGATTTCTGTTCTGTAAATGTACTTGTCCTAGAGGACTAAAAGAATTCTACACTGAGACTCCACAACATCTGCTAGCGGGGGAGAAAAGCATTTAAGACTACATAGAACAAAATGTAGTAGCCTAAATGTTGCGTAGTATTTTCAGATATCTGGCTCCTGGCATCTGGATGTGCGTGTTATGCACCTAAGTACTCCACACACAGTGCATGGAGAGAGTTATATACCATCATACGCTATTTGAAACAATCCATATACTAAACAGAGTGCCAAGGAATTGGCTAATAAGAAGTTATGTATGAAATACAGTTCTACTTTTTAGACTGTTTACTCTGAGTTACACTTATACCTTTAATGTGAAGGAGGCTATCTCCCCTTGTCCTGCCTAGCTTAGGTCTTAGTGTTACCATACTTTGTGGGAGGTATGAATTTCAGTGCT
This sequence comes from Oceanodroma leucorhoa, assembly GCA_030449065.1. NCBI lineage: Eukaryota > Metazoa > Chordata > Aves > Procellariiformes > Oceanodroma > Oceanodroma leucorhoa. The sequence goes on along the minus strand of JASVER010000007.1, from coordinate 6,546,770 downwards.
ATGGCAGTTCTGTCATCTGCATCTAGGTTTCTTAATTCTTGGAAGATACTCTGATCAAAAAGTTGTTATGCAAAAGGTGACGTCTTCTCCAGTCTCTTAAAAGAAATTACACACAACTAACTTTTCTATCAATTTTTGTGTCACTGGGCTTAGGCATAAGGTAGGTCATAATATGCTCAGATTTATGTAGCTGTCAATGTGGACTAAATGAGAACTCTGGGTGCCTGCAGGAATTAGGCACAATTGTGAGAAGCTTTCTTTTTAAGGCTAGATATTGCTCATTTGGTTGCATCAGTCTCTCTTTGGTCTACCTTAGCTGGCAATATGGATCCAGTCTTCAGCTGTCTCTTAATTATCTGCTGTGCAAGTATTAAAGAATTTAGATTGTATTCAACATAAAACATGGTAGGTTATTCAGCACCAGATACAGCAATTTACAAATTATCGGGAAAGACACTTTCTTCACATTGCGATATGGTTTTTATAGAATTAATTTTTAAAATATTGCAGTATGTGAGTGAAGTGTGGATTCTAGGCAAGGTTCTAGAAAGCAGTTGATATAGGTGGGAAAGAGATCTAAAAATTGCACTTAAGAGGGAACATTGAATATTATCAAAGCTAAGGATTGTTTAGAGGAAGCTTACTTCTACATTGAAAACTTGGGAGTTATGGATCAGTTCTGTTAACTGGAAAGCTTCCATAATATACCTTGCGTTAGAGTACTTATTAGTGGTGTGAATTTTTTTGTTTGCCCAAAATGCAATTTCAAAGTAGTTTTTTTAAATATTTATTTACTAAGAAATTTAAGCTGGATTTGTGTGTTGAAAAGCCATTTTATTTCAAGATTTTCTGGAGAGAAGGTTTTGACCCTTCCTGCAGGGTCAATTTCTCTTTGAAATGGAGTACGTATTTAAATCTTTCAGGAGTTTTGTGTTCAGACTTATTTATGCCATTCTACGTGTCAAAAAAACCCAAGCTCAAGTTTGTTGTTTTATTGTTTTCTTTTAGCAAGAAAAATTGTTGACCTTAAACTGGTTTTGTTCCAACTCTGAAAATTCATTTATTGTTGAAGCACAGGTGAATTTATTTGTGCTTTAGCAGACTAACAATTTCCTCAAATCATGAGAATTTTTACTACAAAACTTGACACTGAAACAAGTCTTTACTGTAGTTGTGATGGTTTAAACAATACTCCCCTACCCCATGTTCTAGAAGCAGTGATTTACATGTCTGTCTTCCATAAGTAATGACTTCTTGCTTCCTAACAATTCCTCCTTCCTCCCACCCTTTCTCACACCATATGCAGCAGTTGCATTTAGTCTGAGATAGTCCGTGATTAACAACTTAAAACAAATGTTTTAAAATTGTATTTGTCTTTGAAGATGGTTGCTTCTATTTCAGCCCTAAGAAAGGCTTTTTGTGCTTGAAGGCTTGTCTGTCTTTTTCCAGCTCTGTATTTTTTCTCTAATGAAAAGTATTACCTGTCCCTACGATCCTTGCTTCATTTAAAGTTTAGAAATGGATAGTATGCAACCTGGCAAATACTAAATTCTATTTCCTATTAAGCTGACATCCTTTTAAAATAGAGACTATATGCTGAAGAGGAAGAAATTTAATTATAAAGCAGTAAGATCAATACTCAGGATGCTTACGTGTCTCCTGAGTTCAAAATAAAAAATTTGGAACACCTTCCTGAGATTAGTAGAATAGCTGTCTTCAGCATTTTTCCAGGAAAAAGACATTTCATGACTTCCTTGAAAGGCAAACTGACCAGCCTAGCTCATAAAGGCTATACTTTGCACTATATTCACCTCTGCAGTGATTTTCATCCCAAGGGTATGCACAGTTTTGAATGCCATTGCAGACTAAAGAATTATTGATGCACATGTTGCTATGGCAGAAGTAAGTGTTGCCTGAGCAGGGAGCTGCAGGAGAGAAGAGAATGAAAACATTAGGAATTTTCAGTAATTGATGCATTGCAATAAAACTAGTAAATTCCTGTTATTTTTTTAACATGCATACTTATTCTTTATCTCTGTTTCGAACACAATCACTTTTCCTGCACATCACTAATTATCAGATGATTTACTCTCTCTTCATCTGGTTGCTTTCAGGTGTATTGTCAATGCTACAAAAAAAAATTCTTGCTCAAAATGGGTAGCAGATAGAGACAGTCACACAACACAGATGCAAGAAGGCTTTAATACTTGTCTTTAAAAACTTAATACTTAAAAATCGCATGCTCACCATCGATTATATATTTATTCAATCTGCTGTGCATGTGCTATGTAGGTGGTATAGCTGGTTGTGAAGCAGTTCTGAACATCTGCATTTCAGAGCCCATTAATAACTTAAGGCAAATCAGATTTCAGCTTGTGGAGGACTGTTTCAGTAACCACAAGATATTTCAGTAACTGGAGGCAACTAAGTCATTCCTGCTTGTGAATCAAAGCTCTCAGATCCTCCTATTAGAGCTAATGCAGGGATTAAGAGAGAGTACAGTTTAGCTTTTTATCTCTCTGTCTATATATAGTTAGAAATTTGAAGAAATAAATTAACTAGGAAGTTGCCCTAAAGATTTTATGTTTCCGTGAATGTTTGTTATAGCTCCTTGGCATTAGAAAAATATATTTAAAAAAAAAAGGTAATAATTCTTTTCAGGATGTTGTATAATATACATAGGGAATTCTTTATGAATTCAGGGCACTGGACAAGAAATTGATTTTTCCCTTTCTCTGTCTCAGTAATGTGGTATTTTTATGATAGAAATGTCTATTATTAGTGGAGTCAGTTATATATTAAACAGCAAAGATGTGTGATAGACATTCTACTATTTGGTTTCAAAGAAAGAATTTATTCTTGAGCAGTCTGGATTCTCTGAAACATAATGCGAAACCCAAAGTGTACAGCAGAGGAGGGTGGCTAGTCCTGAATACAGCGTGTTTCTCACTTAGTCCTTCTATTAGGCTTCAGAGTCTCAGTGACAAAAAGAGGAGTTATGCCTAAGAGAAAAGAAAATTCAAACCTTTAATTCTGGATTTGCATTCCCTAAATCTAATATGTATTGTCTTCCCATTTCTTACTCCACTGAATTTTGGTAACCTATGCTCACTGGTTTTAAGCTTTTGTATAAGCTTCCTGTTATCGCTTAACCCCTGGCAACCTGGCAAGAAGTTCCATATAGGAAGCTTGTGCTTTAATTGTAGTGTAAGTGCTGTAGTACTTTAACGTAATACAGAATGTATTCAGAGTGTATTTTGGAAGAGTTTATCTATGTAATTTCAGTGTTTAAAAATGTCATAGTAACTATCACATATATCTTCCTCGCTCAACTGAGTTGAGAATTTAATTGTTTGGAAAGTAGATCTAGTCTGAAGAACACTGCTTTAAAATATGACCAATGCTTAAGAAGGTTTAGATCACACCCATTGTATCAGTTATGAATGACATGTCATGTTAGATGCAAGCAGGGTCAGATGCCCTGGGAGGAATACAGACACAGTGAGTGTGCAGGAATGGGGCTGGGAAAACCAAAGCCTACCTGGAGTTGAATATGGTGAGGGACACAAAAGCCAACAAGAAGGGCTTCTTCAAGTATATGAGCAACAAAAAGGCAGCCAAGGAAAATACGGGCCTACTACTGAATGGGACAGAGGGGAGCTTCCCTCGATGCCTGGGAAGGTGATAGAGCAAATAATCCTGGAAGCCGTTTCCAAACGTATCAGGGATAAGAAGGTCATTGGGAGTAGTCATCATGGATTTATTACGAGGAAATCATGCTTGACCAACCTGATTGCCTTCTACGATGAAATTACTAGTTTAGATGAGGAGAGAGCCGTGGATGTTGTATATCCTGACTTTAGTAAGGCTTTCAAAATTGTATCCCGTAATATCCTTGTAGAGAAACTGATGAAATACAGACTACATAGGAGGACAGTGGAGTGGACTGAAAACCGACTGAACTGCCAGGCTTAAAGGGTAAGTCTCTGTGCTTAGAGGCACAAAGTCCAGCTGGAGGTCATCACTGTTGGTCTACCCCAGGGGTCCACAGTGAGGCCAACACTGTTTAACCTCTTCATTAATGACCTGGATGTTAGGACAGACTGCACCCTCAGCAAGTTTGTAGATGATACAGAACCGGGAGGAGTGGCTGATAGACCAGACAGTTGTGCTGCCATTTGAGACAGGCTGGAGAAATGGGTCGACAGGAACCTCATAAAGTTCAACAAAGAGAAACACAAAGTCCTGCAGTTGCAGAGGAATAACTCCACATATGTGTACAGGCTGAGGGCCAGCCAGCTGGAAAGCAGCTCTGTAGACAAACACTTGGAAGTCCTCGTGGAGAAAAAGTGGAATGTGAGGCAGCAATGCACCCTTGTAGCAAAAAAGCCAACATCATCCTGAGCTGCATTAGGAAGAGCATTGCCACTAGGTCAAGGGAGGTGATTCTTCCCCTCTGCTCAGCACTGGTGAGACCACATCTGGAGTGCTATGCTCAGTGTTGGGGTCACCAGTACAAGAGACATATGGGGGGAAACAGGGAAATGGCATGAAGATAAGGACTTGAAGCATCTCACATGACTGGTATGGGTTGCCCTGAGTGGTTGTGGAGTCTCCATCCTTGGAGATATTCAGCAACTCATTGCATATGGTCTCGGGAAACCTGCTGCTCTTGATCCTCTCTGACTAGACAGATTTCCTAATCAGGTTTCTAAATCAACAGCCTTTTTTCAAGAATATTTTATGGCCACTTTATTTCAAGGGCCAAACCATTTTTCAGTGGGACATGATTAAGTGGGACTTTTTTTTAAGTTCAACCATGCAATTACCTGGTAAATGGAAGAATAAAAACGAACATTTTCCTACATTCAGACTTAACTATGTCTTAACTGTTTCACCAACTGCTACTGTTTAGGAAAGAAAATATAAAGGAACCTGGTGATTGTGTTGTCGGTGTGCCAAACTATCACCTACAATGTATCAAGAGTGGATGCTAAGGCAATTCACATAATTAATGGCTTAAGGCACAATGTAAACATTATTCTGTAAGCATCATATGAAATCATGATGTAAGCATCATGCAAAATTATGCTGCAATTAAATTCCAAAGGGATTCACACCTTCTCCCTGAAGGACTAAATGATGACAGGCTAAAACTTATGCAAGAGTATCAATCTAGATATGAAAACAGGTATCCCAGACAACCTAAAGCAATTCATAGAAATAGGAAGATGTACTCAATATTTCTAACCATTATACATATATATGGGAGAAAGGCTAATAGTTAAAATGGAAATGTTCATGATGTAGACTACAAAACAAAAGGCTTTTGGCCTTATTAGCATACATGGGGAGAAAAGACTTAGTTTTTCCTTCTGAATTTGGAAAGAAAGATTGTGCAAGCTTTACTTTATCAAGGATAAATAGGGTCACTGTTTAAACAGAACAGCTTAAAAAGGCTATGTATGTAATAGGCTACAACATCTACTAAATATTTCTGATTGTGAGATAAAGGAGGATCTATGAAATTCGTGTTCAGAGTGGTTGTCATGAATCCATGTGTATCTGCTGGTGTTTCAATATGGATCTGTATGGAGTTGAAGTTCTTCTGAAGGCACAGAGGAAGAATTATGATGTAAGACACATTCCCTTTTTTATTTCCCTGAACAGGGGAATTTTTTCATGTTTCTGTATTTTTGGATGATGCATTCTGTTGCTGCTTCTCCATCCGCCAGCACAGTCTTTATTTCACATTCCTGTGCAGTCTCTTTAACGTTTTCAGGGGATGGCTTTTGTTCACAAGTTCATAAAGACGAGACAAATGGACTTTATTTTCCTTTTGTTTGTTATTTGGGGAGTACAAAGTCTAAAAATCATAATGATTGATTGGTTCTGGGCCAGGACTTCAAGGACATAGCTGGACTCTTCTCGTAACAGCTGCCTAAGACTGGTGCAATGTTCAGTGTTCTTTATATCTAGCATTATTCTTGTATTGAATCAAGCCARAAATCAAATTTATTGATTTTTAACATTGCTAGTAGCTGAATTACTTAGTCAAATCTGCAAGCAGCACTRGGTGTGTGTTAGGTGACTGTCATGCACAATTAGTTCATTTATGTAAATCTTTTCAGAAGTATTGATTGTTTTCATGGTTGGCTTCATATAATTACAAATCATTAGTACGGTAGAAGAAAAAAGTAGCTTAACGATCTGAAAATAAGATAAGCATGGATTCTCTTTTTTCAGTTAGAAAAATTGCTTATCACTAGATTATTTAAAAATACATGAAACATTTTTCAGACACATACTTTTGAATTACGCTATCCAAGAAAGACAGTATCTCAGGTTAGAAGATAAATAAAAATAACCACATACCTTTGCAGATTTTCTTCTGCCAATGACTTTTGAGTTGCTTTAGAATCATAAGTTTGGAAAATTATCTAGCTTTAGGAGTATTTACTGTTTCAACTTCTCACACTCAAAAAAACCAAACCAAAACAACCCACCCACAAAAAACAAAAAAAACCCAAACAAACAAAAAACCCCACCAAACCCAAAACAAAACAAAACAAAACAAACCACAAAAAAACCCCAACAACCCAAACTCAACACTCAACAACAACAAAAAAAACCACTCCAAGATTTAGAATATAAATGGATAATTTCTCTGGGAAAGTTCATAGTGTTTTCTAGATTGAAAGCTGGAATAACTTGCACTGTCACTAATAATAATTGTATTGAAATAAAAGCTACTGGAAAAGCAGTTATAAATTGTGCAAGCAAGTTGTGCTTAAAACTGGTATTTACTGAAATTGAATATCTAAAGTTTATTAAGTGCCTATTGTATGCTAAACAATAGACTAGTTTGAAACATTCARTTGTTTCTTACTACCATGTACGCAAAGTAAGCAATAAGTTATTTTTCTTATAACTCTCTATGACTCTAGAAAGATTGTTTTACAGAAAGTAACTTTTATCCTGTGTTAAACTTCACTGTTTTATGGAAGAGAATATAAAATCTACTTGTTACCTATAACCTAAACTTTTTTGCAAGGTGGTGACCAGGATCCCTTTCAAGACTGGCTACAGACATGTTAGTTCTGTCAGAAAAGTTATTTCTTTGACAGCAAATCTGTACTATTTATTCTTTCAAAAAGTTCTGCTTGAAACCTCTAGCACAAGCATAGGTCTGGTTTCCTGAAGTAGCAGATATGTTTTATTCAGCTCTCCCTATGTATCTCAGATCTGCTCTGCAGTTCTAAATTTAGTCTACTTTTGTGCTGAAGTTGCCACTAATTTTCAGGTTCTGCAATGTGGACAATGTCATCCTTTGTAAATACGCAAGGCAACAAAATTCCATTAACTTCAGAGAGAAAGCACCCAGAAGAATCTCACAAAAAGCATGCTTTCATGAAACATCTTAATTTACAATGAGAATAAAGACTATCTCTAACCCAGGCTATGGAATCCAAACAGAAATCCAGATTGCACTTACAGCTCTGCTTTTAATATAGCCTTCTTAAATAAATTTGATTTAACTGCTTAGCCTTTATTTAACTGCAACACAACTGGGCTTTGCTAAGGGAGCATGTGTGGGATCGTTTAGAGCCACATGCAGCTGAGAAGGAGGTAGCAGCTTAGGTGTAGTTGGAGTGGGTGTAGTTCCAGATTCAAAATTGAAGGTAGGGCTGTGGGTAGGAAGAAGATCCAAACTCTGCAGGGTCACACATGTTTTCTAGCCTTCTGAACATCCAGTGTGGGCTTGAGAAGAGTCTGTTGTGGTGTCTGGCAGGGAACTGGAAGATGGGGGCTAGTGGGAGAGCACGCTTCAGTCCCATTGCTGTCTTTTTAAGTAAGTCTGTGCTCATTTGTAGAACTCTTTGTGAGAAGGGCTGTATTATTACTGAATTCAAATGAAAGATAAACCTTTCAAGAATGGAGGAAAGCCTTTCTTCAGGAACCATGCTTATAACTGTAAAAAAGCAAGTATTTAATTTACCTGCTAGTATGTGAAGGAAACAGAAACAACCTTTTTTGTGTGTTCCTGCTGCATAATATATAGCTGATGCTTTTCCTAAAATACCTGAAGTACCCTGATACCAGGAGAATAGGCACTTTAAAAATCTACTTACGATCCACAAATGAAGTGAACAGCATTCTGAATCTGCTTAGTCTACTGCCTTCATCTGCCCACATTCGTACCACACCTGTCCCAGTCTGCAGCATGACATCGTTTGCTACGGTGCTGCAAAACTTTGCCTTCAGGTTTTCAATAGAACTACTTCCATCATATACAGCCACAAAGTTTCTTTTGCATTCATTTGAATGCTCCATCTGATAGTCGAGAAATCGCAAATAAATCTGTTAGAAAAGAGAAATTAATGTCTCAAGGAAAAGTAATACAGAGAAGACAGTTTTCTTTCTTAGCAAATCTTGAATAAGATGTTTTGTTTTGTCCCCTTACACATATGTGTAACTCCCAATTCACAACACTTTTAAACTTACATTTTCTCATGAACTGTCAATGTGGAGTATTACTTGAAATTTGTCTGAAGTATATGTGTTTCACTTCTGCCCCCTCCCCAAAACAATCTTTACTTAATAATTTACTCCGATATATTTCCACTCCCCTTGGAAAAGAAGTAAAAAGCAACACACTTGCTGAAGAAAGCCCTAAGCAGCTCTGCTAAATGTGCAGTCTGTTACTCTAGAAGAGATACAAGAAACACATAAATGTGCTTAAAGAATTTTAATGGTATTTTGACTGTTCTCTTTTCTTTCTTTTTAATTCATAAAAACAATGTTAAAATATAAGGGAGGGAGTCTAGTCAGAAAAGTAAATATTTTACTCTGAAGTAAAATAAGGAAATTAAAATTTGTTGCTTCAGAATGAAAGCTAATTATTGAACCAGAGCAGTGTTATGGAAGACATAAACTATGAAGTCAGGAGTAATTTGAATAAAAATGGAAGCAGGAGAAAAGTAAGCTGGCTATCTAGGAAGAGGTAGTAAATTTAAGATAGTCTTAATTCCTCCAAAAGCAGAAATCTAATCTGAGAGAAGGCAGCGTATGTGGTAGAACATATGCAGCAAGGAAATTAGAAGACCAAAATGGCATTTGAAGAGTAAGCAAATAATTTATTTTGCTGGAGCAGGAAACTTGTGCAAGATTGTAATTCAGTTAGAATTACATGAAAAGATCATAGGGCTTTTTAATCTCTTGGATGGTTCTATTGGAATTCTCAAAATTCTTGTGGAAGTTGATGAGATATGTAACTAAGTCACCTAAGCATGCTGCAAAGTCTGCCTTTAAACTTTAAAAATTCCTCAGCCATTATTTTGACAGAGATCTATCCATGTGGAGGCTGAGGTCTCCTGCTCCATGGGAGAAGAGGTTCTCTTCCTGCTCTACCCATGAGGTCTTCAGCATGTTCCTCAGATAAACTTGGGTCTAGACTGTGTGTTTTGAGTACAGTTTACAATTACCTCTCCGGCTGATACTGTGGATGCTAAAGACCTTTTGCGCAGTGTGGTTTTTCATGCATCTGCCTAATGACAAGAATCTCAAACTCTTGTTTAGTTTGGGAAGCAAGGAAGACAGAGTAGATGAATACCATGCTTACTACTGCTGTATTACCTATTTTTCTGCCCTTTTGCCACATCTCACTTTTAACCTCAGCTAGTGCCAAAGTTTTTTAAAACTGAATTGTAAAGAATTCACTAAAACAAAAGCAACCACCTTTGTGTGGGGAAAAAAAAGATACCCCCCACATACACTTAACAGGCTCTATTGAAAACACGGTAAAAGACCACAGTAAAAGACAGGTGACACTTGTAAACCCTGGCTCCTTTCCAGCGTTTTCCAGAGGCAGGCTGCCAGCACTGTCTCCCCTTGTACATTCTGTGAAAAGGKGCAGCCTGTGCCATATTATCTCATGCTGTATCTCACTGTTTTGTGATTTTCAGTATATATTTTTTCTTTTTTTTTTCCCTTCTTTTTTTTTTCCTGCTGTCTTTGTTAGATTTACTGCCGGAAATTCTCAGCTATGTTGAAAACCTGCCTTCCACTGATGTCTTATCTCACAAACATGGGTGTGAGCTGTAAGTGCTAGTATTTGGGCTGAGAGATGGTATTTTCATTTAGTGATTGACTTTATATATTTGCTGTGAAATTACAATGGAAGCTAAAAATAAATTAGCACACTTTTAGTAGAGCTATTCTGTGTATGAAAACAGAGGAATAATTCCACTGAAAGAGCTCAGCTCTTCTGGTTAGTGTGTTAGGCAAGTAAATATAAAAGGTCCTCACTCTTAGATTATATTGATTATTCTAGCAATTTTCTGAAATCTGGAGGTAAATTATTAAATATCTGTTATGCAGATTTTAAAAACTTTTCATTGCTGCAGTTGTGTCAGTTTTAAAATCTATTTTTATTACAAAATCAAATTGAAGAAATTAAAAATGTCTATGATTATTTTTCTCAAGAGACTACACCATATCAGATCTAATGGATTTTATCATCATAATTCTGCCAGAATTGAAGCTTGAGAAACCACTGTAAGAATACTACGAATTATTTTTCTGTAATGTTTTAACTCAATAATTTAGGATGATGATCTAATGTCAGGACTGACCCAACTATAACTCTGCCTTCTGGCAGCATTCAATAATTTATTAAAATACTTAAGCATAAGACCTGGTGCATTGAAGTGGCAATGTAGAGAGAAAATGGCTTTATTACTGTTTCTGGAAGAACTGCTACTATTACTTAGACTAGTATAGGGCTCTTGGGAGTTGAGTCACTTCCTCAAAGGCTCAAATATATTAATGGAGTTCCAGTTTCTTTCTTGTCTTGTCCTCTTATTACCATCTTTTAGGTTGCTGGTTTAGAACTAATTTGGAAGTTGGTGAATAGGGCTAGTTAGTTAACTGTTAGGAGTGTGTAAGAAGGCATAGAGTAGATTTGTCATCTTGGCAGCTACTCCTTAAAAATATTTTTTAATTTTTCCGTACATGCAAGTGGTGGTATGTGCTTTAATACACATACACTGTATTGTTCAGTGCAACTCACAAGTAATTAACAAGTATATGATTCTGAAACATATAGCTGTTGTGTTTTTTTAAAACAGGCTATAGCTATTGTATTTTGGAATTATGAATAGGATTTTAACCTTCTCTCTGCCCAACAATAAAGCTCAAATTGTTTATAATGAGCATAAGATAGTGATGTTTTCGTAGGCAGTCTCTAGTTCTGCAGGCACAATCATAAATATCAGGTACCTAGGTAACTAGTGCTGATTTTTGGCTTGAGCAGCTAATCTGCCCCTTTAGAGCTTGGGCAGAAAAACTCTAGCAAATTTTATTGTGGCACTTTAAGAGGGTGTGATCCTACAGCTAAGTCGGAAGAGAAAAAGTGGTAATTCCTCAGCTGTTTCCAGGTAAAACCCTTCATTTTAGCTCAGACTGCTGATGAAAGTGGGTTTTAAGGTGCTGGATTGTGAATTAGACTGGGGAAGAGCAGGTATGTGTTCTGTTGACTTTGAACAGAACCAAATTCTCCAATAGAACCACTGGAGGCAAAATTTTAAACCATGGCAGCAAGACTTACTGGAATTTATCAAAGCTGTTAGCCAGTATTTTTGCCTGCTGTCTTCCAATAAAACCAGAGTCCAAGTCAAATGCCCTTTAAAATTGTTGCTTAAGCAGTTTCACAGTTATTTTGTATTTTAAGTTTCAAATGATAGGAAGACAACACTGTGGACTTGCTGTATAAGTTTAATTTCAGAAACAATCCTCTATCTGGATTTCCTAAGGCACTGATACGTAATTCATTTCAGTGAAAGTGAAACATTATGCAAATCACAGCTAGTGACTATTACCTGTTACTAATGACTTGGAAACCCATTATATGCTGAATGATAAGAATGAAACCCACCTTAGCATTTGGAGTAGCTTTAATTGTCCATATACAGTCAACTGCTTGTCCCGGTTTTGTTTTTCCTTCTTGTTCTACTTGACTGGAACGTACTATTCCATCAGCTCCCGAGAGCTCAAATTGGCAGTCTAGAGAGAACATATACCTTGCTGTCAAATGCTATATGATATTAATTTAAAATTTCATGTATAAAGAAATTGTTACTGTAATACTAGACCTGGGATGGGATTTAAAATACCTCCTAGGTAAGTGAAGTCAGGATCTGTAATAGAAAGAAGTCATGAATCACAGGGGCTATCAATGCTTGAGAATCACTTCAAGGTTTAGTATAATCTGAAGATTATGTCCATTTTTTATTACATCAGAATAAAAATTGCCAGAAAGTTTACTGGATCGATTGGAGGGTACAGAGTCAAATTTTTTTTAGATTATAACATTATTCCACAAAGATTGACCTTATCTGAATATGGTAATTCTATACTGACAGCTCAGATTTCCAGCATAACACCAAAAATTACTATTGGCTATTTTGTTCCTACATTACATTGTGAATTTAACGATGCCAGTTTCCACTGAAAGCACTGGAGCTCCACAAGAGTACAAGCAATCTTTCTGTGTGCATCATTTTTGTCAGATTGCTGTCTGTCTTGTTCTGATCAATTTGAAGTTTAGTAGAATATATCAACACTTTGAAATTGCTAATTGCTATTAATAAAGAATATAAAGAAGGACAGATCAATACTAAAGATACTTTTTCCTTGGGTACCCATGCCTTTTCTATTAGGCCAGGTAGCACAGTTGTAGACATCGTTTATGAAGACAGAATTTGACCTTGATTGCTCCTCTATCTTCTCTCTTCTAAATATGATGTGTAGGTAGTCTATGTATCTGTAGTATATACTGTAGTGGTATACTGTATGCATACTACTAGCAAGTTAAGAATATACTTTTTCATAATGGTTAATTGATGGTTCTTGACTTTACTGGGACTAGGGCTTGGCTGAAAATGAGTCTGTAATGGGCTGGGATGTCCAAGGCTTACATTCACCCATTCGCAGCTGTGGCATAGAAAATCACCACAGAAATCACGCAAATCAGTGTGTGTATGTGTGTGAAGTGTTAGTCTCTGCAAAGAAAGCACTAGTTCATGCAAAAGTGCATGCCTGTTTTGTACAAAATTATTTTCCAAATGAAGTTGCAGAATTTGGCTCTTTCTGTGGTCCTCTAAATGTTTTTCTGTATAGGGAGTTTATCACTTCCCCTAAAATGCCTCAGTCCTGAGCTTAAACTCAGTACAGTTGAGAAAATGTCGTCTTTGCCCTCCTCTGTTTTAGTTACCTATAGTGAAATCTGTGATCACTATATGCAAAATTCTGCAAGAGATTTTCAACCTTCTTTGTGAATGGATTTTTTTTATGAAGTGCGGGTGTACGTGCATGTCCCCTTCCATTTTCACAATTCCCGAATATTTTACCACACTCTATGTAAATGTAGAGGAAAGAAAAGGAAAGAAAAATATCAGTCCTTCAGTTGTTGCAATCTATTGTGAAAATAATATACAGTTTAAATGTGTATTTAAAGTTCCAGCCTGGAACTAGGCTAAGCTAGTTCTGAAAGTGATGTTAATGAAATGGCTTTGGAAATGGAGTTAGCAAAATGCATAAGTACTGTCCCTATGAAAATATTTTAGCACGTTATTCCCAGTGGACTGGTCACCATGTTAATCTGAAGAGTTTCCAAGTCTAAATCCCTAGCAAGGTATACAGTTCTATAAGCAGTAATATATAATCATGTATAGTGTTTTCATGTGCTGTAGGGGTAAAGACCAGTTGGGTAAAGATGACATTAAGCAGTTATGCCTGTGTATACATTTATAGTAGTAGTAGAGCTGATATTTGTATACTGACTTTTGTCCCAAAGAATAATAAAATGCTGATAACTACATGTATAGTATCTAAGAAGTACAGCAGTCAAGCATTGCACAAGGACTTCAGGTCAAATTTTCTTGTAAAAAGAATGCCCTGCCAGTTTTAAGTGGCCCCACAGAGCAGATGTACTTTTTGTTTGTCTAAAGGCAGTGTCAGCATATTATCCTCTCCTTCATATGCCGTAAACTACACCGTACTTTGAGCAAAGAACAACTCTATTGTCTGAGCCTGTGGTTTGAGGGAATCTAGTTATACTGAGAGCTGATGCTTGGACTGTATAGATATTTCCTCTGGCTTTTCAGAATGGARATTTAAAATGTTTTCATCTGCCTGGAAGTGCTATTGTAGATTTGCTTCAGTTTTTTTTGTCATTGTGTCTTATATTCCTAGAAGATAGGCTGTTGAAAATGCCAGCTATTTGTCTACATAAATGCTCTTTCCATTACTACCACTGGTGAAACTGGTACAGAGTTTCACCAGTGGTGGAGTAACAGAGGGAAGTTGCTAAAGCCTTCAGCATGAACAAGATCAACTGACTTCTTCACTAGCAAACTATAGACCTATAATTCCCTTCAGTCAATTTTCCAAAGTGGTTTTAGTCAAGTATGCTGTAGGATTAGCAGGACTGAGACTGTTAACTATCACACTGTCACTTTGCCTTCATAAGCACTTAGAAATACAGCTCTAGACTGCCAGCATAAACATATCCACAGAGTTCCATGGGAGCAGATGGTCATTAACGCGGCCAGAATTTTAGGCATCTTTACCTGGTATAAATGAGTACTTTGCTTGAAATCCCTTTCCTTCCAGCTCCTCATCAGAAGTAAACTTGATCCACATAAATCTCCCTGTTGATCTAATTAGTGCAGGACTTTTCAGACCACAGTAACGATTAATGAGAGGGGAGAAACCAAAAGGTCCATCTCGAACCTCCAGATGATCAAACCGACATTCAAATGAGGGTTCTATGTAGTAAGATTCATCAAAGGTCAACTCAATTCTTTGTCGTGGAGCAGCTAGACATAAAAAATCAAGCAAAAGATTAAACTAAGATCTATATAAAAAACACATGAACACATGAAATACTGAAGTGACAGGCCTCCAAAACAGCAAGATAAAAAAGAGACTGGAAATTTCTCAAAACACATCTAGCAGTCTGCTACAAAAACTCAGATACACTGTAATAAAAATTTAAAAAATTAGTATGTAGAAGATACTTTTTCATGGAATTTTATGGATTTTTTTTGCTTGCTGATCTTTATTGTTGAACATTCAGAAATGACGTAAATTTAACACAGCACATGTAACAGATTAACATATATGCAAAAGTATTCAAACAAGTTTTAATATTAAGATATAAATTAAGACCAGTGTTCTGGGAAAGCAAAGTACATAAAGGACAAAACATTGAGGGATGCAGAAAAGAAGAGAAAATTAAAAAGACACAAAGAACTACTCACTGGTATATTTCCTAAACATTAAGCCCAAATTTGCAGATCGTTTGGCAGGAAACATCTTTTTTTGGAATATTCAGAGAAGTGTAAATGCTTCATATATATTATTAATAGGCAGGCAACTGCAGACGTTGGTAAATGTGACCAGTGACAGCCTAACATCAGGATTTGGATCAGGCCCCTAAATCCTGATGAGATGCAGCTATGGCTACACTGTGACTGGACTTTCACATCTGTAGTTTGTAACCGTGACTTTATATTGTATGAATAGCTTTAGTGTTTCTTGTTCTTGTCATCTGTTGAGCTACATGAACTTTCAGATACTAACTGGTATCTGGAATGACAGCATTAAAGAATCACAGGCTGTCTGCTTCTTCTGAATGCAAAAAGGATTTACTTACATGTCCCTAATACTCTGTTTAGACCTTATGCCTTACTTATACATGAGTTAAAAACATTCGTAGCTGTTTGCACATATTGGCAGTGATCTGCAGGAAGGACCATATCTTAGCTAGAAATTGTGGATGGCCTTTGTCTCACTCAGGTGCCCATAATGTTTCTGTATAAGGACGGCAAGGACAGAGGCATGGAAACCGATTCCGTGCCCCATGGAAACTGCCTTGTGCAAGGGTGATCCAGCAATGGATCTGGTATGTCTGAACTCTGAAGCTGGACAGGGTATCGGCTCTCCAGTGCCTTCACTGGCAGGGAAGATGCAAAACTGCAGCTGTGCATGCATACAAGTGAAATGAGGGTGTCTATGAACCAGTACTATACTGTACAAATAAAAACTCACCGAAACATATTACTTGAAATAGTTCAATTAATTGATATGAATCTGATGATTAAGCTGACTAATGTTTTTAGCTGACTTCAGTGCGTGCATTCTAATAAGAAGAAAAAATAATTAGTGTGTCCCAAGTCTTGCAGCCTTTATCCAAGATATTCTCATTGGAATGTGGTTTTATTACAGTTAACGAAATTTTTTTGTCCTCATCACATGATTTTGATAGTGACCTCAGCAGTGCTAACAAATCTCCGTATTTTTAGTACAGTGCTATGGCAGTCAGATGTGTCTTTTTAATTAATAAAGGACAGCATAAAGATTAATTGCTTGTGAGACAGACAGAATATAATCTTCAACCATCTTTTGCAGTTTATTATCAGCAATATTGGAAGTGATATTAAGATAACAAGCTACAATTTTTATCTTAATAGTTCTGTGCCTTCATAGGTAACAGTAGATCTGATGCTGCTTTTTCTGGCTGTGAGGGTGTGTCTTATTCCATATAGCTAATTCCTGAATGTTTGCCTTTTCTATTAATTTGTTATTATTACTTCAGAGAGCAAATTTAGCTGCTTCTTCAACCAAATGACTGTAGAATTGATTATATTGCCAGTATGGCTATACAATACTTGACAGTATAGTAAACTGACAGAGTTTTAACAGTTCAAGATTATCCATTTAACAGTAAGATCACAACACAAGAAAACAGAAATTCATCATGTACCTTCTAAGATATAGATGCACTCTTGATTTGGTGGGTACATGTTAGGGTAGTTTGGTGAAGCAAAATGTCCTCCATTACTTGTCCGTACCCAATTATCACACTGGGTAGGAGGAATGCGATTCACTCCAATATTTTGCCCACCTTAAGTGAAAAAAAAGTGATCAAATAAATTTCTTCTGCAAGCATGCAAATTTGATTTTGCAAAAGTAAAACACTGGCAAAACGCATATCCTATAAAAGAAGAAAGTAATTTATTTTGGTTGAAAACCCTCTTCTATGCCACTTGTTAATATCTAGCTAGGAAAATCTTATGTTTAATTTAGTGATATGGTATATCCTAAAGAGATCACAGTTTTTGAATATCAAATATGTCCAGTAGTCCTTGGGAAGAGAAGAGAGGGAATAAGTTTTTTTTTTACCCAAGTCAGTTTTAGATTTTTGATGCTCTTCTTTCTAAGTCAAATAGTCACAGTGGATGCCAATACAGCAGCATTATTTTATAGCTTATGTCTTCTCCATTCCTATGCAAATATAATCCAAAATATTTGTTAGCTTTTACTGGTTTTGGCCCTGATTCCAGAGTATACTGAAGTACATGGCCCTTAGATTGAAAATCTATTTACAATAATCTGTTGGAATACAGAATGCTTATAAGAGAATGAATTATAAAATGTAAATACACTAAATACAGCAATGGTACTTAATCAAATCACTAGCAATAGGTAGATTGCGCTGGTAGCTAAGGGCCTCATTTAAGATCAAAGGTGGTCTTCTGGGTGTACAGGGAAATATGATCCTTGACTGAGATTATGCAGTTCACTAAGCTAGCGCACCACCCTAGACCATTTGCAGGAGCTTTGTTAGTTCAGATTTCCTTATCCAAGGAGAAGGGAGCTGGGAATAGTATGATCTCTCTGACATTCTTCTTAAGTACCTTTGACCCTTCTCCTTGATATCAGCAGAACTGGAGAGAATAAGACACAGGATATGTGGTTTCAGCTAGATTTTTCCTAAATCTCACAGGGTGCTCTTATAATGTTATTTATATTTATGCAGTTTTTCTTTGCAGACCTCTGAGAGGGAGTCCATGCTGATACAGGTCTTAGCCGCCTCCAGTAAATTACATTACCTTCCACTGGTATCTTGGCAGCTTTTTGACTTATGGGGGTGAAAACTTAGTCTCTCGTGCAGAAATTGTTCAAGGAAATTCTGTAGGTGTCAGTTCAAGGAATTCTTCTCTCCTATTTGTGGGTTAATCCCACATATGAGAAAATAAGGTTTGTGAAAACTGATGCCTTCCCCACTCACCAGGTTTCAGAAATGTTTGTGGGTGGACTATTTGAAAAGCTTGTTGTCAGATACAGAAAACATGAATTTCTGTGGTGTTTTTTTCCACCTTTGAGGTCTAAAACCATGGAATTTTAACAGGCTAAGTGAAGGGCCATGTTCTTTGTGACTGGATGGCTTTGTTCAGTTGGAAAAAAATGCAGTTAATAGGGGGAAAAAGGAAAATACTGGAATTCATATTGGTAATTCAAGAGCTATTAATACCGGAACACAAATACTTTCYTTCACTTGTATTGCTTAATTAAAAATTATAAAAGTTACATTTTTTGAAAGGAAATCATCAAACCAAAATTGTACCTTGTGTCTTCTGTGCAACGGCAATCCCTTCCACTACAAGGATTGTTACTAGCAACACTGATGAGAGAAATTGGACAGGAAAAACATCAATAATTCATCAAAATTATAGACCATTTTCTGCAGTCTTGATTCATGCAAATCCTAGAATCACTAACCAAAACAACTTAGAACATACAAAAATACTTAATTCATTTATGTGCTTTCTTAAAATTTCAACTTTAGAAAACCAGTGCAGTCTAAGTGCACTGTTGGTTCTTCTTCCAGGTTCCTTAAGAAAGCGTATATGAGAATTGCAATTTATTGTTTGAGGGAACTTCAAGAATATTTTCTAGAGTATCTTCTAATTTGCAAGTATTTTATAAAATTAAATGGTATCTATCTTCTATACAGCTTTTATATCCTGAAACGAGATGTTTCACTGCTATATTGAACCATACTTATCCTAAAACTTCATATGCATAACGAGTACAAAAGACTTCTCCAACTTCCGAGAAATTAATCAGGATCACAGGAGACACTGCATGGTCTTATCCCTGCATGGATTTCAGGAGCACTACAGAACTGTGCTTGCAAGACTGGCTGTTGTGATGCTGCCATAATACCAGTGATTTCTGCAAAGGATGTGGCAGTACAAAATGAGCAGATACAAGTTCTAACAATGGAGAGACTTACTCTGAGCAGTGACAACAGCTAGGATGTGGATACTGTTAGGATGTACACTGTTGCAAGAACTCTGGTTTGCCGAAGTGTTGTGTTCATCTCAAGTATTGGTACGTGCTGGCATTTTCTAGATTTGAATTGGACCTGTTAAAGATTTTGTTACATGCTTTCCCCCAACCCTCTCCTTCCTTCCCTTCCTTCCCTTCCTTCCCTTCCTTCCCTTCCTTCCCTTCCTTCCCTTCCTTCCCTTCCTAGTTTACACTTTCGTTGCACCCAAGAAGTGTCAGACTGAACAGCACATATTCAAGATTCCATATTCCACTATTCATCAACAGTTTTAAAGCAGGCTTAATGTCCAGATTTCCCTAAAATGCTTTGTCTCCTCAAATTGTTAGGGATTACCAGGAAGGGAAAAGAGAATGAAACAGTGTATATAATTATGTCAGTCTTCAAATCTTTCACTTGCTTCCATTTTGAGTATCTCTACAATTCTGGACACATAGCTTAGAGAACTAGCTAAGTAGGCTAGGACTCTTTGCCCTGGGCAGAAGCTGGCTGAGGGGAAACAGGATACAAATTATAAAATCATGACTGTCCATTGAGATGGTGAATAGAGAGCAACTACTTGTCTCTTCCAATACAAGAACCAGGGGGTATCAGACAAAGCTAGCAAGTGGCATGTTCAAAGTAAATGAAGAATTTTTTTTTTTTAATGCACATACTTCATAACCCATCCTTAAGGTAGAAAATTCTGTTTCAGAAACCCCTTAAGCCATAACTTGTTGGAAGTCTGGGATGATATTTGGTGCAAATATGATTTGCTCTACTTTTATATTCTTTCTGAGACCTCTGCTTTTATATCTCTGTGAAAGAAGATACCARGCTAGATGGACCTTTGACTTGACCTGGTATGGCCTTCCCCAGGTTCTTAATCTACTCGTTAATACTAAGTCAGACAGGCATGGCCTTACCACTGCAGGAAAAAAAAGATTTTATTGTCACTTCAGGAAGTTCATTTTATTTCCCCTATTTTCCCCTCTCGTTGCTCAGGCATTTTAGTGGCTCATGCTGAAACAGCATTTTCTCTGTCTGTGATTTTCCCTGTGTTGCTGTTAGACTTTCAGCCCTTTAGAGAGTTCCAGAGTGAGCATGCACTGACTGTGAAGTACGGTGATCTTGGCTGAATTTATCTAGATGCTACTATAATGTTGGCATAGATATATTATCCTGTGGAAAGATCAAGGAATCAAAGTCTGCCCCTGAAAGTGTCCATCTAGCATTTGTGTTCTATTATGTATGTTTCTGCTGCCTTTCCTTCTTTCTACCCATATTAAAACAGGTTGTATATCATTATGAGACTTTCCTTACCAACAACCACTTTTTCCCTYGTAAGTTTACAACTGTGGGTGTTCTAAAATACCATATGGGTCTTGCAAACAAGTGTTGTGTTCCTAGAAGCTTATTTGATTTTTAAGGATGGATTATGAGATAGTAGGTTAAGACTTAGGTATTTTTGCAATTTCCATCTTTGCAATAATTCTGTATTTTCATCAATATTAATATATCAAAAATATACTTAACTGTCATTATCCCAATACAAAGTATCACTCATTAATCATTGCTGACTCACCCTAGATTGAAAATTCATCCTTCGGAAGAAAGTATCTAGTACCCATTACTGGTCTTCAAGTTATGGATGTTCACTAGTCTTTACAGCAAATAAAATAAACAAATATCTCATCTTTATTAATATATGATTGACATTAGTTTTCAGATTTTTTTTAGTTTTTAATATTTCTTATATCGATGCTTATATTTCAAAATTATTTGCAGTTTATTTTTGCAGCTTCTGTGTTTAAACTGTGCACTCAAAGATCTGAGTTTAAGTGCATGAACTTACAATGCATTTGTACTCCTGAGATCGCTTGTCCCTAACAGAGGATCTTGATAGTGGTTATAAAGTTGTCTGTGTATTATCTTTGTTTTTTTCTGCACTGGTTTTGGAGCAACACCTCAAAGTTGGCTTTTGTTGTTAAAGTAAACGCAGTTTCCACAATCCTATATAAATCATGTGTCAGTATGTTCTTCTATTGAATTAACCATTCTTCAAGATGTGCTACGCTCACCCTCTATTTTGAAAGGACATAGAAATCTCTTTATAACTTGTTGTGCTGCTTCTTAAAATGCGAAATGGGCTTTGTCTTTTTTTCTTAAAGCAAACAAACACAGAAATATGAGTACGATAAATATTTTAATGACTAACAAAATTAATGCAGATAGTCACTTTCAAGTAACAGTGGGAAATCTGGGGGGTTGTTCGTTTGTTTTGTGKTTTTTTTTTTCTAGTGCAGCTATCTGCTATGGCTAACACTGTTACAGTATACCTTTTTTTTTCTTTTTCACCTTGAAAATATCAGTAAGCATCTATGTTTATTTCAGTGATTGTGCTCTCTTGTACAGATAGAGACAACATAAGAATAGGTGTTCAGTTACACTAACTAGTGTAACTGAACACCTTCTTGAAATGATGCGGATACAGAAAGGAGCCACCTAAAAGGACTTCAGAAAATCTGACTGGCTTTCACTAAAGCCTGTGCCATTTCTATAAATAGTCCAGAGCTGTGTATGTGTGTGTAAGTGCAAAAGAACAGTGCATGTTTCCTGCAGAACAGCATGGATATGCAGGCAATTACAGAAGATAAATGGGCTGAATATTTGTCTTACTGTCTTTCTTCTGTCATGTTATATGGATGAGTGGATATAGTAAGTATGGGCTACCTTCTCTTTGTTCCCTGCCCTTTTCATCCTCTCCATTTTTAATTTCTTCCATCTCTTGCCTTTCCCTGGCAATGCCTATCCTTCTCATGCTCTCAACAACTCTTAAGATGTATTCAAAGCAGCTTAGGTAGCAAATGTTTAAGGGCCTTCCTTTGCCATTACTTTTATCCCAGGTGATAGTAAGATAAAGAGAAGAGGGGTGTCTGACTAATACTCTGTATGTGTGCTGTCCTTATCTCTGTGACATTGCTACCAAAAAGGTGGAGAGAGGACTTATCTCTGTTCTTCTCGAGAGTACTGAGCAAGGACGCCTGAGGTAGTATTGCCTTAAACTGCATACATTTACATGACACAGGATAATGTAGGATAGCAAACAGGAGCTTTTTGGCTGAAAACAAGGTCTATCAATGTTCAGGATGAAAGGAAAATAAAGAAAAACAAAATCAGTCAGGATATTTTTAGACCTTTTAGACTGCTCCCATTAACCCGTTTTTGTGTGCATTTTAAAAACAACAAAGCCATCACTTGGTGTTCTAAATCCATCCAACTTCCTGGAAAAGTATTTTCGAATCTCAAAGACTAATTTGGACCATACAAGTCAGTAAGAAGGAAGGAAGATGTCTAGAGAAGTGACAGATCCTGTAGGATGGTGCAGTAGAGAGCTAGTGCTGAACCAGTGTTCTGGTACTGCATGTGGGGACACAGACACAGCAATTAGAACAGACATGAGATACCGAACTAGTTTCACTAGAAGTCTTACAGCACTTTCAGAAGGATGAAGAATGATCTTGTTATTTCTGATAAACTGAAATTCAAATAGTTATAATGCACCTGAACTTGCAATGGGACACAGTATTTATTCCTCTGCTCCTTCTTTCCTCTTTTAAAGTCTATTATGTATCACTGTGACATGACTATTCTTTGGTGTGGATGAAAGATAACTCTAGCCTTAGCTCTGTATTCTATTATGGTATAGGAAGCAGAAGTAGTATCTATCTAAAAATGCCACTTCAACATGGTTTGCTAATGTAAGCAACAGCACAAACAGTGCAGGATTGTATGACCGCATTGAATATCAAAGGGATAGAAGGGTGGGTTTGACTTTGTTTTTAATGGAGCKGTGTGGTGAGAATTCGACTGGAGGACACTGAAATATGGAGGCTGACCATATAAACTTTGAGATATTTAGTTGGCAAGTATAATAGAGGTTAGTGTTTCTGCACCTTATATTCAGCTTCTACTTCATGATATGTACACTGTAGAAGAGGCTATCATTAAGCCAACAGCAGCATAGCCACTGAGGCAGACAGATTAAGAGGGACTTATTTTATTCATTAATCTGGTATTTGCTACAGACTTCTATTCCACGAATTATGGTGCWTATTTTTGTACTACCATATAAAGATCTGATAGTTGTTACCTATGTAAACATTAACTAGAAATAAAGAAAAAGCAGCAAGATTGTCTCTGTTTTTAAAAGAATTGATTTTTCATTTTCTTCACTTCTTTGCATGAAATATTTTAGATCACATACCCTGCAGACAGCTGTATAAATTTTTAAGAGTAAAGACATTAACCATACATKGCAAATTCTTATTACTATTCTGTTGTTGAAATAGGCTTATGGAATAAGATAAAAGAATCCCCTGAGCTGGTGTAATAAACTGTGCATTGTTTGCAGGAGTTAAGTTTTTCTTTGCTGGCATTTCTTAAAATTCTCTAAAATGAATCTAAGCTGCAAAAAAAATTTGTCAATTTGTGTATCAAATAATATATATAAAGAGATTCACAAATGAGTGGCTCCTATTCCTATTTAAAAATTAGAATAATATAGTTAGTTTTATACTAAACGGGCGCTCAACCCAATACTGAGAAATCAGTGTGTTGCTTAGAAAAACAAGTGCTTTAGGCTGCAAATCAGACATATGCTTGTACTTTCTGGCAAGATGCAGTCTTCAGATTTCATGGGATACAGCACTGCTCTGAGCTCCCTATGGTATGTCTTCCCTCTGCTTTTTCTGCATGCTCTAGGGATCTTCACATATAGAGAAAACAAACTAGATTTGCTGTGTGGCTCTGAGAGCAGTGGCTGTCTTCAGTAATGACAGTGGGGGATCTATGCATGCAGGGCAAGCTGAGTATCAAACTGGGGAGCAGTCATGCACAACTGAGAGAGAGAGTGAAAAATTCCACCATTTTTTTAAATAAAGATTTAATCATTTAGAGTATTACACGTTCTTAGTATAGTGCTAGTCAGAACCCTAGGGATAAAGATGACAGACTTTGCTTAAAGCAGGATTCACTGTTTTATCTCTGTGCTGTACTCCCTGAATTAGGCAGCATCTTGTATACATATTGTCCAAATAGACAGTAATTGGCAACACACAGGTCATGCATATTAGTAAATCTTGCCAGGATGCCTGCTTCTTTCTGGCAGATACAGCCTGGAGTAACAAATGCTTGATCTTAATTATATACTATGTTTTGCCTTATGGGAATGAATCCTTTTCTGTGTGCTATTCTTAAACCTAGCTCCTAATTTGCCCCATGTGCTAAAATTAATGTTACTTTCAGTAACTGCTAATCACAGTATCCCAGCTCTTATATCCATTTTTTTTTCCCCCACATATGTCTAAACATTAATGTTAGCTATTAATGTGGTGGGCACATTTATGATGTCACATCCTATCTTATTCTCTGGACAAGATTATATATACAACATAAATTACTTATATGTGTTTTGGTTGCTTTTAAGGACTCTGATCAAGTGTAGGGTCCCATGATGTTAGATACTGCACAAATTCAAAGTGATTGACCATCTTCTTGTAAAGAACTTCTGCAATTTAGACAAGGTAAAGTGGGGGAAGGAAAACAGACACTCTGGATTTTATGTATTTCTGTGTGGATGGTCACCTCCTTTTTTTTCAGAAAGCTGATTAAGTGCATTTCTAATTCAAGCCATTTTTAGCTCAGAAACACAAACTGTAAATTCCAGGGAATGAGATTTTTCTCTCTCTTCCTAGCATTTGGTGACATTTGCTAATTGATAAAAGGAATTGATAAAAAAAATGGATTGCATCTGTTGCTGCTTTTTTAGGCAAACAATTCTATTGCTGAGGATGAAAACATAGCAGTTTTTGAATCCCACATGCTCTTATAGTTCATAGGCCGTATATATTCCCTAATCTCTTGTGGTCTCAACGGGACATTCACAGATTGGTAAAATGAGTATCAAAGAGCAGTTAAGGTGGCTGCCTATAACAGCCTATTAACAGCTCCAGTGATTTCCTCGCGTTGGAATATACTGCAGGATTGCCACAGAATAAAGTAACAGAGATGAAGGTGTGCATCATGCAAGACATATTTTAGCTGTTTGTAAGTCTTACCCAGAGCATGCTAGTGGAGCTGCCAACCCATTTTTAATCCTCCTCACAAAAGCTTGACAGCAGAAGTGGGCTTCACCAGCTATTAACAGTGACTCTAGCATCTTCCTAAGATCCAAATCTTGTTAGCCATTAGCCTGCCAGCAGGATATCTGAATGCACTCAGGTCTCTTCTCAGATACTACAGTTTCATCTCACTCCAGCTGTTTCCAATAGGGATTCCTCTCTCTAATATTGCCAAAGAAACAAATTGGGAGTCCATATCTCTGCAGAGAAACCCGGTTAACTGATTCAGGAAGTAAATGCAGTTCTCCCATGTGCCTTTGATCAAAATCATCTGCAGAACAATTCATGCTTGGATGGACTGACAGAGTCCCCTCCAGGTTTGCTCAAAACATTTAACATTTCTGATCCCTTCCTCCATYAGAAATGTATAAGCAGCTGTGGGCTGCTTCATTTCACCAGTTGCTCCACATCCTGTTACTTATAATCCTTTCCTGGGTATGTCTGCCAGCAAAACTTCTGCCAGAAGAATGATATCCTTCATTTTTAAAATAGAAGCTTTCCTTTTTATATGGAAGATTTTTTTTCATCTCCAAGCTGTGTGCAGCAAGAGACTGGTAAGAAGGCTGCATGTGCAAACGATGTTGATGAGGGGTTCCAAAAACCTTATTAAAACATATACACTGACTTAAAGTTCAGATGGTTTCCCTGSGGCTGACAGAACTGATCCTGCTGTACATGACTATTCTGAATACATCTTTCCCAGAGATTACTTATTCCTAGAACACTTGGGTAGCAATACTCTTGACTTAAAAATAGATCAGATTGTACCAAACTTGTTCATCTCTTGTTCTTTATTATCAATATAGTGCATTTTTCAGTGAAAATCTTTTCAGGAATGTCTATTATGGAATTAATATTAGAAGTTCTGCTGTCTTCTGTCATGTCTGACAACAATTTGTGTACAGAGTATAAATTATTTTTTTTTCCTAGCTCCTCAGTCTCAGTCCCTTAAAAAGAGACTTCACTGTGTTCATGGATTTTATTGTACGCTAAAGAAGGTGGTTCTGTGAACTGTATTGTTAACATATTGGCAGTCCTCTCCTGCTGCGTAGTGGGTCAGCTTTGTAATAACAGAAAATGGAGTGAAACACAAAGATAAGCTAAAAGAAACATGGAATTTTGTCATGAAAAGTTACCTACTGATTTTTTGTTGAAAAATTTACACTCCCCCACCCCAATCACTTGCAGTATTTGAGGTGGCAGTTGTCAGTCATATATCAATAGAGGTGGCAAGCTATTTAAAGGTAGCAAGCTATTTAAGTTGTCCAAGACTGTAAGTGCTTCATTAATTAAAAAACAAATTGGAGTATATAAGGCAGAAAAGCAGCAAGCTTGTTTGCAGTGCTAGAACCCCAACTGTATCCAAGACACTATAATTAAGATTTTGCTTCAGTCCAGATAAGCATGTCCATCACTACACGTATAACCTGTTTTGTATGTAAACAACGTGTACAAGAGTATGCGCAATTTCTGGTATAATTGCAGATATTTATCAGCTCTCCTCACCGTTCTTGCAATGAACTATATTGTGAATTTCTGACTGGTTCATAAATGATGAATAGCTTATAAAGTTTCATTTTGGGGTAATTTTTCTGTCTAATCTCTCTCCATGAATTAAACCTTAGGGAAGGTGCTGAAAATCTTAGCTTTTTCATTAGATAGGGATACATAATTTAATAGCTCCTTTAGCTTCAATCCAGTGTTATTCTGTACCCCGGCTACMACTATATGCCTGATTTATACACTGAACTTTTCTATTAATATCAATGTAATTATAACCAACTTGTTCTGTAAAAGTTTTAGTGGTCATTATCAACTATGTCTTGGGAAAACTAGGGAGTTAGTGTTTTTGAAGTTACGCTACTCTGGGAGCAGTGCGTTTTGCATATTAAGTTTGTATACATATTAATAGCAAGGCATAATACATACCACCAAATACTTTCCTTGTTTATAACACAGCAGCTTTTTGAATCCTATTCTACAGTTACTTGAGTTACTTCTGCTTAGCAGTGCAACCTGTTTGGTGCTTAGCTTTTCTTGAGTGCAGCAGAAAAGGCTGCAAGTAGATTCTGTTTTTAAGTAAAAAATGAAATTCTGATTTACACTTGATACTGCCTTCTTTGGGGCCACTGTAGCCTCTGTAGTCAGTACTTTGCTTTTGGTTTCAGTGAACAAATCATGAAATCATTAACAGATTTTTAAATTCTCTTTTTTCTCTGCTTGTTTTCAGATTTTTGGGCCATTGTTATGCCTTTTGATTTTGGAAACAGGAGGCCATAATTCCTAGCTTTGTGTGGAAGGAAGCATTACTTCCTAACACTACTTGTTTGTGAGAAATTAGCTGTTAAAATCATGCCAAAATGCAAATGAGGGGGCTAAGCAGAATGGCAGGAAGTTGATCATAGTACTCCACATTCTTGCAACCTGCCAGAGTTGGAAATAGTTCTGTAGCTCTTTGGAAGGCTGGGAATGTCGACTTCTCTGGAAGTAGCAGTAATTTGTTGTAGCCCTGGCTGCTTGTTGAATTATCAGGACAGAAACTACAGAATTCTCTTTTTGGCTTTTTAAGTTAATTCAATATAATAACTGAAATAGTCCAAAGCTAATGTACATCAGGGTTTAACTTAGGGTTTGTGGGTTTTTTTAACCAAATAACAGCATGTGGAAATGAAAGAGAAATTTGAAGAATGGGAACAAGTTCTTTGCAAACACATTTTGGGGGAATAGCAGATATGAGGAAATTTAGATTAGAAAAAGATTTACTTTCAAAGCATAACAGGAACATGGCTTTATTAAGAAAGCAGCTGCTTTTCCCTCTTATGAAGTAGAGGGTTATAATGCTTTATTGTTGTAGAGCAGCTGCATTTTGCAAGCTGTGCTAGGATTAAAGAATGATTTTAGTGTGTTTAAAGTCTCATTGAGAACTGAAGACAGGAGGAAAAGGCTTTGTCTTTCAACAACCAAAACACGGCAAGCACCTTGGCCTCCCATAGGTTTCATACACCACTGAGAAAGCAGGGGGGCATTGGCTGGGCTCCACTTCAGCAAAACCTGCAGCAATTGCAACCTCAGTGCTGTCGTGGTCCACCATCACTTCCACTCAGCACTACTGGCTGGTAGATCTGGATGAAAGCAAATAATCAATGTAAGATGATGGGATTCAGGATGAGACACTTAAAAGTTTTGCTGAACACTATGGACAGAGGCAATAAGAATTATATTAAGATGTTTATTTAAATCAGCCCTTATTATTGATAGCTGAGGAAGAACATAGAGTAGTTCTGAACAYGCGTAATAGAAGAAATTTGAATTGCCACACAGCGAGTATGATGGGCTCTCTTCTGCCCTGAGATATACAGCCAAAAAATATAACCTTTGTGGATGACAGAAATGTATATATGCATTCCATGTTAAGAACAGAAGATTAAACTGTTTCTAAGTATTATTAAAAGATATATGACTTTTCACAATATACTGAGCTTCATGGTACTTCATATATGGTTTAGCAGAACTCTCCCAGTTCTGCACACAAAGCTATTTGTATGGAGAGAAAAAAATTACTGCCATYGTAGGTAGAGCTTTCATGCAGAATTTAAGATGCAACTTACAAAATACGGAGGCTTACTTTGAATGTTATTCCCAACAGTTTCCTTTTGGGATTAAATCTATGTGCCTATTTATAGGAATCTTTTTTTTCTTTCTGATTAGATGTAATAATGGGACTATATGAAGACTTCTAGTGAAGAAGAGATAGAAGGGAGTGTATGATGCTAAGTAATGATAGGTTGTTTCTGTAGTCATGGCAAGTGATGCATTTAGAATACTAACAGCTTATTGACTAGTGGCTTTGTGCAATTTATGGATTATGAATAATACAAAAAACTTCCTGTGAGGGACTTTTTACCTGGACACTAGTGTGATTATAAAAAATTGGCATGAAGTCTGTTCAGGAGAAAACCTCTACAGTCAAATTTGCAGTAATCACATATTTCTGAAATGTAATTAAATCTGCGTATGTAGAAAGTAACTAAGAAGTAGAAATGCCAGTTGTATTTTACAGTTGGTTTATAGTGGTTTATGGTATTTAACTATGTCACTTAAAGAGGAAGTAGAAGCCTTATGTTCCTATGTTATCTAAACTCAGCAGATGGTTAACACCTATATACAGACAGGCATTTGTTGAGAGCAAGTATCTTCTCTCTCAATTATTATGCTAATAAATGAAAAATATTTATCTAAACCCTCAACACACCTGTCCTTCAGGCCAGGAACATGGGATTTTATGGGCTGTGGAAACCTTCTGGATTTAAAACAGACTTCTTTACAACTTCCCTACTGTGGGAAGACATCAGTGCATATCAGAAACAGTTCTCCACTCTGCAGTAATGCCTTGTTGGCTTCAATAATGCAAGCAGATGCTCCAAAATTTCCTAATGGAATAATTTAATAAAAAAAAAAAAATCCCCGATGGTTCAAGTCTGCTATTGCTAAAGAAGACAGAGAATGCTAGAAATAATCTCTTGAGGCACAAGGTTAACTCCCATATCTAGCTTTATTTTCTAACAGAAAACCCTCGCCCATTGTCGAGCTGTATAAATAATACCACAGACAAAGAAATGCTCGGATGAGGAGCCTTCCTCAGTTGTTTGCCTCTGAACCTAAAGAAGTTAGAAACAAGATTTAAAAGCCTCATGTGGAAGAGAAGCACAGGTGAATACCGGTCAGGCAGTAGCTTGTGCCTCTGGTGACTGATTTTGTGAAAACCTTGCTGAAAACAGATCTTACTCCCGATAACAAGTATGACAACCTGATCACTGTTAGGCATCTCGTTAGGAGAGTTCAGAAAGCAAAAAGAGTATTTTTACTGTGAAAAGACTGGAGCGTAGGAAGCTCTCGGTGTGTCGCGGGAATATACGGGGCACGGGGGCAGGGTCGCTGCCACCGTGACCCACGTTTCCGCAGGCCGAGACCCCCCCAAACCGCGGTGCCGAGGTGCTCCCGCCGCCCGCCCGCGCCGAACGGGGACGAGAGCAGCCGCGGGCTCCCGGTAGCGTCCGCCCTGCAGCGCCGAGCCGCCGCCGGCACCGCAGCGCTGGCTTTCGCGAGGAGCAGAGCAGGGCCGGGGACCCGCCAGCCGCCCAGCAGGGACGCGGTGCGGTGGGGCACCGCGGGCGGGCAGCAGCTGCCCGGGCGGAGCAGCCCCCGCGCCCCTCCGTACGAAAGTTTCCGCTGGCGGTGGGAAGGCGGCCGGGGCATCCGGAGGGGCGGGCGCCTCCGGGGGTACCGCGGTCTCCCCTCCGGCGGGGCGCGGGCACCTTCTCCCGCGGCGGGCGCCGTGCCGCCCGTGGCTCCTACCTTCCAGCACCGAGCAGAGTTTGTGCAGGGCCATTGTCTCCCGGCGGGCCGCGGCGGCGACTCCGCGGCGGCGGCGATCACCGGCGCTCCATGGCCGCGGCCGGGCGCGGCGGCCCCCCGCGAGGGCGCTGTGGCCCGCGGCTACGGCTCGGCCAGCCCCCGCCCGCCCGCGGCCATGCCCGGCGCCCCCGCGCGGGGCGCGCTCAGCCTCCGCCGCCCGCGCCCGGAGCCTCCGCCGCCGCCGTGCTCAGTCCCATCTAGAGTGGGGCGCGGCGGGCTCCGTCGGGGCTGGCCTGCCGCGGGGGGGCCCGGCGGGCGGGGGCACCCCCTAAGGCGGGCTGAACGCCGCCCGGCAGCTCCCAGCCCGACTGAAGCGGCTGCCGGTAAATGAAGCTCATTTAAGATGTGAGGGGTGTTTGCCTGGATGAGCCGCTTGTACGCATGTGCCCGCCCCCCACGGAGCCCCGCAAGCAGCCGCAGCCGGCGGGGCCGCTGTGCTCCGCCCGCCCGGCCGGGCACCGAGCGGGGGCGGCGGTGGCCGAAGTGGCGGGGCAGCAGCCGCCCTCGCCCCGTCCCTACGGGGAGCCGGTAGTGGCCCCTTTGGGGCACCCCGCCTCGGTCCCCTGCTGTGCATCATGCTCCAGGCCCCGTCCTCCCCGCCCGTTTGCCGAGATTTTCCCGTCTGCAGAGAGAGGCCCGGCGGTCCTGGCCGCCAGGAGCGCGTCCCCCGGGCCCGCGGCGACCGGGGCAGAAAGGGCGAGACGTGCGGCCCCTCTCCAGGGCACGGTAGCTCGGGTGAACCTGAATCTCGGCTGCCCGCCTTTGTTCGGGATCTGAGTGGGGTCCCGGTGGGGTAAAAGCGAGCCGGTCCCCTTCGCCTTTTGTTCCTCCTCTTCTCCCCCTCACTCGTGGCAGAGAGCCCGTGCGGCTCCAGCCGTGCGGCGTGCCCAGCTGCTTGCCTGGCTGCGGTGTGCTGCCTGCAGCTCAGGCGCCGGGAAGAGCCCATCACACGCTATTGTGCGGCTGTTGTCTGACAAGAGTGACAGCTAAAATGGAGCTATTACTTTACAAGAAGTTAATAAAAAGGCGCACTTAGCCTGCTGCCTGCCCTGGCTCCCACCCCTCTGGTTATCCATCACATCGGGTTAGCTTGTCAGGGGGGATGTTACTTAGCGAAAGGGTCCGTGGTGGGGGCAGGTGGCGATGTCGGGGGAAGGGATGACTGTAACTCCCGCGAGAAGGGCTTTCTGCCGGGCGGGGAGGGGAGGGGGAGCCCCTGGCTAGCAGATCCCGCTGCGGGGGCAGCCCGTGGCGGCCGGCGCTCCGCGTCCTCCCGGACGCCTCCGAGCTGGCGATGGAGGTGTGTTACGGCGAGAGCCGCTGCTGCTCCGGACAGCCGGGAGCATGGCCGCGAATGGTTGCCGTACCGATAGGCTACGTGTGAAATTATAGCAACACATGTAAGCCCGTTAGATATTTTTCCAAATCTCCCATAGGCAACACGGGTTGAAGTGTCTCAGGGTATTTCGTATAGGATGTCTTTTCCCTAGAACTGCCGATTAGGCGAGGCTGAGAGCTTTTCCTCAGGATCCCAAAGTATTGCAGTAAGGGGATGTTTGGATCTGTACGCGGAGCGTGTTGCAAAGCTTTGCGCAGCGGGCAGGAGCGGTCCGAGTCCTCCCGGCCCGTCCACCGCAAGGGCTGCGGTGCCGGGCGCGGCGACCGCGAGTTTCCCGTGCCCGAGAGCAGGCTCCAGCCCCGCTCGCAGGATGCGGGAGGTCACGTTCTCCTCTTAACTCAGGTCTTCTCCCCATCGCGGTCGTGCACAGTGGTGCAAGTCTGAACCTCCAGGTACCCCACGCGGAACTCCGCTGTCCGAACTCAGGCACTTTATGGAAGCAATTTGGAACCCACTCGATAGACCCACTAGATTTTGCGAACTGTAAA
The DNA here is from genome assembly GCA_030449065.1 of Oceanodroma leucorhoa. Lineage (NCBI taxonomy): Eukaryota > Metazoa > Chordata > Aves > Procellariiformes > Oceanodroma > Oceanodroma leucorhoa. Next base: position 6,514,109 of record JASVER010000007.1, on the reverse strand, counting down.
TTAGATGCGTAATTGCAACTTGCGATTCCGTCTGCTTAAGGAATAGGGCCGCTCACTGCAGTCTCGAACATGATTGTGAGAGGTGAAGCTCTTATTTCCTTGTGGTTTGGTGCTATGTGTTTGAATGTTAAATTCTTTCTACAATGTTCAAAGGTCAGCATATCCTGTTAGAAAAAGTCATTCTCTTGCCTCAGATTATCGGTTAAATATTTTAGGCTCTTCAAGTCAATATGATTGTCAGTTATGGCGAATTAAGCATGGAGGGACCGAAGGGCTGTTGGCCGAAGCCAGCGCAGAGCCCCGCGGGGCTGCGTGTGCGGGAGGTGGCACTCCTGCCTCGGAGCGCTCCTGCGCTCTGCTCAGCCCCGGGGCGCAGGGGAGACCCGCCGAGACCTTACTGTAAAGGCCCTAAGCTTTTCTGGGCATTAAAGATCCATTTCAATGTTGTAAGAAGCTTGATGAAGTATTTAAGCTTGATGCTCTGGCAAAATCCCAAGTTACATAATTATATTATTCCGCTTACTCGAATTGTCCTTTCAATTTCAAATAGAGATGATACAGTCCCTCTCAAAGGGTAGTTTTCCCATGAATTGTTAAATAGCTGCTGCATTCCAGCAGTGGATAAAGCAATTTATCTCTGTTCACCTCTTAACCATGTTTTTATAGTGGTGTGATGAAATGTTAAATTATATAGTGAAAACTCCTATATTAAGAGAAGTCTGCATTAGGTGGATCTACTTTGCATTTTTTCTTTACTAACGAAAATGTTTACTGTAGTAGCTCAAGAAAATATCTAATAGACTAATAATTTCTACTGCATCTGTGTATCATCCACAATTTTTTATCCTCTCTGCAAGTACATAAGCACAAAATTAAAATCTGACTATGCTGTTGTGCAGATTGTTAGGAGACAGAATGCACAGCGTAGCTGATGGCAAAATTTGGCTTGGATATTTTTATTACTTGGGATGATATAAGAAATGAGAGAACTAGCCTGATTCTCAGGTCTCAAGCTGAATTTGCATTCAAGAAAACTATTTGTGGTCAATTGTCTCACACCAAAGAAATAGGAGAAAAACCTAGTAATATCTTGTGCTCAATACAAGTTGGTAGTAATTGCAAAGACCCAATCTGCTACAGTCAATTTAACTGAAAAGTTGAACTTCTAGCTTGTCCATTAGAAGGTTGAATAAAGCTATTACACACTTGGGGAAATGTAGTAGCTTTTCCATCCTGTTCTTTTCCCAGGGCTGCATCAAGCTGTCAGTGTGGGAGATGCAGGTAGTAGCACCAACTCGTAGATTTGGGGCATATTCTGCCATTGTTTACCGCTGCTTTCAGAGAAATTTCTCACGTGGACATCCCTGTCGCTTTGCCTTGCTAGAGTTCTTGTTATAGGTGGTGCTTTAAATATTTTTAAAATATTTTAAAACTAGTGACAGGTCTGAAGAAACTTTCACTTCCCATTTTCTGAGCCTGCAGAGTGCTAGTTTCCAGGCAAGAAAATGCTGTGCCACCAGGTCAAGCCGGCAGTAAGCTTGAGTTAATTAAACTTGAGTTTGGGAGTTAAGAAAGGTTGAAGACAGCTTTTGGACAGCCAGTTGGTATTGTTCTGCTGCTCTATTGAGTCATCATGATTATTTTTGAATGGGAGTAGTTCACGGAAGGCAACGGGACTGCTCATTTTCATGTAGGTAAATCCTGCATGAACAGTTAAAGAATGAGTCAGTTACAGCAGGTGCTCTGCTGCAATAAAAGGCTTAAATTTCCATCATTAGAACTGGTTTTGCCTCCTCCCAACAGTTCTTCCTTAAAACTTCCTTTGATTTGCTGTTCTACTAGACGTTTTTAGTATTACTTAAAGTATTTGCTGCTCGAGTAGCAGATTGTACATCACAAATAGCCTTAGACCAGCAGTTTTTTACTACGTTTGAGGCTATTTGGATATTGTTTTTAAAAGAGGTTGCAACAGTGAATAATTATGAAAGGAAGTTAGGAGTTACATTTTAACTGTTCTGGTACCTGGGTTTGTCAGTAGAATTTAGGTGCATTTGATAAATCTTACTTATATACAGTTTCTAATTAGAAAATGATAGAAGGTGCAAGTGCCTCTTAGTGTGGTAACATAATATGTAATCATACATAAATATGTATAATTGGCTTTGTTATTTACTACTGAGTTAAGAACACTGCAAACTTTCGAATAGTCATGAAGAATACTGATAGTCTTCAGAAAGATGACTGTGCACTTCTCTATTTGCTAGCCAATATAATTAGATCTGAGTATTAGAATATACCGACAAACTTTTCTGGCTGAAGTCAGGAAATTCAGGAATTTCAAAATAAGGTTAGCATATATTTTACAATTTTTATGGATATATATTTTACAATTTTTATGGATCCCATCATAGATGGGATCACATTTTTTGTTGAAGGCAGGAATTAATTATAAAAATAGTGCTGTGTGGTTGATTATTTTCAAAGTGACAGCTGAGGCCAATATTACTAGTACCTCAACAAAAAGATCTTGTCGCCAAAATGGAAAAAAATAGAATAGATAATAGGGCTTCTGAAACAGCATGGCAATATTTCAGATTTAACATCTCTATTGCTCTTGATTTCTTGACATACTTCTCAGCCTTTGATCAAAAAAATTGCCCATCCCTTTAAAATGTTTGAATTGCAGATGTTTTTGTGAAATCACTGGTTTTAATACTATTTATTTGCAAAGTTTGAGATTACTTTAAGCATAATTTTATTTTCTGAATTTAAAAAAAATAATTCTTTTGGTTATTAATACCTTCAAAACTGGCATGGTTAACGCTTTTACATTGTTTTAACAAAACTAAGCTCTGATGATTATAATATAGTAGAAACTTACGGATTGACTTCTCCTGTTCTATTCAGGTGTCATTTATTTGAAAGTAATTATACAAGTCCTGAATTGACTTGGTGCATTTATAGTGATTACTTTTCAATTAATTGTAGCAAGTGTTTTTAATAAAGCTGTCTGTTAAGAAAGATGGCGTCATCATAGGAGGAATATCATACTATATAGAATATGCCTATTAATCTGCAGCAGAAAAATTGGTTCTTTTGTTGGGGGATTATAGTGCATTAATGATAAATCTGGTAGGAAGATTCAGTCTTAAAGCTTCTCATGGAAAATGAGAACAAAGAAAGATGGTATTTGAACAGCCATCTGTCAGTTGGCATGTCAACAGTATTTTTATATAGGTGAGATTTCACACTGAAGAAGCCTTCCAATAGCATTTCTCACCAGGGCTGTGTTATGGTGGATGGATTTTGAAAATTCATGTAGTTAGAACTATTTCTCACTTCTCAGTTACTGTGACAATCACCTGGAACTACACTTTCTAATTGATGCTGCTTTCTTAAACTTAGTGGTAGAAGGGTAATAACCTTACCCAAACATATTTTTGATGCTTATAGAATAGAAAACCAAAGTACGACATGAAACCTTTAACAAGAGGTTTAACAATATTTAATGCCTTAATTCAAAATAGTACGCATATACTGTTGTGAGCCAGGCTATGAGTAGTTTGAACCTGTGGTAAACTTTATTATAAGAAAGCCATTAAAGCACCAATAATGTATTGTATATAAAGTGATGCAATGATGCACTACTGAGCATGCAAAATACCTTAAAGCAAAAGACAGAGTTCATTGTTTTGTTAACTTGACAACAGCCTAAATGTCAGCATGAGGTTCTTTCATTCCTAATTGTTTTTCCAAAAAACATAAGGAGGCTAATCTATGTTTATTATATTGTGATAGAGGGCTACAGACAACTTTGCTGCCACAGTGGCATTATGCGTTTAGCCTTATTCTCTAACCACCTGAAAAAGACAGGAAAATATATTGAATTGTGCTTCCTCTTAATTATGAAATCCGCTATTACTTTTGCTGTCAAGACAAATTCTATCAATGGGATTTAAAAAGTCCAATAGCATTAAGTATTTATCTAAAAAATCTTACCTTTTCATGCCACTCTAAGAGGAATATTAAAGGTGTGCATTAAGGAAATATGCTATCCTGAATGGTAACAAYAATATTATGTGAAAGTCTCCTTTGTTGGAATCTGATCAGTTCATATTAGAAGTATCTAGTAAAACTTTGCAGCTTAGTAGACCACGTATCCGTACTTTTCTGATTTTTGACTTGGTGCTGCTGTATGAATGGGTCACTGTTCAGCACTGCCATGGTAAAAAATTGTTTGACTGTGATTCAGGGGGGACATAATCAGTTCAGCTTTGTACCTGCTCTCTCTTTTCTGTTCCTGTATTGACAAGCAAAGGTAGTGTTAGAGTACAGCAGGTTACAGGACAAGTGCCAGACCGGAGGAGATACCTACCACAGCGGTGATTGCCTGTAAGACCAACACTTTGTTGAGAAAGTGCATTCCAGTTTATCAAACAGTTTATTAGGAATGCAAGTTGACAGATTTAAATGCACAATTAATCATGTAAACTCATATCACTAAGGAATAACTATTAAATAAAAGCATGATTATTTTTAGAGACTCTTCCAGGATCCAGAGTACACTGAGCAATTGCAACATTATCACCATTTTAAATATAGAAAGTTGAGCTACTCGTCTTATGTAATTATTACAGCCTTATGAAATTTGGGCATAATAGTGTAACATACATTGCTTATTCTGAGTGTCCTATTATAGTCTTAATTTAATCTTTGTGTATCTCATCCCTTAGCAATAAATTTTAGGGAGTCAATCCTCATTCTTCTTCCACTCCAAAATGTTTAACTTCTTTAAAAACAAAACCAAACAAAAAAATCTCATACCTTTCTTGTAAGTAAAAAAAAAAAAGAAGTTACTTTCATAATGACTTTAGGCCTTTCTAAAATAAATGTGGTTATAGTTTAATTATAAAAGCAGTTTATATAATGCTGATACATTTTCATTATTTTAATTTTTTAATGCATTGTCTTCTCTCTAGAACTAACACATATAAATATTGCATCTATCCCATGATGAGCTACCGAACTAGCATTAACATTGCAGGTTTCTTTTAGTTCTCCAACTCCTAAACTCTCTAACTATTATACATATGGATTTAAACAAAGAAAAATACAGAATACTTCAGGCTGTAGTACAATCAAAATAATTAACAATCAAGCCATCTGAGAAATTGCTTAAGCTTAATTTTCAGAAATGCAGATTATTTTGCAGGAATGTATAAATGACAAGACCAAATCAAGTGGCACAAAGTATTCTGCTCACTAAAATGCTAAACTTTATTTACACAGCTTTCTTTCTATCAAGCATTACTAAAGAATTGGTGGTATGTAAACAATGGTGCATGCAATTTCATCCTTTTACTAAGAAAAATAAAGTTACAGTTCTGTTAAATAAAGACCAAATGCTATTATATACAGTCTGTTAACTGAAAGGCCTTTTGAGACATTCAGATCTAATTTTAATACTTTCCAAATAAATACCAAATAACGCAACATTTACAAATAGCACACCAGCAGTATTTTCACGGTAATCATTTTACAAATCAGAATTTAGTATTTCAATTAAGCAAATGAGTAGCAGTTCCTTCATAAATATTAAGGCATGTCACATAGCATCAAAATGGAACCGATGAGCCTCCTGTCGCTTCTCTCTGTCATCTGCTTTCTGAAAAATAATAATAAAAAAACACTTTGTGGGATCTAGAGCAATACTGTTACAGAAATTAGTTGTCAAATATCAGAGAATTGTTGATTTTTTCCAAGTCACTCATTTGACAAAAGGCAAAAAAGCTTAGTAAAAGACCCAAATAGCTTTTAAATTATGTCAGTTTGTAATAGCAATCATCTACTCAAAATTGGCTTCTGCTGTTTTAGTATTTATGACCCATTATTTTCTATTATTTTTAATAATGCCTTTTTAAAAGAAATATTTCAAAAATGAATAATGTTTCCTAGTATGCATTTATTTAGTCTGCATTATAAATATGMGATGAAATTACTCTGGATTAACTGTAAATGTCATCTATGATACACTTAAAATGAGATTATTTTTTAAAAAAATCTGTCAAATACAAATTTAGACAAAGATGGCAGTTCAACAATTAACAGCACCAAGTAGGCTGAAAATGTTCCATGTTTTTGTTGTATTACGAAAATGTGAGGTAGGATGTATTTCCCTGCTTATTTATGCAGAACACACATTGATCTGCTGAAAGAGTAGTTTGAATGGTGCTGGGAAAAAAGCAGCATATTTAAATTGTACCCATAATCCATGTAATGTGTAAAAACATGTCCTCTCCCACAAGCCTCCTCTTGTGTTCTAAAGCAGTAACAGAGTATGAAAGCGCTTATTAAAGGATTTTTGAACACATAGTGTGAACTTTTCTAGAAAACAGTGTTTTTGTCATGACAGACAGTATGTGAAAATCCTAGCATAAGAGAATTTAGCAAAACAGATTTAAGTGCTTTTTTAACTTTTTTTTTTTAATGAGTAAAATGAAGAAAAGCCCTTACAGTATGCTGTTGTGTGAGGTTCAGATTTGTATTTCAGTTGATAAATATACATGACAATTTTGGTAAAAATAGGTGCATGTGTTCTGCCATGAGAGTTTGTCATCTGCTTTGGCTCGAGGCCAAAGATTTCCTCATCACACAATGTTTATGTATGATAGCAACTCCATTGGAGTAACTATGGATTTTACCGCATTTTGTGGCAGCAGCAGAGCTGTCAGTGGAGTTTAAGATATATCAGTCTGGCTTTTTGGCAGGGACTTCATCAATGTCAGTAGTATTTTGAATGTCAAAAATGGGGTGGGAAGAAAGGAGTGGCATACCCTTTCCTACATTGAAATGCTTGKCACATTGCACAAAATTTTATAGTCTCACTTAGAAAGCAATTTTCACTCCATTTCTTGTATGCTTCCTGAAAAAATTACTACTTCAAATTTGACAGTAACTGATACTCTGATGAATCCATCAAAACTTCCCTAGTAGTGTTATCATCAATGTGTAGTGTTCACATGACTAGCCTCAAGACCACAAAGCAAGTTATAAAGAATCAGAATACAGGAATATCAAGGTCCTTAGCTAATGTAGCAGACTATATTGTTGTAAGATGAATAGTGGTGTAAATTATTCCTCAATTTCTCTTTCATTTGATGTTTCAAAACTAAAAACTAATAACTGAGGTTTAAAAGCTTTTTTTTTTTTTTAAATGGATCCAAAATTTCTATGGCATGACAGAGCAACATACTATCCCTAAATCCTACAGTTATTTAAACAATACAATATTTGGCTGGCACATGTGTGTACCAGAACTATTGCAGRCAAAGAGCTCCTACTACTACTTATCTGCAGTGGTCAAAGTACATGGTTTATTTTAGCTGCTGAATAAAACACTGCAGCTTACAGACAGATATCTCCTCTGGGGAAAAGAAGAGATTGTAACTGCCAGTACATTTCCCCCTCTTTTCTTTGCTATAGGTACTCTAGAGTCTGTAAGGGAAAACAGCATTTAGGCAGAACAGTATTTTTATGACATACTGAAAGAGGCAGTAAACCAAGAACAAGCTTAGAAACAAGGAACTTTGGAGTTTAACTCCCAGTCATGTCAGTGATGCACAACACAGCCTTGGTCAAGATTCTTATTTGTTCTGTACCTCAATCATTTCTTTAAAAATTGGGAAGGTAAAAATCAATAGAAGGGCACAGGAAAATTACAGGAATTAACAAATGTTTATACAGTAGTCTGAAAATACAATTTATCCAAATATTTGTGCCTATTTTCAGCAAGATGCAGCTGTTGGAAATGAGTTTATAATATAACCAATACAATACTTCATTCACATATACCTAATGGGGTTTAAAATGGCTCAGAAAGCACTCTCTGGGCTGAGTGCTTCTTTAAATTACAATACATGGATTATTATACAAAGAATTGTTTTAAACATTGACATTAAATCTCTATTTCTCCAGATGGAATTATACATAGTTAAACCTTCTGCAACTCAAAGTCCAAGAATTTTTTCTGTTACTCTTGTTGCTTAAGATGTGTTGGAGACAGAGTTAAACCCAGCCAGTGCATAGTCCTAGCTACCAGTTAGCAATGCTTTCTTGGTACAGTAGGACATGCTAAGGACAGTCATCATAAACTTTGTATTTCTTTGCTTTCTGTGTTTTATTTAAATATGAAGCATGCGCAAAGCCCAGCTGAATGTTTAACAAGGTCATTTTATTTCCACAAGCACAAAATAACAAACAGTTCTACCATGTCAGAATGCGCAGTAATTTTATTTGACAGCTAAGATTATGGTTTGGGTATGTAGTAGCATTTATTGGCAATCCTGCCAGTTGGATATGATTGTGAGCTGAGCATAGTTAAGAAAAATGGGAACGCATTTCTTTTGTGACATGAAAGGCCCCTTTCAAAATGCTTCTTCAAATCAATGGATTTCTATACACTGCATGTATAATTCCGACACACAGAGCAAAGCAGCCAATATGCACATGATTGACTCCCTATACAGTCTTGAATGCTAATGTCAGTGCAATCAGCAAGGATAGATACAGAGAAAGAGACGTTTTCCTTATTTTTAGATCATCAGCAGAACTCAAAATTAGTAAACTGAGTTTATGTTCCATTYTCCAAAACAGTACTCCTTAAAACTCTGCAAAATAGAAAGCTTAGATATGAAACAAAACCGTCTCATTTAGTTAGGAATAACAGCTTAATGGCAAAAGCTTATCCATGTTGCTCTTCATTTCCCTTTTTAAGTATCTTAGAGCTTAAATAAAAGCAATGCCAATTTTTAAGCTTGCAGTAAATACTGAATTAATAATAAACACCTTTTGGGAATTAATGCAGTCTGTCTCAGAAATTCTACTGTAGAAAACTACTCAAAAAAAACAATGTACAAGACTGTAAAATATTAGGAAGTGTTAAATAGTATAGAAAATATAGAAAAAAATCTAGTTTATTATGCTTACTTTTTCTTGCCAGTGTAATATGCCAATTATTGCCAGGATGAAAACGCAGACACCAATTAAGGCTATAGCTGTTAGCAGCACAATGTTACTTGGGGTCAGATACAGCTTGGCACTCCAGCTATACAAAAGAAAAAATACAAGGAAACATTAATACCTTTCATTAGGAAGCAGAAAACAGATTTAACTTACGCAGATGAAAAGAGCCTGCTAGCGTAAGACAGGTAACAGCTTGGTGTACAGAAACTAATGGCTATACTTAGAGACTGAAGCTTAATGGTGTTTATTTGGAAATATATGGCTTAATATTATTACTTCCAGGTAATGCCATGTCTAAAATTCAGTTTCATTTTAACTTTCCAGGAATGCTATGGATATCCTCAGGGACTGACTTTTTTCTCATTAAGAGATTTATCTCCTGTCCCTGCCCAGGACAAAGTAAAATGTGTAGGAAAACCTTCCACAAAACTGCCTGGGGCTTGGGGAGGTGGAGAAGCAGGGTTAAATAAGCCTGTAAGATAGATTGTTTCCTCCACATGAGAAGCTCCTCTTGGACAGGCTCACGGGGTCCAGCTGSTTAGGCATCTCTCAGTCTGAAGTTTACCCAGGGACGACTGCAGTTGTAGGCAACAGAACCAGTTGATTATGGCAGGAGAATGCTTGAGAGCAACAAAATCAAGCACTTTAAGGGCTTCTGGAAGATACTGTGGGGTCCTGAGGCTCACTTAACACCCTTTTTGTATTCCAGGCTTCCTATCATGGGAAAGCTGTCAGCAGGAGGCTCTATGTTGAGGCAGCACTGAGGCCTCTCAGGAAACAACGTATCTATGTAAAAAAAAATTATACATCTAAGAAGTGTTTATTATGAAGTCTGACTTCTTCTGGGAATTCTATCCTCTGCTATTCTACAGTGTCCATAAACTTACTTTATAGGAAAACAAAAATAGTTCAAGGATAAGACGACAGAAAAATTTCTGCCTAACACATACCTTTAAATACCTCAAGACTATAAGTAAATTTTCTTCATCTGGCAGATGTTATTCCTGTGGTTGTTAATTAGCAACTCAAGTGGCACATCACTTCTCAACTGTTATTTGTCCTATAGTAAAATTAACTGCTGAAACTGATGTCAGAATCATTTCTGCATGATAAATGCAACTGACCTCACTAGTAGATCAAGCGGCAAAAAGCAGCTGAAATATGTGACTAATGTTTTCTCTAATAGCAAAGAAAGAAACATGCTCTCTTTCTGGGATAAACATTTTAATTGCAAAGTGAATTTGGTGTTTAAGCCCTTGTGTAACCAACCCATTCACCTTTAAGTAAAGAAAAACATTTATACCTGTGGCAACAGATACTGCATTCTGAAGGGCTGAACTAAAGCTTTTATATGTAACTAGACAGAAATTGCATGTTTGGTGAAACAAAAATGCTTGCTTCAATCATTACCATGCTTGCAATTTGTCAAAAAGAATGTAGGTAAATCTAGCATATATGTTATTTACAGGAGTTGAGCTAGTAATACATTTTGATTGTTTGTATGAGTTGGTATTAGATTTTGATTGTCTATGGGCATTATCTAAGAGCCTGTGTAAAACTTGAGAAGTATTCTGCCTAGTCAGAGAGGCAACTACATCTATAGAACTGACACCCCCCCTCCCGCCGCAAATGTTCTTAAATTTACTTTCTATACAAGTGACTATTTTTAAACCTACACATAACTTCTAATTTAAACTCTGTAGTAATGTAATTTTGTGATGTGCAAATCAAAATGATGAAGTTACCTTCGAGGAACATTATGAGGATAGGGGATGACTATAAGCTGGGAGTTTGGTATGATAGCTGTCCATTCTTGTTTTCTTATGGACTGAAAGAAAAACAAAGGCTATGTCAATTCCTTACAAACCAACACACTTCAAATAAATTCTCTACTGAAACATACAAAAGGAGAAACAAAAAACCAGTTGCACTTTATTTTAAATGTAAGCAATTATTCCCTTATGTTTGTATAAACCTTTTATTCTGAAAGCTCCAAAGTGCTTTTTAAAAAAAAATAAAAAAAGTAAAAAGCAAAATAACTATTGCTGACATGGAACACAGCATCTGCTTAAAAAGTACAAAGCAACAACATAATAGGGAAAGAAGAAAAGAACCAATTCTAAAAAGGAGGCAGGCAAAGCAATTATCCAAATCAGAATTTGGATCAGAATTTGGCCAGTACACCAATTCAAATACCTCACTTTTTAAAGTGGTACCATCAGATCTTTAAAGACTGAAAATGGTCAGGACCCTACTTTTATGTTTCATCTGAAGATCAGATAATCATGGTAATCTCCACCTCCCATCATACTGATGTGGTTTTATCACTGAGGCAGATATATACCTGTGCTAACATTTACAGACAACTTCAGTCATCTTTTGGTCTTAGTGTTAGCTTTAGAGCTTATACACCCCCCAAGAAGCAGGCATACAAGGTTCTTTTTGGCAAACTTTTCTGTATTCAAACTTACTTCTTTGATATTCTTGTTTCTGGGAAAAAAAAAAAAGGCGTCCCTAGCAATATTTCCATCCAAACTCTATTAGGAAAGGTAACACCATAAATGTTAGCTTGACAATCTTAAATCTCAACTAACCTTTTCTCCTAAAGGACGAGGAATGCCAACATACAAATGGTCGAGGAAATTAGCACTACGTCCCAAACCTAGCACATTGTATGGCAACTGGAGAGCAAAATGTGCTGACTGGCTAAGCTGTCCAGCTGAAATAAAATTAGAAAAGAAGCCCAAGTAAGTATTTTTTTTTTGGGGGGGGGGGAAGCCCAACCAAACCAAACCAAAAYACCAACCCCAAACCTACCAACTTTCTACATGAATACACATTTCAGAGTCAGTAATAAAAATGTTTAGAAAACTTTAATCAACCGTATGATTATTTAATTCTTAAAGGCTCAATCCCACATTTCCAAACTACTTGTGGGCACTCACTTGGAGAATAGCCTAAATGCTTTAGATTTCTGGGTAAAATGATTCTTTTGAGCACCATTTTTATGTTAAACTGAATCTCTACTATTTGTTACAAATTGAGAGGAAATCAGCCATCTGCATTTATTTTGATATGAGTAGTGCCAAGTCTTTTGCCTCATTGATTTACAAGCTCAGACTCAACATGTGAAAGTTCACTTTAATTCTTATTAGTGTTAATCAGTAACTACTGGTTTTTCTTATGTCACAGAATTAGCTAAGTAAATTCTCATTAACAAATTCTCAAATAATAAATTGATTTAATGACAACAGGATTACAGTGGTTGCAAGTTAGGTCCTAGGGAGAGCATGTAATTATAAATAATTAAAGGAGAGATTGTAGGGGAAAAATAATATTCTTTATTTCCTGAAAAGGCAGTAGGGAAACAGACAAATGTTGTGGCTATCAACAAGCTCACTAACATCCCATTTCCAAAGTATCTGATTATTCCATTTAAATAAAAATCTTGTAATCTTTTAATTTCTGGCAAACTGATTCAGATCCTATGTGGATTCTTTGCTCATTCTCTAGAAAGCCTCTTAGCAAGTGATCTGGTTCCACAGCAGGAATGATACCAGCACCTCATAGCACCGCAGTGAATTCAGCCCTTCACCAGATTAACAGAAATGAGTTCAAAGGGATACTTGACAACCACAACTTCAGTAGGTTTACATGATCAATAGAAACAGTTTTTCACAAAGATATGTGACCTACAGTCAGTATTTTTTAAATGTCAGATTTTTCTCTGCTTCGACACCTGACAGATTATGCCTGAAATTGGAAATTATCAGTTAAGTGACAAAACATAACAGAATGAATTAAAGAGCATAGATTCACATTTTACAATGAATTGTAATGAATTTACAGCCAACTCCTTTCTACCTCTCTACACTTTCTTCCAAGGCTCGATTCTGAAACTTAGTATTTTGCTTCAGACAACTGGCTGTTGGCCATACTAGCTGCGCTGCACCTTGCACAGTTGCGGTGAACGGAGGGGGAAAAAAACTCCAAAGCAACAACCACCACAACTTCTTTGGCAAAGCCAAACATCCTTTCAAGAAAAAACAGAAACAAACTTCCATTCTTGGCTCCTGGAGATAACCTGATAAGTACAAGCATGCATTTGCCGCTATAAAGCAGCAGTGATCTCAGGGGGAAGTCTCTAGAAAATGACTGTACAAGAGTATTATAAAAGCTCTTACACCAAGGGATTACCAAGATATGACACCTACTTTCAGAAGCAGCTCTTCAGTTTTTGTATCCTCTTGTGGGGGACAAAATACTTCGGGTATTGGATGATAATAATTTTGAACCCCTATTCAATACAATTATTTCATGGTTCTATTTTTCTGAGCCTCCCCACCTTCCACCAGCTTTTTAGGAAGAAGCTTGCCATATGCTGTCAGGCATGTTTTGAAACAGGCCTGTTTAATCATGAGGTAAATATTCCGTATTATTGCAGTTTTAGAGCTATGATAATTTAATTTAAAAAGGCAAGATAAATGTCAACTAAATACACTTAGATGAGAACTGAAAAATCAGGCTGATGCAGTTACCTTTTTGTTAAGATAAAATGCTATTAGCAAAAAGAAACAATAACAGTCTTCCTAAAGATTAGGCATATTTTAGATTTACTTTTTCCCCATGCAGAACCAGGTAATGAGCAAGTAGACGTGGAAATATTTAAATAGGATTTGTGCTTTCAGTCCTCTGTTGCGAGGGCAAGGTGTACTATGTACATTGTTAGGTGAATTCCTAGATTATGGAATCTGTGGCAGACAGCATTAGCTGAGCAGCTTTTCTCTTTAAGAACAGGGATTTTTCTAGTAAGTTGAGATAACAGTTTAGGACTTGAGTTTTGAGTCTGTCCCTACTTTGTCTCTGACTTCCCTTACATAATCTTGGCTAAATTGCTCAATCTCTAGGTCTCAATTTCCAAATCTAAAATTTGAGTAATTCTCAAGTTAGAGTAAGCACATAATATCTGAAAGCACTGGTTACCAATATAAAAGTAGCAAGGAACAAAGGTAGGTTTATTAAATTTGACTTAGTTATAAAAACAAACAAGGTATGTATTACTTGATCATGCTAGAACGCAGTAAAGAATTTTCTTCAAAAATTTGCTTCACTAATGCTGAATTCTGAAGGACTTTTCCCAAAAAAAGATGATGCTGGTGTAATATTTAACATTGAAAAGCTTTTAGAATGACTTTTGAGTGAAATATTTAGGATTATGAGGAGACTGCAACCGAGATCTTCCTTTTTTCTTTCATTGTACAAATGAAATGAATGTCAACTAAATTAAAGGAAATAAAAGAAAATGTCATACACAGTGTGCAGTCAGCCTTAAAGAGGTTTGAGTGTCAGATACTGCAGCTACAATTCTTAGAGAGATTGAATAATTTCATGGCTACTAACACTGGTTCTTATGCCTACTAAGATAAGGATAATGAAATCTGATGTTCCAGGATGTAAATAGATCATTTGCAAAGGTCAGAAAGGAATGTTTTTTTCTACATAGCAGGCAGAAAATGTGCACATACCTTTTTATTTGCCTTTAAAATTGGGARATATTAGCTAAGCAGGAGTTGGAATGATAGCATATCGAAGGTTCTAGTTTACTTTAAAGCTGACTACAAATATAACATCTTTGAGACTGTTTCTTGCTTTACTCCACCTATATCTATCATAAATTCTGTAAGAGTGTGATGGTTACTCAAACGTTCCACTTAGAATTGCAAACACGTAATTAAGAATGACAAGTGTTCATCTGAGAAACATAAAAACCTTGAACAAAGATTAAAAATAAAAAGAGAAATTACAGAGAGTACTGTTAACAGTTTATTGTCATTTCTGAAGTTCTCAGTCACTGGTAATTAATTTACTTATGAAAATATTTAAAATTTAATTTAAATAGCAACTCTAGCTATTTGCTCTGTTGAAAAACTATTGTAAACAGTTTTCTACTTGTTCCAAGAAGATTTGAAAATATCATTCCATCTTCAAGCAGGAAGGTGGGATTTATTTCTTATACTAAGATTGTTCTTTAAGCTTTTGGAAGTCTATGCAAGCAAGATGGAGAAAGTGGCAGTTGCTTCACAGTTTGTTTTGCTTCATCAGTAGAACTGTTACTATAAACAAGAATTAAAAAAAACCCTCTCCTGTTCATGCTGTACATTATTACTTTTTAATACTACTTTAAAGACTATTCAACACTATGTCTTTTGCCTTATGCTTATTGTTTCAAAAAAGTTATTTGGAAGCACCCAGGTATCATGGGCTATGGTATTGGTATAGGTGTTGGTGTTTATATTTTTGTTTTAGACCATAAGTCACTAAGTTTATTGCTTCAAAAACCTTGGGCAGAGTGAAAAACCTCAACATTTTAAGACATGGTCTTCAGTGGTTTCAGCCTGTAAGAGGCCAAATTTTTAAGAAATAGCTAATGATGTTGGGCAGCCAAACCTTACAAAATTTTGCAGAGTTTGATACTCAGAAATAATTCTGAACATCTCTGACTCCTTATTTTTGAAGTTTGGCATATAAAATTTGAAGCAATACATATCATTAACCTTTTGAAAGTCTTGTCTGAAAAACAGAATGATGTGTCGTGTATGACATATACAGTACTTGTTCTTTTATATCTGAATTAAGGCATTTGCCTTCTGTTTCCATTATACTGATGTCAACTTGTTGAAAGCTTAAGAGTAGCGCAATATGCCCTGGGTTAAATTGCAATGTCCTCAACAGTTTATTTCAGGGTGACTACACCTAAGCAACGTAAGTGCTTAAATGGAGCCAAATTAACTTTATGAAGGGAAGGTGACTGCATTTACACATAGAAGCAATGCTTTCTATTGTTTCTTTAAACAGAACTGATAATATGTGATACTGGATTTATGAACAGTCTAGTTTAACCTACATAAACAGAATCACAATACTGATATTGTTCAGTCAGTTTAAATACGTTTATTTTGTGGGATAATAGAGCAGAACTACACAGAGTTGAAAGACTAATGGAAACTCCGATTTCAAACCTGTGGTCTCCTGAAGCGCCATTCTTTTAATTTTTTTTATTACACTTTTCTTGACAAAATATCATTTGCATTTAAGTAGTCCATTAAAGCCATTCAGATTAATTCAAAATACAGTAATAATATTTAGGCTTTCAAAGGTCCCCTAAATTCAATATATTAGAGGACTGAATAGCTAAATGTATTTTCATAAATAAAAATGTTATGTCATTATTTCTTCCAGTTGCTAGATTTTCCTCTAATTTGCAAACCGATGCATTTATCAGAAGCTTTAATACATTCACCAAAATAGTAACTGAAAACACTTGTGAAGTGTGAATCACCTTGTCAAAAAAAMCCCCCAAATCTAACAGAGTTAGAAAATATAACAAGGAGTTGTTTTGTTTTAGACATATAGTCTTTGTACCTGTTGCAATGTAGGCAGCTTTTCTGGTAAAAAAACAGTTCATTGTGTAAAACACAGTATGAGTTGTAGTCTCTAGTCTCAGACTTGCATCTAAATTCTTTCGTACCATCATCTACCTTAATATCGGGGTCAACACATGAATGACTGCTTTCTGATAGATCAAATACACATATGCACCCTAGAAAAACTAAAAGTTATTCCAAAAAACTACATGCAGAAGTTGCATGAATTGCTGCATAGCTGTGAACAACATGCATGCAACAGCTAGACTAAGGCAAAGCCGGTTCAAGGGTTAGGTAAAATTTCACAGTGAACATGCGTCACTTAAGCTGCACAGTTGAAACACTACAGTGATATTTATTTTACAGYAATTATCAGTATTGTGCTACATTGCACACCAAAGTGTTTCCCCATCTTTTGAAGCTGGCAGCTCCTTATTTTACCTGAAAATATGCCAGAACCACTTATTGCAAAAGAAAGGGAAGATGTATCTGATCATGATGAAACACCTGTGTAATATGCGTAAGAATTTACAAAGCGGATTTCAGGGGGAAAAAACAAACAAAACCAAAACCAAACAAAAAACTAACAACTCCACTTTTTAGAAAGTTGGAGAATTTGATTTCCTTGGCTTTAGTTGAAAGCTTTACTTCAGTTCCCTCATTACTTCCTTTGGAGTTGTAGGTCACTGCTTGGAAAAAAAACACAGTGGAGAAAGAGCTCTTTTTCTGCTTAAAATTATATGCAATGGCAAGTTCAACTTTCTAAGGGCTGAGGATGTCTCCCTCTTCTACCATAGCTGTTTGCCTCTCTTCACTAGTCCAACACAATAGGAATTTCCAGATTAATGTAGTACATAACTTCACCTCAACTTTTTCTGCAATACCTTTTCCTGGAGTTCCAGAAATAACTGGGGAAAGTGGATTTAAAGTGCACACTTGCAACTTTGATATCTATTACTTGTAGTGCTGCTAACACTTGTGATACTTCTGAAAGTCCAAACTCCAAATCTGATGCATTTATATGAGTGTTTTCATTAAGAACAACTTTAGACCATAAAATTGTATTAGTAAAACTAGAAACTCTTTAAAAACTCTTTTAAAAAACCCAACCGAACAATAAAATTATCATATTGCTGATATTCCAACCCTTTGCACACGGGAAAGTTGTCTAATTTGTAATGCCTAAATATTTGAAGTTTGGTAATATTGCATGCAACATTACAAGTTCAAAAAAGTTTTCTAAACAAAAGAGAGTTATAGAGAAAAACATACTAGCAGGGTATCCCTACCTACAGCAACCAGAAAATCCCTCTTAACAGAAGCCAGCTATTCAATTATTAAATGATTCCAGCTTGTTCCATGAATACACTCTTCTTTCTATATAGTGGAATTCTATATAATGAATCCTGCAACGTCAAATGGCTATTGAAATTACGCTTATTTTGCTTTTGTCTGGTACATATTGCAATGTTTATGTTTAAATTCATTACTATAATAGCTGCTAGACATTTGTGTTCACCTCACAATCCAATTTAGCTAAACAGCATGAGAACGCAATGCAGCAACAGGGACGAGTAAGCAGATTTCAAAAAACCAGRAGGGCATGACTTAACAGCATGTGAAAGGTCATTCTGCCATGGAAGGTTTAAAACAAAACAAAGCAAAACCAGCAAAATGAGAGGGCTCTGAAATGAGAATTGCAAAGTCTATCAGTCCATACAGCTTCAGTCATACAGATACTTAAACAAATTATGACTTGATCCTTATGAGCAATTCAATGACTCTATTCATATGATAATATTATGCCTATGTATGGATATCGATCTCTGACTAAACCTTAAACATTTATTGTTCTGTTGTTCCTGGCCCACAGGATTAATATTTTTGGTAGGCACAAACTGCGACTATGACCCTATTTATTTCAAACTCTATCAGCATATTTTTACGTTAAGAGAGAAAATTAAGACGTTCAAAGCACAGGCTGAAACACATAAGATATTCACCTATATCACAAAAATGGCAAGAGGGAGCTGTGAGCGGTTTTGCCTCAGCTGTCTGGCTAGTCAACACACTAAGGAGTCAGCCAGCACTGCTGCGGTACGGCAATGCATAGCTACCAGTCTTACCCTTCTATCTGCCTGTCTGTGGACAGGCAAAATTCAAGGCCAGGAATTCCTACAAAGGAGAGAAAGAGAAGGTATCTGAGGGTTCAGATGTTACACAGAAAAGGGAGAAAGCAAGCAGGAATACAGAAAAATTGGGTTGTGGTGAAAGGGGAAGGGGTATCAGAAGGAAAGACAGGGTAAAAAGATGCTGATGGCTAAAGGCAGCCTGATGTTCATAGTATGAAGTCTCTACAGGACTACCCAGTCGTTTGACTTGTTCAGCCCTTGACCAGGCAACATTGCAACAACAAATTTAAAATGCCTGTCTTGTGCTGGTGCTACAATATGAAACTGTCCTTGTGCAGTTTCCGAAAACATTTCAGTAAATTAATAGCTGCTCCATATTAAATTTAAAATATCTGATCTTATTTATGTTGTTCTGGGTCCACAAGGACATTAGTTCTAAGAAAATCAATTTGTGTTATTGGTAATAAAATAAATGAAACCAAACATATCAAGTAGGTAGCCTTCTCAAGAAAACACAAAGGATCATTACTGAGACCCTCTTCAGCTTGCAAAAATGACATGCCTGCATTTTAGCCAAGGTTTGAACTGTTAACAAATATAGAGCCATATAGATGTAATCTGCAGTAATCTAACTGGCATCAGTCATTAAGCAAAATTCTATTCAAACCCAAAAAGATTTAGTAGGGCTACTATTTCATTATCAACAATTATTTTTTTAGGATGYTGAAGTTTAAAACAAAACAAAACAAAAACCACCAAACCAAAAAAATCACAACAAAACCCCAAAGCCCAACACCTTGCATTTGGTTAGCTTTACTAAATTCATTTTATGCATTCTCCCCCCACCCCAAGAACAGCTTTGATTTACTCTGTGCTCAACTTCAGATACTATAACCTAGTTATTATACTCTAGTTTATGCTATGCATTGTTGCTTACAGGATTCGGCTGAAAAACACTGTGTCAGAATAATATTAGAAATTTCTTAAAAGCCAATAAAAGCCTGGAAATGCGGATTAGAGCTGAAAATTCAGGCAGACATTCATACCTAACTGTGGGGTCTCCTTAAAAATAACAACTCCAAAAGAAATGGGGAGTGGAGAAAGCAAATCGCAGGAAACGGATCAGAAGGCATGACTTAAATTTGAGTTTGCTTACTTCTCCCAGATCTACACCTGAACCTGATCTGATCTCAAGCATAAAATTCCGTAAATATTTGAAGAAGCTGTTGCAATTGAATTTCCTCTCGGAGAGAGGAGGTCTGTGGAGGTATTAACTGCAGATGTAAGACCCAGTACTTCTCAATTCTAATGCTCATTTTGGCAATTGCTATTCCTTGTAGCTAATTTAACAGTATTTCTTGTTGTAAGATTACAAGTGAATTGAGCAATGTGAAAGTAAAAGCACAGAATATGCGCTAATTATTATTCTGCTATCTTTTAACAACACACTGGAATGTTAATATGAGAGAGAATAATTCTAGCAATGTTTTAAAAAAACCCTCGTAATTATGCAAATTTCCTGTAGTTAAGGCTTGGCAGATCAAAGAACCTTAAAATGAATTAGATAAGGACAGCCATATGTGCCTTTTTATTTTACTCTTTGCATGAAAATTGCGTATGAGAAAGATACCATAATTCAGAACTAAAGACCTGCAGAATTAGGAAGATCAGAAGCAGAATGGTGGACATTTCTTTGAGTACTGTATGATTTACTTCAGCCCAGGGCTGGAAGGGTAACTTAAGGTGACTGGATAGTTTGGTTTCAGTGGTCCAGCCAATAACTGTTCCCCTGCTAAGACCTGCGGTAAAGACAAAAAATAGCATCAGCTGASTTGGGGGCGGGCGGGCAGGAAGGAATGGCAAGCATTGCTTTTGTTAAAAAAAGAACAATGTTGTTACTCACGTTACTTCTTGGGAAAGAGATGAATTATTTTAAAAATATGATTACAAACTATCAGATTATCACGTTATTGCTTTCATATCATTAAAAGCTTCAGATATGGATCGTTCCATGATACTATATAAGGAATGCAAATAAGTTGATGAAAATAAATTTTAAAATAGTATATTGATGCCATACTTTTAAAAGCTTAGTGTGGAAAAGAGGTTTTGTAGGTTTATACATAGCCCAAAAATGCCATGTGTATTTGGTATTACCCACCAGCACACATGAATAAAAGTGTTGCTTGGGGTATTTCTTGATAGTCAGATAGAATACGATTGTGATGCAACAGACTTTTTCAAGATAACAACCTGTAGGCCAGTAATTCTAGTTAGAACATTTACTGAATTTTACGATTAGGACTTGTAAAAGAAGAAAGTTTAGCTACAAACTTAATATAATAGCTTCAGAAAATGTGACTTTGAAAAGTTCTTGCAGGAATAATACAGACTTAAAAAATCTATTAACATATTATAGTTGAGAAACTGATCAAAGACAGTATTATAAAATTCCCTGTAGCAGTACCGCTAGAGTCATAAATGCACTTGGAATTCATTACTGTTATTTCATAATGCCAAAACAGAAAAGGAAATTCATCATGATTGGACTCTGTTAGGTTTTTATTATTGTAAATATGGTTGCAGTGAAGATGAATGGTACTATAGCAGTATTAAATCACATTTGATAGCTGTTTCTTAGAGTAAATCGTAAAAACATTGCATTTCTAGAAGGACTGCTTCCCCCTCCCCCCCTCAAAAAAAACCAAAACCAAGCAACCCACAAMCAACCAAACTCACCAAACAATGTTTAAGAAAAATGTATTTGTTTTTGTTCTTGGAAGAGAGAACCAGAAAAAAAAAATTAAGAAAATGACACATGAAATAGGTCCAAATTTTAAGCTAGCTTTATTCCCCACAGATATAAGGAATTTGTAAGCTAYGTGCATTTTTCCATGACACAGAGGTCTGTAGTTGGGAGAACATCTTTATTTTGCCACTTGGTTATTTTATAAGCTTGCTTAAGTAGTGCCAAAGGGTCAAACACACAAAACAAACCCATCTAAACTTGTATGTCCTCAAAGTGGGGTTTAGAATCAGTTTATACTGCTGTGAATTAACCTTTTAATAGATATTCTGCACTTGAGATCCCACAAATCCATTACTTTGTCATCTTCTGATTAAAATTATGTCAGTTTACAAAAATCAAATCTATTTTAAAAAGCAGCATGTAATATATCATTAAGATATGCCAAGTTTCAGTCCTCTACARTTACTATTTATGATATCCCAAATATAAAATATTTTTAAGAATCTAACAATATAGATTCTACTAGCTGTCAGACATAATTTTTTAAATGCAGTATGAGTTCACTTAAAACATCAGATTTCTGAGATTGTGTTAATTACAAATAAGTAGCAAGAGTTAAAAACTTCTCTGACTACATGAACAATGAATCTAAATGAGTATAATTAGATCTAAGCAAAGGTTATGTTGGTTTTTTATTTACAGCCATTTTATAGCACTTTCCTAAAGAAGGAAAAAAAGGGTCAGTTTGATGGYTTTACTAACGTGTTTTTTTTCTTAGGCGAAAACCGTCTTTTTTGTTACTTAGGCAAACAGAGTTATTCAGTTAAACAGAATCAGTACTCCTGATTCTCCGATAATAAGATTGTGTGTAGGTATCTAGTCACAAGGCCAAAGGAACTATGAAGCTATGTTTTCATTAAGTTAGTTTATATTCACACAGGTGCACCAAATTTAGCCAGGCCTGCATTAAGTCCCAGTGAGCCTGAAGGAATAAATATATTACACTACTTTAAACTAAACCCACCGATTTCTTCATTTAGATGCATGTTTACCCAATGAATGCACTCAACTACCTTTTAGTGGCAGTCTGGAAAGAAATTTTGTAATATGGAAGTTAGAGTAATTTCCAGTAACTCTGACAGCAGCTCTCAGGAAGAAGCTTTATCAATAGGTCCATATTCTAAGAAGATAGCTCCCAAGAGTACAGAGGGGCGGTGATCAACTGCAAGTAGTTTAGTTAACAGCGTAAGGAGAGATTAGTGAACTCAATCTTTATTACACAAATCTGTGAAAGTAAAGGAGTTCTTACTCTTTACTAAGATACGAGGTGCATTCCAAACTGTTTATACTTTTGTTTTGAAAAGCAAGTACTCATATGTCTTTTAAAAAAGGAATAGGTACAAAATGGCTTGTATTTAACAGTGTATGTCTTACTGGTATCCTATCAGAAACTCAACTCTAAAGCCAATATGCAACACATAAGCAAAAAGAGGACAAAACCCAAGATACACAGTCATCAAGAACAACTTAACAGAAAAGGCACTCCAATGTGGATTAAAGTCATATGGATAACACAGCAGGAATCTCTAGAAACCTGTCTTGAGGCAAAATGCCTTCAAAAACAGGATAGCAGCTGTGAAACCACAGATGTCTGTATTTGTATGAATATGAATCATGCATGTCTTTGCCAGCAGCCCTTCTTCCTGTATGGAACCTGCAACATCTTTCAGCCATATCTTCTACTTCCCCATAAACCCTCCACAGTACGCTAAGCTTTTTTCTGCTACTCTCCTTCGTTACTGCTTGGGCAAGAACATTTCAGGCTATGGCTAACTGCAACTGCACGCATGCTGACCATATGGCCAGCCTGAAGACAAAACCAGACCAAGTAACTGTTGATCTCTAACTAAAGTCTTTTTCTCATGTGGAATTTTGCCTTCTACCAAACTGCTGATTTTTCCACAATTGGTCGAGTTTTATTTGAGGCACGTATGCTCCAGTTAAAATTGGCTTAAGTAAGCTAGTGGATTCAAAAGTTCTTAGGGACCAAAAAGACAGCATACTGAAGTAAGTTTCACATCCATAGGAATCCAGGCTTTTGAGGGATAAGGAGAAAGATCCTGTATAGGCCTTTACCAGTATTTTCTGATATGGTTAACAAGATTGGCTGTACTGTGACTTGGCTCTGACAAAGCTTGCAAGCCTTTATCTTGGTAATTGGCAATAATGAGATATGCCAGTTGTTACCCAACCAGAACTGGCTGCCTAAGGGCATGGGTCAGATAGTCAAGAGAGTGTAGTGCAACTAAAAATCTCTAAACTCATCATGGGGTTTTAAGTGTTTCTAACTAAATATGTAAGCTCTTTTTAAATTTAGCTTACGAAGAAAACCTTCAGAGCGATGAAGCTGAGTCTACAACTGGCRGGATGATTAGTTTGTCAAAATGAATTTGCGCAACGATTAGAAAAAATATCCTGCATTTTCATGTTAGCATTAATTATTAGTTTGATTAAAATGTAGGCCAATACTTTCAAGCTTTCAAACCCATATTTAAGCATGTATGAATACAGAAGTGCTATAGAATAGCAGGCTATGTTTTTGCAGCTATCTGGTCTGTATTTCAGGACATCTTCTTTCTCTTCATTTTTTTAGGGTGGAATTAACAGTCCTGAGCACAGTATTCAAGGTGAGCGCATTATCATTCATTTAGGACTTTAACAAGTCAGYATTTTTCCCCCTAAATTATTGCTATTATTTAAATTCATATTATACAGAATACAGTTTCCCCAGTGAACTATAGGAAACTTTTTTTAAAGTTTGAGTTTAATTTGAAATAAGACTTGAATGACAGATGCAGATGACTGCCACCATGGGGAAGGGGTCAGAATGGCGCAACTTACAGACGTTGTATCTCTGATCATGTTTTGGCTTGCGGGTGTGGGATTTTTTGCCTAAGCAAGAAGTGCATCCATTATGAGATCATGGTCATAAGATTAACAGTCATAAGTTAGACTAATAGACCACTTAGTACAGTCACCTGTGTCTTCTATGAGCCACGAGTACATACCTAGGAAGGCAGCATAAAACCCAGGATATTCTTCTAACATTAGGCACTGCTTGGACCATGGCGTAATGGATTGTTCTTTTTYTGTCTACTTTGTTTTGGACTCATGTAAACTGTGGCATCTGCAACATCTCATGTGATTAAACCTCTAGTTAAGCTACAAGGTGCMTGAAGCACTGCTGCTTTCAATTTATTTTCACTCTGTTACCTAATGATTCTTTGATACCTTGTAGGTCTTTATTACGTGAAAGGATGCAGCCATTCCCTCTCTTCCTTCCTCATGCTACTCATGATGTTATAGATGCCTGTTAGCCTGCTAGATGTAGTGCAGAACTCCAGAAAAATACATCCTGTGTTTACTGAATATTATGTTGATCCTTCTTCATGTGGCTACAAGATTCTATTTAGGTATTTCAGGGCCACTGTTGTTTCTTAACACATAATTGCTAAGGAACTGGTAGAAAAAGTAAATCATTAGAAGCTTATGCTATTTCACAAACTGATGATGTTGCACCCAGTGATTTTTCAGACTGGGCAAGATATAGTTCAAACTCAATTTGCATAGGACAGAAGAAAGGAAAAAAGAATGCAGTTGCAATKTTTGTAATAAATATGCAATCTGTAAAGAAAGAAGAGAAAGTTAAGGGGTTTTCGCTCGTAAGCTGAAGACACTATTCAAAACCAGTTCTATTTCACTCTGTAGACTTCTTTCCAACTCTTTAGGTTGCTGAGAATTATATACAGACAGACCATGCCATGTGTATTCTCATTACGAGGTTATCTTACCTGACCCATTTTTCAGGTATCCATTTGCATCTACAGTAGTGTACATGATGTAAGGACCAGGCTGATTAACACCGAAAGGCTACAAGGAGGAGGAAAGAAAAAAAGAAAAAAAAAGCAGGCAAAATTTTAGGAACAAAGCTATAGTAATAAAACAGTAAACCAAAGAAAGATGTTTCTAGATTAATGATTTCCTTTTGATATGGATAATTTCAAAATCTTGCAACTGTTTTGGTCATAGCATCAGGTGGAAAATAATTTTCAAAATTAGGCTAATCAGTTGGCTAAGTAACATTTAGTTTCTCATGAAGAAAGCAATACTATTCAGTCCTCTGGCAAAAGGTTTTATGTTTCCTTGGAAGTTACAAGTAAAATAAAAAACCCCTAAAAATTCGAAGAAATAACTGCATGTTCTGAAAAAGCAGAACTCATTTGRTATTGCCTGAGAGAATGCACTATCTTGATGGTCTTTCTGAATTGAAAAATACTATACAAATTCAAAATTTTGTTATAATTATTTAGCAGTGTTTAATTCATGAAAGTGGTTCAATAGTTACTTGTTGAGTACCAATATCTATTTTAAGCAAATTCTCGTGAGAGAGAAAATGTACTTAAACATCAAAGTACAGTTATGGGGRAAAAAATTAAATAAAAAAAAATAAATCAAAGGGAGTTGTGGATTACTGAGTGATGAACCATAACAAATGCACCTAAGAAAAAAGGGGGCGGGACCAATTATCTGCTATGGTGGGAAGGGAGAGGAGAGGGGACAACTGAATAGATTTTAAAGACAGTTTTGTKKTTTTTTTTTTAAATGCTGAATTCAAGCTGATATTGGGGCATCAAATCCAGTAAAGATCTTCAAATGAGTTACAGAAAGAACACTAAAAGATGATGACACATTTCACATCATGCCTCAAAAAACAGTAAGTCTTAAACTGTAATAAGTGATAATGATGAGAGATGGGATCAAAGCCTGAAAAATAATAATTGATTAGAATGAAGAGCAAGAAGACTGCAAAGGTGATGTTAATGCAGATCTAGGAAAGATGAGTAAATAAGGTGAAAATGTGATTTTTTTTTTTTTTTTTTTTTTACACCAATTAGCTGTATTCTGGTATAATGTACTTTATGTTACTTTCTGACAGAGAACTTCTTTTACAGTGGAGGCAATGATCTTGATAATGAAACGTTCACCAACATCTGTTGTAAAAATTTGCCTTTTAAACCCTCTCCTTAGTTTTGTAATTAAGCTAATAATACTATCAAAGCCCCTCATTATTTTATATCAGAAATGAAACCCTRTATCTTAAAATAGGCTTGAATAAAAAGTTTGTCCCATTTGAAGCAGTTTTGTATTTTCAAATTAAAATTAAACTTCAAAGTTTTGCAGAGCTAAAGTGCTAATGCTAGCTTTGATTCCTCTAAGTTCCTCTTTTAGGCCAACTTTCACTGTGAACATGGCTAAACAATTTGCTAACTGAAAGTTCGGTGTGTGCGTTGCAGGGTTTCTGGAGATGATTAAAGTAACTGAAATAGAAATCAGCACATGTACATGTAGCTATCTGCAGAATCACCAGAACCAAGTATATTTCCTTCCCTTTATCCCTCACTGTACCCTCTTACTGTATTTTAGCCCAGAAGTGGCTATATGGCTGAATCTGTCCCATAACCAGTTTTGCCCGGCCTTTCTGACTGCCCAGAACAAGACTTGACACACTACACAGTTTGGGCATCCAGCTGTATTACACAAGTTTTTCTTGTATCTGGTATATCCCAGCCCCCATGATGCTGGGTAACAAACACTGCAGAATCAGTCAATTGATTTCGTCTCTGAGCAGGCAGCTGGTGAAAGCTATGGGTCTCAAATATGCAGAGCTTGGCCAGTCACGATTTGGATTACACATTCTTCCAGTCAATAACTGTCTTAATATGTGGAGAGTTTTTGGTATAATTAGACCTCAGCTTATTTGAAGCTAAATAGTAATGCAAAGTTATAGTTATACTTACTGTTATTTTCCGAGGACAGTCATTAGAACAGAGACCACTGAGAACTGCAAAAACAAAAACTGAGCTTGTAGTGTTTATGTTAACAAGCCATCTTACAAGCACTACCTCTGAAATCTGTTGAAGTATAGTAATAGTGTCAGGTATCCATTAAAACACATGAAGAAAACAAATGTCTTCTGTATGACTTATGTTTGAAGTATACTTCTTTACAGAAATTAATCAGCTAGTCACGGTTTTATCGTACCTCATTGGTTACCCAGCTTCAAAAGGAGAGAGTTGCCAGTTAAAAAAATTTCAAATTAAAACATCTTTAAAATAGTGGACTGTACATTTTATTCATTATTCTTCATTTCTAACCATTTAAAAATATTGGCAGAGATTCAGCTTTACTGTTTTAACTGGTAAAAAGGTAAGTAAAGGCTTTTCCTTCTCTATAAGGGAGCTCCACACTGAGGAGATGATGAACACTTATTTAAAGGTCATTGTGGTCAACATTGATATTAAAAACAGCTGAAGTGTTGAAAATAGYGGGCATAATTACTTTGAATTTTAATAAGTACACTAAAATAAAAACAAGAAAAAACCCTTTGAAACAAAGCAAAACCAAATCCAAGTTCAGATTCTGCAACAAGAGATTTCTGCAATCCCTAATATTTTCCACGCTGTGTTTTTTCTTTTCCAGAATTATCATAYACAGAGCATTACCATAACATTACTATATACAGAGGCTCAAATATTCACATTTCTCTCAAGGTTCYGTTTTGACTTGATTATACAGTGATAGCTTACCAATAACTTTAACAAAATAGGCATCGGCTTCAAAGTTATTTTTTAATGTATGGATAGCAAAGTCCTTGTTGGAGTAGCCTTTGCTTAGCACAATGATATCCAAGATTCCCTAGAGGAAAAAAAAAGTTTACATTAGAATGCTGATTTACTCTAGATAAYATCTAAGTTTAGCAAATAAATTCCCTTAGAGATACAAAGGAAAAAAACAGAGTGTGCGCAGCAAAGTTTATACCTTCGCTAGCATTTTCAGTATCTTTCAAATCTTACTACTCTATGGCAATTTAGGACAGAGTGCTCCATCCACAGCTAACCAGGACAATGCACGTGGTCCATGGCTTCCTTCTTGCCACTGAAGAGGGCAGCTCAGATGGAGCATATGGAGGGTCAGCAAACTTTTAGGCAGTGATGGGCTGCTGCTATCTGCTCACCTTCCAGGGAGCAACTCAAGAGTGATTTCCCAGGCTGAAGGCACTGCCTGCCATGTGCTGTAAAGTCAATGTTTCTACAAAGCAGTCTGCCAAGGGCACACAGACAGATACAGCAACACAGAAAGAGAGATGCTGTTTGCTGTAGTAAAGAGTTGAACTTACGTCTTCGTATATGTCGAAGAAGGTTGCTACCACTGCATCCTTGATTTGATTTAGATCCGAGAGCTCCCAAAAAACTTTAAACATACGACGTACACTCTTGCAGCTTACGTTATTGCATGGGACGTTTTCTAGTAAAAATGCTTGTTGATTGCTGTGAAACATCATATATATATATAAAAAACAACTTATGCTATAAACAGTCTAAATAATGGACATTACAAAAATATTGTAATTAAATAATTTAAGTCTGCTGAAGTTAAGTATAATAAAAACAAAGCTAGCAGCCACTGGATACTTTAAAATCCGTAAGCATTTATGTTAACTTTACAGACAGAATTACAACCATTATGTCATGCCTGACAAACCAATGAATACACTAAATAAAGGTGTCCAAATCAGCAGGAATAATTTCATTAACCATGCACTCAAAAGACTCAACATATTCTTACTTTATTCCGAAACAAGTACAAGTGCACTTATCTGCCATTTTCCTCAATCCCTTCACGGTCCTTCAGCTTAAACAGTACTTTAAAAGTGTCAGTGCTTTTTCATTATTTTATGACAATCTCTTCCCACCCCAGCTCCATTAATAAATTTTCTTACACATTGCATGATGTTTTAAACAAATTTAAGATTAAACCAAATCTCTACTGGTATTTTCCCACTGTTTCAAAGCAAAATAGAAAAMACAAACCCCAACCTACTAGCACAGTAAAAACAGGACAAGACAAACCAAATTGGACATTTGCTGACATACAACAAATACAGACAGAACGATAGGCTGTAACACTCAAACAAGAAACAAACAAACCAGAGTACCAGGTCTGGTATAGCAAAATCTGCCTTCTAAAGAATTTATCTAATACATGCCCGTTGGTCAGTGGGAGCCACGAGGTTCAGAGGTGCACACTGATGACTAATAGCATTATACGCTGTCTCTGGTAYTGTAACATTGCCACTCTCACTGGAACGGTGAAAACCTTCAGACTTTACCAACTGGGAGTCTGATTCTTTGGCAGGTTTGTACCCTGGGAGCCCGCTAGAATCCATCACTGCCTTGGCAATGGGAACAGATGAAGTTTCCTCCTCTCTTTCTGGGGGCAGAGCCAGGAGACAGAGCAATGTTCTATAAAGCTAGCTAAGCATGTCAGAGCCCAGGGCAATAACCAAAAACACTTCTTCGTTATGACCTTGAACATACTGCTGTTTCAGAGGGGTGACAACAAGGTGTTTTTCTATATCTCAACGGCATCCAGTGCCTCCAGGATGCAGTCACACACGTGCACACACACAAACATTTCTCCTTAGGGAAGTTTTTATTCTTCTTTGCTTCTCTGCTATATTTCAGATAATTTGCTACTCATAAGAATCATATCCCACAATATTCATATTTCTGCTCCATCCATTTCAGAAAAAGTTAGAGAAGGGCAAAACATTTACCCCGAGAAAAAACATTTCTGACACCAAAGTAAATCAGCTTCCTTGCTTGTTGCCAAGTTAATATTTCAGAACCTGCAATGGGAAAAATGTAGGATTTTGTTCTCTGTAAGATGTGTCAAAAGTAAAATGGGATACTTATAAACACTTCCCTCAAAACCTTATAATCACATTTCTTGTGCTTCTGTGAAAAATACACAAGTTAGGCCTTTATTTTTCTACCATATGCCTGCATTTGATTGAAGCTTAATATGAACAACCCACTTTTCACTATTTCACTGTTAGAAGCATGAGTATATTGAATGAATGTCCAGCCAAAATGAAATAAGGTGATCTGCAGTATTTAAGACATTGTATTACCTGTATCTGAGAACTCATAACTTGAAATTGTTAAGTGCTCACATTCATTTCATGTATTACGTAAGTATCATATCAGATTAACCAACTATAAAGTCAGGTGACAACCTGGGCTAAGCAAATTGTTTCAATTTCTCTTTTTCATCATCTTGACATACACTTTTTTTTTTTTAAATTTGGAGCAAGTTTTACAAAGATGCTTTCTTTCAATTCACATTTTTTAAATTGCCAGAAATTATTAGGTGATAATTATTTAAAAGACAAAAGATTGTCAAGCTTGCATTATACTCTACATACAGTGTACTGTTCCAAGTCTAAACTATAAGCCTTGTGAATGGATAGACGCAAGAACTTTATTTACTACAGGAACCTTTTTTATTTCCTCTCCTTGATAGTGTGCATTTAATGACTTTCAAAACATCACAAACTGGACAAACACTAACGTAACACCAACTGCACAGTGAGAAAAAAGGAAGATATTAATCAAAGCGGCACTGAGCTGGGAAATGCCACTTTCCTTCACCCTTCTGTATCAACAAGAGAAACACAAGACAAACAACAGGAAGAAAAAAAAAACCCAAACCCTAAACAGATGCTGAAGACTGAGAAGTGCACTATAGGAGAGCTATCTTGTAGAGGGAAAAAAAATAAGTAAATTCATAGATGTAGCATCCCTTGTGGCAGAGCAGCAGAGGTCTGGAGAATCCCTAATCAGAATATASCTGAAAGTCTACTAATGTTTATCTGAACAGGCAGCAGGAAACTTCATTTCATAATACTACTGATTTGTATCCATACAGTCCCTTTTGAAACACAAATACAGGCTTGCCTAGTAAATTAACAACTCAAAGATGTTACATATAAATGTTAAGCTACAGCAGATGTTAACTATAAGTACACACACAGAGGTTTAGATTCACTACTGTGAGTCATATGAAGTTGAAATCTGATTTTTTTAAAGAGTCAGTGTTATTGCTTACCATAAAAAAAAAATTAAGAACTTGCAGGGTAACAAACAAAAATAACGAAATTCTAAAGCTAATGAAAACTAATACTATTGGTGAGAAAGATGGGATAAAACAAGGTTTAAATGTGAACTGCAATATTAAACTTCTTTAAGTTTTGGGGTTTTTTTAAGTGGATTTTACAGAAATGCACCACTTCACTGTAAGCATACAGATTTTTTTTCCCCTGTTTACAAGCTAGCTGTTATTAGTTTTATAATTAAAGCTGAGTCTTCTTTGCTGTCAATTTCCAAGGCAATTCCTTGACATTTATTTTATTGATGTCTTCAAATTATTTTGACTTCTATACCAGCATCAAATTCCTCTTATTTTCTCTAAAAGCATCTTTGATGAGAAGAGTTACTAACTTATTAGATACGTAGCTTCTAAACAAATGCTTTAACTTGAGAATATAACTCGGGTATCTTCTACACCATCTTGTTTTTTTCCTTTTTAAACAAAATGGATAGTATTTATAGTAAGGAACTAAGTTATAAATTCACCTTTATCTCCAAAATGATTCGATTTTATTCTTAACTTTCATCACATTTCTGGCCAAAATGTTGAATTATATATCCTGCCATTAGTATTTGAACAGCATTAACCAACTAAAATACACTCTTGAAATATTAGTAGTTTCTGCTGCAAATATTAATTTCTGATACATTTACTTAAGTGTAAATATTTCCTCCTTTTTTGACTGAAAGTGAGTGAACATGACTTTCCTTTTCCTCAAGTATTTTCAGACCATTATCTCTTGATAATATACTAGATAAGGTATTTTATCATGAATATGTAGGAATTATCTACAACACCTCAAAACAATTTCAAAATAACTATCTCTAAAAAGCAAGCGAATGCACTCACACAGCAACTTCTGAATAGAGGAAAAAACAAAAAGTGCTCATTTGGTGGTGGGGGACGGCCTTCAAGTTTGCCTCAAATATACAGCCAAAAAAAATATAAAAAAAGCGCAATGTACTTGCAGCCTTCCTCACATCTGTGTATATAAACAGCCCTAGTGCTTTAAACTTCCATCTAGTTTTCAAGGTGAGCTATGTTCCGAGTTCCACTGAAGGCTGCACATATTATAACTACTTGTCTTTGTGCACAGACTTAATTTTTTTCATATGCACAGTCAAGTGATTCCCACTTGAATCAATACAAGATAAAAAMCACTAAAATAAAACATTAATAAAGGATTTTAGATTTTTATTACATAATAATGCACACTAATGGAAATCAGAAACTATGTATGTGTGTGTATATATATGTCTTAGTAATTGTTAGCCACATTATATCCTTCCTGATCCTTCCCAGTCCCAGCCCACTCCCAGGGCTGTGCTGATATGGGRGCTCCCACGTGCTACACCGCAGCATGGGAGGAGGAAACCTTAGTGTGTGGGCCATTCTTTTGGAAGGCTGCAGCAAGAGGGACAGTTGCAGTGCCTTACTGTTTGCACAAGGAAGAGAAAACAGCTGTTCACTGCCTCCTCAGCTGTTCGATTCCTTCTTGTAAGAACTCCTGAGGTCTGAATTTAGCCTATGAGCTGCCAGTTGAGTCCTTATGTTATTTAGGGCTTTAATACACAAGCATCACTAGAATCACAATATCTACCTCCATGTTTTATTTCTGCTACATACTACAATTACCAAGAGCAAGTTTATGACCTTCCTATTATTTTGAACCAAATTTTGAAGATTCACACCATCAGAAGAAAATCCCCCTGTAACAATGAAAATCATCAGCATCCTTAAAATGACAAAACAATGTCCCTGAAAGCCTATGGGAAAACACAAAGACAGACACTGCTACAATGGTAAAACTTTAAAATCAATGCCAAAGTGCTACACAAATATGTAACAGCCAATATCAAACAATTCAGGTTAAATACTGAGAAGAGGCAGAGCAAAAGAACTCTGAACTAAGACTAGCATATCACCCTTAACATGCTACTTGCAGTACTTCTACCATGTARGTATTCACACCAATGTATACACAGTGGCACCTAAATTGTGTACTACCTGCAAAGCTTTATCCCAAACAGCTTATGAATGATGCTCAATAAAGTACAGAGTTGTCTACAGTTTGGAACCTTCTGACCGAAGGTCATCTATGCAGCAAAGCTAAACTTAATAAGGCTGTATTACTATAAGCAAGGGTTAACAYCAAAGAAAGACTGAAGACTTATCGCAGTTTTAACATACTACTTTGCAATTAGAATTAAATATTTACTGCTTAATTTCATACATCTCATTCTGTCAATTTTAGGCTAGTTCATTTACAGTTATACAGGGGACATCTAAATGACTAATATCTTACTCCAGACATTCAGAATAATTGGATTTGTCTCTGTTTTTTAGATTTGCTCAATTACAGGGTGCTCATCAATCCCACATTTAAATGAAGTCCTTTATCCAACCTTACTTCTGACAAGTGACAACTAACAATGATTTAGGAAGAGATAACTTGGTCAAATAAGAGTCCTTTGAAGTAGACCCATATAAAGGATTAATACATATACATTAATTTAAAACTGCAGTGAGCATKAATACCTGTAAAACTTTCTAGAAATGTTTTACACTCAAAGTTTTTCATTCAACTGTCCATATCCAGTTGTTTGTTATCTCCCAAGTTTCAGTCTTTACTGTTATTTATCACCATTGTCAGAGAGATACTGTATTTCCAACCTTACCATTACTTTACCAGTGAAAAACATTCCCTTTGAATAAGAGCATAATTGAAAAAAATTGCTTCCTTAGATTACATATTTGCAATGCAAGAYGCCAATTATTAGCACCTAATTTGGAAACAAGTTGTTAAGCAAAATTTGTTTCATCTAGTTAGGTGGGAGAAAGATAGGTGTTTATAAACTCACATACAGTACTTACACTTTCAATGGTAACAGAGTCAATTTAAAACACGCACGTGAAAAAAATGAATACATTTASATAAGATAGCAAGTAGAGAGGAACCAGTGAATAACTACTGATAATATCCCTTTACCTATTATTATTCTGTATACATACTCACACATACATTTCTAATACAGTCATAACTAGAGGGAAGAAAAATTCATGTATGTATCTAGCCTGAAGAAAAATCTGTGGACTGGAATTCTAATGTGCAGGTTTTGACTCAAGTCAGAAGTTAAAAGAATTCATAATGGACAGATAAATATGTAAGAATCGAGTGTGAATTTAGCATCTTCACCTGTTGGAATTTATTAAGTCTCTGGGTTCAAACCCCCACCACACTTGCAACCACAAGTGAGATTCCCTTTTTTTGTTGTTGTTGCTGCTGTTAATAAGGAATGTCTCCATGYGGTCAGACTACTACATGCTTTTATTTAAAAAGGATATGGCAGGAGATGAAACAGTGTGGACTTAACGGCAGTTCTGAGAATACTTGAAGCTATTAATCATTTTTCCTGACTTACTCACCTGGAAGGACAGTAAACCAAAGTTATTCCTAACTATCATGTCTTTGTTTCAGTGTTTTGTAGGCACTTTTAAGGACTTGACTGAAAGTGCTTTCCAGAATTATGATGAAAGCATATAATTGATTTTTATCATATTATTCCATTATCACGTATCAGAATATTTTCAGATGAATAAAATGGTTTCTGCCTCCTTTAATTTCTTTAAGTTACAGGCAGCAACTAGAAGCTAGGCTTCCTAGACTATAGCACAGATTGAGGTCAAGAGTTTACAAAAATGCTTTTATCATTTAATCRCAGTAATCAATCACTGAAGTAAGATCTGTAGATGTAGCATGAAACGCTTCAGAGAAAGAAATAAGCAGCTTGATCCAGAAGTGTTTAAAATCAATTAAATAAGGTTTTCATTTTGATTTGCTCTAATTTAAGAAGAGCTTTTAATTCAATTCCCACATCATTTTAATTCTCTCCACTCTATGACCSAGTTACACATTTTAAAAGGAAGTATTTGCTTAAGTCTCTCAGAAACAATGAATTAATATTACTCTGAAAGTGACATTTCATAGTGGGTGCAAAAAATGTACTTTCATTCCCATCCCAAAGTATGAAGAGTTTGTTTCCATTACTTTTCTACAAATASTGGAAATATACAGTGTTAAAATGCAATGTATTTCTTAATTCTTAGTTTACTTACTCTTTTCTTGCCAGACTTCTTCAGCTCTCTGAACTTCCCTTTTAATAACCTGTCAAATCATCTGCCATTACCTTTAGTCCTTATGCCTTACTGTGTCACTCAACTTTGAAGTCAAGTTTCAAAATAACTTTAAGATGCACCCAACTGAGTAAGTAAACAATTTCAGAAGCAAGGAGAATAAAGATAAAAGAGTATCACAGTAATTCACTGCAACGAGACATAGGTAACTTCCTGGGCTTTTATAGGAGTAACTCTTTATAAGYTATTTTAATCTTTTACATAATATTACATTGCCATAATTATACACCAGCCAAAGGAGAGAGGCTCCTAAGAATCTTAGAAGATAAAATAACTTAAAATAAACTTCTGAACTCCATAAATCTTCATGACGTCCTTCTGAAGTGTACTAGCCATCAGGATAYACACTAGAAGATAGCATATAATACAGCTCAAAACGCAAGATTTGTGGGGCTTAAATAAAAACAAAGACAAAGACTTTATAGTTTAGATGTCATGGTATTTCAACGGAAAATGAAAGACACTGGTTCTAGCCTGCTTTCTAGACTGTTTACAGTCTTTATTCAATGACTGCTGAACAGAAGATGCAAACTCCCAACTGAGCAAGGCTATGGAGTAAAAAACCTGACGTTCAGGGCCCAAGTGCTTTAACTTTGCGTATGCAAGTTCTGGGCAGTAACAGCATCACCTCCTCCTCCTCTGCCAAACAGCTGCTGTGCTAGTTATTTTAAGGCTTAGAGGTACAGACACAGAGCTCAGCTGCTCACTGCCTTGTCTCTGAATCACATCACGTAGGCCGAATACAAGCACGTAACTCTTCAAACTGGGTCATTTTTAGGTATGTGTCAGTATTTGAACAACTCTAACACAAAAATGTCAGTGGGTGACTCATGTTTAGGCAACCTCTAGAGGATCTGAATTGACTTCTTTGACTTCAGCATCTAAATTCTGTCTATATACTGTTTTAAGCACCAAAGTGAGCTTCTCAGTTCTTTTCCTTACTGAGTATTAATTCAAACTATGAACTTGCACCCAAGCTCATCCAAAATACCATACAGGGGAAGATAATAAGTACACCTGTAAGCAAGACTTACTTTTGTTTTGTAATGCACTAGTGCAAGTATTTGTCATAGATCCCAGTAAAGATGATGTTGAGACTCCAGAAGGTATKGATTAAAATACCTTTTACAAACAATCACATGAGGAAGAAAAAGGGGATAGCATAGATACTCTTACATCTCTTCAGATGCTGGAAAACCCAAGCTGTGCAGCATCAGACAGACCTCTAGCCAGGGCACGGCATGCTGCGCATATCCTGTCTGTAGTGAGGTTCACTGGCATTAAGGTCTCTAGAGCTCTTTTAAGTTTTTCTTAGAAGTAAACAAGTCTCTTCATCATTTCTACTGTCAAGCAAAAGGATGTTCACATGAAAACATGCTGCTTCACTTCAAGGTAAGGACAAGGACATGCCAGTGGTATCATCACCAGGTGCCAAGGGAGAGCTGCCTACAGGCTTCTCCGTTATGATTAGCTGGCTAAGTTCATCCTGCAACCAAGTGATATGTGCAGAACAGCACAGGCGCACGCCTACTCAGGTCAACTGTTATGTGGATCACTAACTCCTCAATGTACAGTAGTCTCCCTGTAAGCATCACTACATGCCATCTCCCACCTAACACCAGATGGTAGCAATACAAAGTATTGGGAAAGCAAGTAATGAAGAAAAAAAAAAGGAGGAGAAAGATTACACTGACAAATTTAATAGGAAAGTTTAGAAGCTTCTTTTTGGGGGGGGTGGGGGGAAGTTTATTYATTTCAGTTAAATTTGGACAATATAAAATCACTGGTAAGTTATTATAAGTTATTCCTCATTCTCAAAAGGGGCAAAACACTATTGCATTTTTCAGCAGAGTCACCAATCAGTGTTCACTCCATGTGACAGCACGAACAGGTTCCCCAGCTCTCAGCAGCCTGATGTTACTAGCCGACACTGAAAGCTGAAGTCAGGATTTTACAGAAGATGAAGGGAAAGGGAAAGGAGAGATAATCAGCTCCTGTGATCTAGGAGGAGTGCCTAAAATGGTACTTAATACTCCACTCCCCGGTGCAATTCCCCACCAAGAGTCACAGTCTGAGCCTATACAATTATGCATTCTGAATATACCATGTAAATGCATACCTTTTAAAAAGGGAAACATTTAGCAGAGATCAAGTCTTGTTCACTTGATAAAATGAATGAGATGCACTAAAATTAGTAATTTGTATGACTGATGATTGAACATGCACTTGATAGTCTTTATTTCTAGGTTTACACATACTCTACCTTCCGGATGTGTTCCTTAGTATAGCAAGAGCATCTGGRTAGCCATCCATATTGTAATCTCCAATATGAAGTGTAATTGGAAATGAAATTTCCAYTGAAGATTTGTCATTTTGATGTGGTACAAAGCCCCAGAGTGTGTCTTTATTTCTGAAGTCTTGCAAGACTGGAACCCACTGCAAAATAAAACACAAAAAGAACAGCTAGGTAAGGAAATCCATTTTATTTATTTAAACAATTCTATTTAAAACATCTGACATTTCTTCACTGTGTCAGGATTCTTAACCATTTACAAATTTCTAAAGAGGAAATAAGGATTATTTCCTAACTCTGTCACCAAATGAAAAAAATTAATTTGAAGTCTTTTCTATGCACTAAATGATTCCAGAACAGAAAAAAATAGATAAGGTTGTAAAAATAAAGGACCTGTGTTTTGGAATGTGTCCAGCGCACGGAGATATTCAGGAACAATTCCTGAAATTCAGGCTTGCCTGGAATCTGTATGAACCCTTAAGTGTAGATAAACCCAAACCATCAGGGCCTTGAGATCCTGAGTCTCTTTCTTGGAATTGCAAACAACAGGCAGCATTAAAGCTGGAGGAGGGATGCACCCTCATTAAATTTGTGGACAACACCAAATTGGGGGATACAATCAATATGCTTCAGGACAGGATAGCCATTCAGAGGGCACCTAGAAAGACAAGAATGGGCAAACGGGGACCTCATAACAAATCAGCAAAGAAAGTCCTGCAGGGGGGAGTAAATCCCTGCAATGGTACAGGCTGGAGACTGACCAGCTGGGCAGCAGCTCTYCTAAAAAGATGCGTGGGTCCTGGTAACCAGTAAGCTAAAGCTGAGTGCGGCAGCTATGACAGCAAAGAGCATGCTGCACTGTAACTGCTGCCTATGCTCCTGCTGATTGAAGCAAGGGATTATTTCTCTTTATTCAACACTTGTTAGTCTGCATCTGAATCCTGTGTCCAGTTTTGTGCCCCAGGTTCAAGAAAGATTTGAGAATACTGAGTGTGTTTAGAGAAGGGTCACCAAGATAGTCAGGCGTTAAATATTTACTCAAAGGACAGGCTGAGGGCACAGGGCTTGTTCAGCCTCGAGAACAGAAGATTTAGGAGGGACCTAATAGTGGCCTTCTGATACCTGCAAGGAGATAACTGAGAAGATGGAGCCAGGCTCTCTACTGAGACACATGGCAGAAGAACAAGAGACAATGGTCACAGATCGACACAAGGGAGGTTCCAACCTTGTYTAGAGATAAACAAAGATTCACTATGATGATGATACTAAACTTAGGAAAGAGGCCCAGAGAAGCTGCAGAATCTTAGTCCTTGGGGGTTTTCAAAATTTGACTGGACAAAGCTCTAAACWACATGGTCTGAATTCAGTGTTGACTCTGCTTAAAGCAAGAGGCTGGATCTCCTAAGGTTCATTTCAGCTTGAATGATTCTATTATTCATGGATATTTAGAAGTTCAAGAGCTTCAATTCCCCTCCTATCTCCCCAGCAGCACCAGATACTGAACTGTTTGATAAGAAATTAAGATTACAGTATCAAATTGAAAGTACAAAAGAAAMGCAAAGTATAATTTCTCCAGGACAAGCAATAGAATGTATCTGCATTTACTTTCCACAAAGTGCTGCAGAGGTGCTAAATAGGAATTTATCTTAATTAAAATCAAAGTAATTTCATAAGTTGGTATGAAGCTGAAGCACCAGGGTTAACATTTCAATGCTACAGAAAATTCAGGGCCATTTTTAAAGCCAGAAGTAATTTTATATGTCAACTAACTGACAATGCCTTCAAAAGGACAGAAGGGTGCCATCTTAAAGGATCACTATCATCAAGATCAAAAGCACTTAACAGCATCTTAAATGTCTCTCATCCAAGCCTTAATTTAGCTATTTCAGGAACCMGAATGAGATCCCTGACAGCATCGTTTCCTGCTGTCAAGAGACTCCCTCACTAACACAGTCCAGTAATCAACAACATTCCTGCCACATGGCAATTGCATGCGACACGTGTACTGGTCCCTTGAGATTATATACAGCCACATGCATATTAGAGAAGCCCCCAAAATTATTAAAAAAGTGCACTAAGGTCAACTTTGTTTGGATATCACAGATGGCTTAGAAGCCTGGAACAGTTCTGCCAGACACTGCATATACTTAGTGCATGTCTGCCTGTGTAAATGATGACATTTGAACTGCAACGATGATCTACAACTTTCTTGATGAAAATTCAAAATTGATATTAAACATACTTTGACCCTTGCCTCCCCCTCAACCTATGCATGCCTATTTAGTTACTGTTAGCTGCTGAAGGTTTCAATAATCTAAGGAAAGAATTTCCCTCTTAACCTGAGGGAAATTTTTCAAAGGGTTAGATTTCTTAGCACTTATTTGTCATGCAGAAGACAGATGCAACAGTATTATTRCAAAATACTGTAATTTTGAAAAACAGATTGAAATCAGAACCGTGAAATATAATATAGTTTTTACTTTACATGGTATCATTCACACAGYCATTGCAATAGAATCCAGTTACATCCATCATATATTTTCTAAATGTTCCCATGTATGGTAACACTATTTTAAAGAAACAAAATTAAAAATGAATTTTTAGGCGGAAATCCCAATCTGTATTCTGTTTTTACTCTACTCAAAGAGTGATTCACAGAAAGCAATTTTAGAATCATAAGGTCTACAATGAAATGCAGAGATATGAAACAATAGGTGAGCAAAACAGAAACATCACCTATTGCTACCAAGCATGCTACAGAGTAAGATTCATCCATCTCACGGAACCAGTTGTGGGACTTTTGATAACAGCAGTTGTAGAACATTTCAAAAACATCAGTCTTGTTCGATGTGTAACCAAAGCACATTCTAGCACCATACGTAACTTACTCTGATAGTTTAAATTCAGAGTAATCCACACTTCTGGTGAAACTCATTCTGTATATTTCTATCCTAAACAGCAATTCTAAATTGTTCATGTGCCTCAGGGCATATACTTCAGTACAGAAGACAAAAAATGAAAATATGTTTCTCAATAATATAAATCTCCTACTTTTGTATTTATTAATCCAGACAATTACTTTAAGCTTCATGTTTGCTGTTACTATCTTAACAGGAAAAAGACTAAAGCTAATTTTTTTTTCCTTTTACTCTAACATAGAAATAGGTGGGTATAATGAGGACGCACAAAGCTATGTTTTGCAGTTTTCTGATCATATGATTTCTGTTACCTAGCTCAGATGAAAAAACAGATTGAAAAATGGAGTAAGTGTATCTAAAAGAAAATTTAAACGAACRCATAAAATTCAGAGAAATCGAAGATTTACTTCTTCCCCTTCTGTTAAATTCCATTGCATAGTACCACTGATGTCATTACTTAAAACATTTATATAGGTATTTTTACTACTGCAATTAATGATTTTGTAGACTACAATAAGAAAAATATCTTCAAGTGCTTGAAATTTTGTTTTCGAACTCTTCAAATACTTGTTTTTCAACAAGTAGAAGAGCAAATGCTTTATTGCCCTGTGAAAACAGCATCTTTTTCATTTTGAAAAAGATCTCGGGTATTGGAGAAAAATTTAAAACTAGTTGCACTCACCCCACTTAACTCGAAAAGGGTTCATTTCTTTCAGAGTCCACGCTCTTCTATACATTAGGAAAGGCATTTCTTGCTCTAAAGCCTGTTAACAGGTCTTTGAGCCAGAACTATGGGATTAACATCTCAATTTTTAAACTATGGACAGAAACCTATGAAGCACAAACCCCCAGCCAGCCAGCTGCCCACTTCCAGGCCACCTAACACAGGCAGGGAGCCAGCTGTGAGTCAGAAAGCATTYGGAAATTGGTAGCCCACTCTTGGCCAATACCTTTTCTGGAAATGCCAGAGCTTCACCTCCTTTCTATGACAAACACTATCCCATCCTACAGAAAGATGAATATCAAGAGTGGCCTGAAAGAACAGGCCACAGCAACAGAAGTCCTTTTCCCTGGTGGCTCCCCCCCTACTGTACATGTGCATTGTAGTTCGGCTGCACGTAAAAAATAAATCCAGTGATTTCAGGATGCATTAGGCTTTYGGTGCATATGAAGGTCACCTGAATWCCATATACAGTCRAGTAGCCACTATTGCATAAAAATAAATTAAGTAAATTACTAAATACATTACACCATTAACTTACGGTGTTCAAAGCCCAGGAGACGACAATCCCCAACATTAAATTAACAATATAGAAAAAAAGTAACCAAASCAGTAAAAGTCATATTTTTGATGCTGGAATGTGGCTCACAGCCCCATAGCTGCTTTGAGAAAGACGAGCAACTTAGAAATGATGAGAGGATCTTGTAGAATCTGAGATTTATGAAAATTACAGCAGCTGCAACCCTCACCCCCTTTAAACTGTTATAGAGGAACGAGGAAAAACTTCTAACAGTAACCAACTGCAGCTGATAATCAATGCTGTCAGATATACCTCTCYGGCCCAGAGAATGACACCACAAAGACCTGTGGTTTGCTGTAGGATGCACTGCTGTGTTCTACTTCAGAGCTGCTAGATTTATAAGAGGAACAAAGCTATAACCTTTCTGTTGTACAGAGAAAGGTTATAAGAATCATCAAGCCCACAAAGAAACTCTCAAATGAAGGGACTGAAATAATACTGTTTGCCTCAGGAAACAAATGAAAAATCATACTGAATACATGGCAAATTAAAAGAAAGATTAGTCATCTCTAATATCATAATATCTAGAGTTTCTACAATGAAGAGTACCAGGGACTTTAAAACAAGTTTCAGGGA
Source organism: Oceanodroma leucorhoa (assembly GCA_030449065.1). Lineage (NCBI taxonomy): Eukaryota > Metazoa > Chordata > Aves > Procellariiformes > Oceanodroma > Oceanodroma leucorhoa. Next base: position 6,471,448 of record JASVER010000007.1, on the reverse strand, counting down.
AAACTCAGTCTAATTTTCAGAATCTAGATGAGAGATCTGAATCAGCTAGCAGATGAGTCTATAGCTATTGCAGGTGAATTTAAAGAAGYCTGAGGTGTCCTAACACCCGCCACAATCTGAAACAGCGTATGGGATTCTGCTTCAGATCTGACAGCAATTCTTCTGTTGCTATGGAACACTCACATTCTTTTAAAATTTTAGCAGGTCTGTATCTCCTTAAGTCACTTACAGTATTTTGTTGGCCTTTACTTTTGCTCCATCATCCAAAAGAAGAAAATTTATCTGAGAGATTAAATCATTAAATAAATTAAAACCTATGGTGAAAGATCATCATTGAAATAATTCTCCTAGATCTGCTTGGCTTTCCAGTAGCCATCCAGCTGTGCCAAAGACATCATGAGAAATATACTATAGACTGACAGACATCAAACAAGACCTTACCAGAACAACTCCAAAGCCTGACATGCCATTGCATGCCTCTCCACAGCATAATTTTTAGAACCACAAATTCTACAGATGCGCATTTCTGATTGCTGTGCATTTCATCCCAATGCATCATACACTATCATGGAACTGTGTTAACTGTTTTTCATTTGCTTTCATCAAATGTCACAACAAACAAGCAGGAAGGACAGAACCAGGGCCAGTTACCGTAGGCAAAATATTTTTTGTAAGATGGTCATCTAATTTGTGATTTTTCAGGTCTGAGATTAGTAAGTTTTAAAAAAAAAAAAAAAAAAAAAAGGAAACCAGAATTCTTAGCTACACTCTTAACTAAAAAAAAAACCCCACAAAACCCTACAGCAAAAACTGAATAGAGATAATGGCTATATAGCATCTTCTACATTTTCAGTAATAGACTTGCGATCTCTCAGTTTCCCATAGATTCCCTATAATTACCTACCTGTTCCACAAGGGATACCATCCCCTTGTTGAAACACATTCTGCACCACAAGTGTTCATTATTATTTCCCTCAAATTGTAAAGTGATTAAATAAACAGAAGGAATTGACCCTAGTCTGTTGCCATTTCTCATGAAGATTAACTTATTTAGTCAAAGCTCAGAGGTTGGGTCATCTGATCTCACAATGACCAAATTCAATGAAACTAAAACATTTCACTTCCAAATAAATATGGGAAGTAACATGTTTGAATAGATTTCTACCTGAAGGAAACACGCAACACATGGGAAAAATTGAAGACATATGAATGAAGATACTGACRTTTTCCACTGTTTCGGAATGAAAAAGATAAAATGCTTTAGAAAAAAAAGCTCCATCACCTCTAAATGAGTCTAAAAGTGCAAGAAAAGAATATTCTACATATAATTCTTTAAAAAGGTTAGGACAGAACAAGTCATTATAGCATGCCATTTGATACTGTCATTTTCAATTAAAAAGTCACTCTAAAAATATGCAGGGAAAATTGCTTTAAAGTTTCTAAGTAACCCTTAATACTTTTTAATACTTTTTTCTAGCAGGATGAAAGTTTGTTGGATTCTTCACTTTTTAAAATAAAATGACAATATTCAGCTGCTAATTTTTTAACTCAAATGTCATTATCTTGGAAATGATTTTAAAATTGAAACTACACAGTGAAATTGCTAAATTAAGTATAAAAATTAAATATACTGATGAATATCAAAAGTAGTGTGTTAAAAATCTGATGTATTAGTTATGAAATAGTTGACCTCTGTCAAAGAAATGAAATAATGAAGGAACAGAAAAACTGTCTATGTGCAATGTTACTTCAGAGCAGGTTACAATAAAAGACTACTCTGGCAAAATTCTGATATTATGCAAATTGACCCACACCTTCCTCTGCCAGTACTGCATCACTTCCTTCTAGAAATGTGCCATGAACAACAGATAATATAACTTTTTCTTAGCACACTGCCCAGTCATCCACTACTGTCAAGTAACAGCTTTGTATCTCTCAGTGGTACATGCTATTTGTGTGTGGTTGATTTTCACCAGGGAAATTACTTTCATTGAGAATATTTGTCTCAAATTTACTTGAGCAAAAAAACCTCAAATGTCTTTCACTTCTTATATTAACAAGAGTGATGAACTAAATTTAGAGCTAAAGAGCAGTTGTCTTTTGACATAAGAGCATCCCAACTACTCAACAGTGAAATGTAAGCAGCCTGTTACAGCAATATAACCAGTGTAACATGCTTATGAGAAGTCTGTTTGACTAGAAAGCAATGCAAGTATCATGAACTGAGCATCCACTTGCTTCATACAAAGGCTATGACCTGTAAATCAAACCCTACTGTAACACTGTGTATCCAGCAACACTATAATCCATTGCCTCTATTCTGTGTTCACAGGGAATGTAAAAAAAAACCAAAACCAAAACAAAAACAAAACAAAAAACCCCACAAACCCAAACAAACAACAAAACCCAAACCAACCCACAAACAACGAAGCACMGTGTGCACAGGAAAACATGCATTTCTAAGAACAGAGATGCCAAGATTAGAAGGCTGAAAGAGATACATTACCAAATTTAGAGTGAGTTACTCTTTCTTACATTGATGGTATATTCCATCCTGGTTATACTTCCTTGACTGACTGGTAACTGCGTGCTTTCCTTTCCAATACAGAGTGATTTTTTTGCTAGTAGGAAAGTATGCTATAGCCTATCTAGAAATTCTGACTCTTTAAACGAGAAAATCTACACTATAAACTTGGGCTGCAGACCGTAATAMGCAGCACTTTATCAAAGTATGTACTGTCCCTTGAGCAAACATTACATTCACCTATAGATTCTGAAMTATAGGTCAGAGAGGGTACTACTTACACAAAAAAACTCTACTTTGGTCAGTAAAGGAATATTCAATAATTCATAACTGGTTAGAAACATCTATAGCACACATTACAAACTTCTGTAAGTACACTACAGTGGGTTTTGCTGTCAGATACAAGCAAGTACTTTATAGGTCACCTTGGCCTTTAGGTTCACATTGCTAWATATGAATTTCGTAAAAACATTTAATAAGGCATCAAACAAACATTAGGTTAATTTATTKTAAGCTGTAACTTTATGACAAAGCAGGGCACTGTAAATACTTGAAACAGATTAGCACACATTTTAAAATAAATGAATACATAGTAATCTATTACATGAATTATACCATGTCTCTCAAAACAAGTAGTGTCATGAACAAACTAAGCTGAAATAGCTTAATAGAAACCCAGGCCTGAAGATACATAGCCTAAACAAGTCTTCATATACCATTTGGAAATCTACTTAATTAATAACAATCAAAGACACAGTAGCAATAAGGGGTAAGAGGTGTGGGCTGGTTCAACTTGATAAATGTGCGTGTGTATAATATATGTATTTTTAACTATAAAATTACTCCCTACCTTAAAACTGAAGAAGCTTATTTGAATTACTTAGATCTCTTTCCAACTCTTAACACAAACCTTGTTTGTCATATTGTGCTAGGGCAGTTATGGTGCCTAGAATGCAGTGTTTTACAATCAAGCGACTCATCAGAAACTTCCGTAATTTTCTTGAGTAGAATTATCCATTATATAGAATTCTAGGTATGCAACCTCTCCCACCAAACCCATATTTTTTTTAGATAGGTAATAAATAAGTAAATAAATAGAAGTCTCTTATTTGCAATAATTACAGGTGAGGAAGTTTCATTTTTCTTTCCTGAAAAATAATTTTCCTATTTCATATTATTTCCATAAAGCACAGTATTTTCCTTTGTCTTTGCAATTCCAAACTCACAATACCTGATCCAATCCTAGCTTAGTTAAGTAGATGGCACTTTTTTGACATGTTCTATCTTCACAGACTGGTAATAAATGTTCACTTTGTCCATCCCCATCTGCCAAAGAGAAAAAAAGACTGTCAGCTTTGTATTTGCAAAATCAGAAACCCTGTTTGCAAGAGATAATCAGCTATGAATAATTTATATTTTTTAAATGTGAAAAATTACATAAGATAAACTAGACCTTTTAAAAATCCCTAACCTAATGATCTAATCGGGTCTTTTGTTTGAAGATTGTCTTTGTTGATGCATTTTCATCTTGACCCATAATATACAGAACGTTTTAAATTTTATTTCTGACAATAATGTGATATATTTAGAAAAGYAAGTGCTTAGTGATTTACTCAATCCCTGTATTTAGTTTGGAAGAAAATTAACTTTTATATAAATCTACCATCACAAATCTACCATACAAACTTATTTAATTTTCTAAACTAGTTTTAAAATCCTGTGCTGTTAGCAAGACTAAGAAGAATCATGAGCTCACATGTAATATGTTACCTATATTAAGAGATAAAAAACAACACTGGAAAGTTGACTAACACAATGGCTAATAAATTCCGGGCTTACAGAATTAGGCAAACCTGAGTAATTTACAGATTTTCAAAAATCTTTTTCAAGCACATTTAATCCATATATTCCCAAAACCTTTAGTAGAATAATGACCTTTTAATGTTTAAACAAGTACTGTCTATTTGCATCTAGAATTCTGACACACAGAGCATATGGGGGGGGGATCAATTTACTGCTCRTTATCTACTCCAGGAGAAATCCCTATGTTCCCATTTTGACCTGGCAGCCCTGCCTAGCAGACTCAGAAATACACTGCCCTCCTACTAAGGGATAAGCCACCACATGTTACCTTGTATGGGCTGAGAAGGAATAACAGAGAAATAGTCGAATCTAAGCAGCCAAAAAGCAGCAGCTAGAATTGCTGCATTAACGACTACCGCTGCAAAGTCCTRATTATAACCACACTTGACTTCCTAGAGAGATCGTACGCCCCAGCCCAGGAAAATTTCAGGGAATCTGCTTTTCCAGGCTATGAAATCAAAGCTCATACTGTAATAAAAAAATTCATCTTTCCAAATTGCTCCTTAGCCCATACAGTTCTGAGGAGCTGGGTAATAATATTTTAGGTGGATTTTGTAAAGTTGCTTGACGAAGTCTCCTTAGTCAATATGCAAAAACTAGATCATCTGCCAAAGTCACTGAATCTCTTATGCATTTCCCAATATACAGCCTAAACGTTCCATTATACTTTACCCATACTATAAGAAATGCTTTCTCAGCCTGCCAAATTATATTTTTATGAAGCTGAACCTCCTTTTAGCATGTGTGTATCTATCTATCTATCTATCTATGTATAGTTAAGTTTTCTAGGTCCCTCATTATGTAAGGAATTCAGGAGATGGAAAGTCAGGTTACAAGGGGGAGGAGTGATGAAAATATCAGACTTCCCCAAATATCTCCAAGTGATAAAGCCAAACAGTCACCTTTAGTGGCTTCCTACATCCCATCTGCCTCATGAATTATTCTACCTCACCACTAAACCCCTCCCAAATTATCACGGCAGCTCTGTTATCAAGGATAAGCAATTTAGGATGCTGAGTAGCCCAGGAGCTAGAAATCCAGTAAGTTTGCATCCAAAGAGATGGGAAAGGAAATTACCACTGAATAGAGAAATTAACATAGCAACTATTGAATTTGATCAGTCTGAAATCAGCACCAATTTCTCAAGCTATTTGTTTTCCTTCTGCATCATTCAAGAACAACAATTAAAACATGTTACTTTAATTTTTGCTTACATGAACTAGAATAAAATACTATTTAGACTGCAGGCTTTCTCTAAACTTAAAATGGGAGAAATTTTAATTTGCAGATTATAAACTATGGAAATGTTGAAGGCTTTGCTAGAACAGAATTAAGTTGCAGAGATGTAGGTGTTTTGTGAAATAAAAAATTTAAATTAAGCCCTAATCTTCTAATCACATTCCTACAGAAGTTTCAGTCTAAAGTCATTTTAGAAGATTTTCAATAATGCATGAGGACAAAGAATCTTCAAATACTAACTTCTTTTCTTGCTCTTTATTAGTTAGAAAGGGACAAGGACAAGGATGTTCTCATTTTAAATTATGCTATGGAGCAGAGGAGAATTGCAAACATTCATCGTGTTATGCTGATAACTCAGTTTGATAGTTTTAGTAATTAATGTTCAATAACACTGCAGTATATCAACAAGAACAACCTACGTAGCTTTAAAGAATAATGAAACTACAGGGCAGTAAGAAGGATGGAACTTTCACATAATTAGATAGGAAGCCACCATCTTGCAGATGCAAGTGTTCTAGATAAATTAGAAGTTTAAGAGTAAGATTTGATTAAAATAATTCAGTACAAYCAATGAATGAATAGAAAGTAAATATGCATCAAAAAATATACCTTTGCCCCTGCAACTGATAATAATATGATACATATTCCATATTAGAAGGACACAGTTTCCCCATTTCCTTTGACCAGAACCTACAGGACCATTTATGTAACTTTTATTATGGGCTCAGTTGCAATTTCTCTTCAATTCTGTGTAACATATATTTAAGAATCCAATAGTTAAAAATTAAATTTGTACAATAAGAGAAAAATCTGTTGGAAATTTATAGCACAGTTTTAAGAAAAAAGTTTTATTTTTAAAATAAATTTTGTCAAGAAAAATCCTGAAGACAAGGAGTCTGAGGGGTCATTCTTAAGCTCACCTAGATCTCRAATTATTGCTGTATTCACCCTCCAAAAGTTTTTCAGCTAGAGATATCCATCTTATGAATACTGGTCTGTTGGTTTTGGGTTTTTTTTGATGTTGTTTTTTGGTTTKGGGGTTTTTTTGGGGGATGGTTTKGTTTTGTTTTGTTGTTCCCTCCCCTCCCCCACACTACTCAGTGCTCAGCTGAATTTAAAGATAAGAAATGAGATATAAACATGTTAGTCCAATAAATYAGTATAATTACATTTGTTTTAGACATAGATGTCCAAAACTAAATTTTAAGCTAAGTTTGTGTGTTGCTGTACATTTTCAAATCCTTAAATCAGTTTGTATTTTAAAATTTTAATAAAATCCATTTTATATGGCTCTACAAAACCATGGCTTTACAGTGTAACACTTTTATTTTGAAGTGATATAGATTGTGGGGTTCAACTAAAAGTGACCACATGGTGAGGTGATTGAGGATGCTGAGCTGTCTAAAAGCACTTCCATTTCCTTCCCTCCTCAGAAGTGCATGGCTCCCATCAGCTGAGTTAGATCTAAAATGGCTCACTGTGGAATCAAGTAAGAATTACCACCAACACATCGGAGAAAGTAGAAAAATAGGAGCAGGGAAAGGAAAGGATAAGCTTGGACCACATAACTATTGATTTATAAGTGTTTAACAAGTTGCAGAACTGCCTTCACAGTTGAGCACAGAAAAACTACCAACTTCAAAAGCAGGTATTAGAAAGCAGAATCTAAATAAAAGCACCTTCTTTAAAACTTCTTCATGTGGCTCCTAAGTGTAGAGTTTTCCATGCATTTTGTATTCACTTAAAAAAATAATTAAGTAATTCATGTTGCTTTTGACAAGGTACCCAATTTACATAGAAATTACCTCCTGACATTTACTTGTCATACTGGATGATTAAAGTACAGCTGCAAGTATTTTACCTATTATGTGCTTAATACATAGAAAAAGATTATTTTTGAAAATAAGGTATTTRTTTAGACATAATTAAAAATTAATATGTTCTATATACTGCAAATGAGAATTGTACCCATTATGCCTGACTAACACAATGACCAAGAAGAACRTAGCAAAGGAAAGCTGGAACAACTAGAGCATCTAACTTTCCAACGGGCACTTTATAAATCTGCCTCACTGAAGAACTTCATAACTGGTAGCATTTTTCATCCAAAAGAAAGGGTTAGGTACATATTCGTACCGTAGAGCAGGCAAAACAAATTTTTAACTTAAAAGGCATCAAGTGAAGCACCAACAATGAGAATGTAGCTGGAAATAGGACATCAATGAAACAAGAATATCTTCTGAGTCGTAGCAGAGTAGTTTAAGAAAACTCACAATTGGTTAAATACTGTATTACAGAAAAATAGCAATCAAAAGAAGGAAAGCCCAACATTCTTCATCTCTATCATACTATTATCTCTTATTTCTTCTCTAGTTTTTATTTCTAATGCACATCTTACGATGTGCAGATCCATCTTTTACTGTTGAGGTTATTTGACCAAAAGCAATTTTCTGAAGAAAAATCAGAGTGTGCCAAAAAAAGATAACACRCATTTTACAAATCAACTGCAGCAGTTGTAGTTTTTGACAAAAATAAAAAAGGATAGGGATAAAACCCACCTAGAATATTGGTTAAAACTGTAGAAWAATTTATTTAAATGCAAATCTTGCATCAATCTTTGTTCAAAAAACCCAAGAAGAAAAAAAAAACCTCCCCAAAAAACAGCCCTAAGCACAAAGTTAAAGCAGAATCTGTTTCACTATCCATTGCCATTTTAAACTGTCCTCATCTGTAATAACCAGAAATGCAATGTTTCCTGTGTTTCTGAGGCTTTTCCGAAGGCACTATGTGAAACCAATATATATATAAAGTAACTAGGCTGATGAGGCAGATAGGCCCTGCAACAGAGAAAAGACAGAATGTAGCCCTCCACTACCAAATTGKTTTTTTTTTAAGAAAAGACTGCTAGTGAATTATGAAGTTCTTTCACACTTTAAGAAAAAAAGTTACATACATAGTGAACTTCTTCCCAAACCAAGATGTATGAGAGAGATGCTTTTAAAGCAAACAGGCATATAATTTACTTAGCATGAGTAAACATAGGCAAAAAAATACTCAATCCAAATCTTCAAATTCCTTTATAAACATAGAAAAAGGTGTCAGAAAAGTGGTATTTTGCAACCAACTTCAAGGGTTATTAGATGAACTTTCCAACATGGGCTTTGAAAGAAAAACAGAACCTGGGGAAATGACAAGTACTGTGATCACTCAATTCAAAACTGGTTTGTAATACAGCGAGATAAAGTTGTAGTTATGAAGAGCAAAACAGCTTTTTGTGGGTGTATGATCCAAATCTTTTTACTTTAAACAGCTATGTAGTTCTGCTGCAGTGTAATCTTACTTCTACTCCTTTAAAAACAAAAACTGAATCAACTTTTTTTTTTTGAGAGACTGATTATTATAACTTATTACAGTTGTGTTAAATGAAAAGAAATTGTTTTCTAGCAAATAAAAATAAGCTAACTTATGCAGGCTAAGACAGTGAGAACAGTTTAGCTTCCATAATTCTGAACTTGATGCTACATAAAAGCAAGGCACTTCATATACCACGAAGTCCTCATGGCTTGAGAACCTACTGTTCTCTCTTGAGAATACACATTCTAAACTAGCTGTGGTCCCTGTATTATTACAGACCTTCTGTCAGTGCAGTTTTCCCAGTTCCCTTCAAAAAGGTGAGAAAAAAAATGTCCTCCACATAGTACAATAAAAGCCAAGAAGTTTTCCTCTGCTGTTGATTTAAAGTCCAAATAAGTATAAGGCATCTCTTAATACAATACATCCTAATGAAGCTTTATATCTCACCATACATATAGCTTGCTCACATCCCTCCCTCATGGCTTTGCACAGTTCTCATTCTCCTTTGTCATGAGCCTTTCGTTTAAAGTTCTAAAGAATAGTAAGAAAAAAAAGGAGGGAAAAGCCCTGTTATGGTAGTGCTCAAAACAATACCCTTCTGGGGCAGGCAAGAAGACTACAACCAGTACAACTGAGACTGATATTCAAACAAAATAAAGGTTTGTTTGAAAGCTGATTATCTTAAATTTATCTTCTRAAGTAACAAAATTACTAGAATTCTTTTGTCACTTTCTGCGTTTAGGTGTTCAACGAGATGGTCATGACAGAGACAATTACCATAAATTACTAAGATAATTACACATTATTAAAAGAATCCGTTGTCAGATGCTTTTAGAAAATGTGAATCACAACTTCAAAAAACAGATGCAAAGAGCTTTTTCAGATGATTCAAAGTTCCGTARACATTAAAGAAATCCTTTTAACACTCTCCTTCACACTAAATCAGTTCTGACTTTAAGTCTGTCTATAGCCTTCCAAAGAATCCATATTCACACCTCCACTGCAAGAAAAGCATTTAAACACAGCATGCCAGCAAACTGCACAAAGAGACTTCCAGGCTGCATCTGATCCAACAGCGCGGTCTTCTATCTTAAATGGAAAGACTGTATCAAACGTACTAACTGGAATCCAAGCAGGAAAAAGAAATTAGGTTAAATACAAATGAGACCCTCCCTGCACACTAAACAAGAAGTAGCACTGAAATTCCTGTTGTAGTTTATGCTGAAAACTACTAGTTCCAACTATCTCATATTGTTAAAACAGAAACCACAAACACTGACTGCACAACTTAGAATTATCTGATGTTACACATTTAGAAAGCTCATATGGCATCAAACCTTTACATGCTAACAAATGAAGGGGATAACACTAATTAAAGCAAGCCACTTGTGCAACTAAATTTTGGGTTGAGAGTTCTTGTTATATTAACTGTGAACATTGTCAGAGAAAAATTCAATCCTGAAGAGATTAAGTTGTTCAACAAAGAATGAATAAGCAAGTGGCATGCACACCACTCCCTAATTTTAGTATTGGAAAGAAAGCAAAGTAATTATTAAYGTACAAGCCCCTTTGACAAGAATTGGTATGATGTAACATCAAATTTTTTTTCCAGGAGATGTTACCATTTGTCAGCAACATGTGAAAGAACTTGGCAAAACAGGGGAAACAGCTGTCCATCCCGCCGCCAAAATGGACACGGCTTTGGAACAAGGTTTAAAACTAAGTGGACGAAAATATCTCACTGTATCCAAGTCATAATAAAGACTTGGAGAGAAAGAAATAACTGCATTAGTGTATAGCTATGGCCTTAAACATCTTTTTCTAGAAAGAACTGTCAAAAATTATAGAAATTTAAAAAGTAGGACTAATATTAAAATGAAAAGGTATCACTGAATAGCATTGCTGGTTACCAATTAACAAATAAGACAGATTTAGTCTCTGAATACACTTTCATGGACTCAAATACMCTTTCATGGACTCAAAACACAAGTGGCAATTAACTTGGTATGTCTCTATGCACCGCTGTTTCAGATGAACTGAAGTGCATCTGTTCCTAAAACAACTTCTTCCTTACCTAAAGTCACTCAGAATTCTTTATTACCATCAGCTTTTATATCTTTTTAATCCAAACTGATCACAGTAAGAACAGTTTTCYGCATATGCAGAGCATTTCAAACACAGAAGTATTGTCTTTGTGCATCTCAAGCTTCTTGGAGAATCCTTTTATTGACTACAGGAGCACTAATACATTTTCACAACACAGTGTTCAAAAGACAATTGCTTTATAAAGGGGTTATTTACTGAAACGCACCATTAAAATTTTCCTTTGATACATAGCTACTAYTACATCTGAGGATGCAGCATTCTGAAGAGAAGGAAAGAACTAAAGAAATTCACATGCTAAAAYGAAGTTGATACACAAAACTAAAAGCTACAAAATTGAAATGCAACTTCAGGCAGAAAAGCAGTGCATTTAAGATATCATCAGCTGCAGGATAATCAAGTCTACTTTAAACAAAAATCTTTCACCAAAATGCATTTTACAGTGCAATGAATGGCTTAAACCCCCAAAGGTTAGGCTCTTTGTTATCCTATTAAACATAATTAACTGGCAATAATGAGCTATCATTTCCTATGAGAAAAAATGGTAATTTCTACCATATGTCATACAAGTAGTTAACATACATGGAACAGTTCAATTACTTGGTAGAGAGAAGAACAAAAAKATTGTCTTAGGATTATTAGTTGGATAACTGGATTTTAAACATGAGAAAAATTTGAGCTCAAGTCCCTAAAAGACTTGGATAGAACTTTAACAATCCCAWTCCATGCTTTATCAAAAAGTAAGCAAGTTTGCATAGTAGGAGTAAACACAGACTTCATAAATTAGGGAAGACCACACAGATAAAGGCTCAGCAGCAGCTAAGAAAACAAATGGTGAGTAAAACATAAAGAACTGAGGTGGAGTTGGCTAAATGCTACCTTGAGAAAGTAAAAGTTGTGTTGTGTTTACTTATGAGGACACTATCAACAGTATGATCTAATTTGGTTTCAACAAGCTATTTTTTATTCTCTTTACATACAGGCTGCAACAAATTTCTTTGCCTAAACTAAACAAAATCAGTGACTGATTAATCAAACTTTTACATTCTTAGATCAGGTATCACAAAGAATGATTTATCAGTTGCCACTAAACCAACTGAACCAATCATAGCTGAATAGCAGCTATAGCATTAAACGCTCCTACGTTTGAACGAATTAATGGACTGTGTAAACAGCACAATATCATACGCTAATTGCTTCTGGATCACTACCTTGAAGATGTATTTCATTAATCTTTAATGTAGCAAGAAAATAGCAGGTTTGTGTGTCCAAAATATGGTTCACATTCATCTCGCTACTAAAAAAAAATTGGTCGTTTTCAGTGTTCCACTGAAACCCTTAAATTTCTTTAACAAATACAAAAGTTTCCACTATTTCAAGTGACAATTATTAAAACTCTTTATAATTGCAATTATTTATCAGAATTCTAGCCAACATCTATGATTTCCTCTAAAGACCGTACAAGCAGATCTTATAAAAAGCCTCTGCTAGCATACAGATAACAACAACGGAGGATTAATCATTTTTGCTATAGCAACCACTGCACTGCAATTACCATAGTGACATGAGAAGAATAGAAAAAGTAATAATGAGGAGCTCTTACTTGTTTGGAGAAATGTGTCAGCCAAATAAGTGCAGAATTCTCTAGTGCCCAGCTCTGCTCACCTTAATCAATTGAAATGCCATTTGTAATAAATATGTCACAAAGCATTTCTAATTTATTTTTAAAAGGGCAATACAAATTTGTCAATTGTTCACTGTCCTTCGGTCAGGTTAATGTACCAATCATTGTTACCATGTAACAGAGGGGAGTGCTACTTATTTTAGAGGTTCCAATTTAGACRTAAAGTCTAAGGTCTACTACATTACCATAAATAATATTGATATATATACACCTGCTTTTGCATATTTTTCCATTAGAATATACACACACACATATATACACATGTATGTATATAGGGAAATGTAGTAGACCTTACAGATACAAATACATAGATGTATACAAACATACATTTGCGTATCTTTCATGGAAAAAAAAATATCTCTATTATTTGAGTACTTCAGGAACACTTGGGGCAAAGATTACACTAACATCTGTGACAGTTTCTCATGAGTCACCTAATTGTTTTTCCAGCTCCACTTATCTAAATAATTTCTACTTGACAGCTGTTGTTCAACCTGCCTAGTTTAAGAAAGGAAACCTTACCCAAAATTAGYTGCCTTTGGAGGTTCTCAGTCAGGATCTTATTCAAAACTCCCCTCTTTTTTCAAATGACAGGTAAATGCTTACAGCTGGAGAGAGTACTTCAAAATAAAACTTTTGGAAGCAGGAAATAATGTTAGACAAAGTCATCTTTTGAAACAAAACACGTTTTGCTAAGATGTAGATGTGACCAATAAATCACAACCTTGGACTGCAGAAGTGCAACAGTGTACAAATAGAAAGGTGGTGTACATGAGAAGGCGGCAGCACAAGTAACATACTCCCAAGCTCATGTGTGGACCCGACATCATTCCAGAGTCTAATAYGCACAAGGTTAAGTAAATGAGAAGTGGCAGAGAGTGAAAGCACAGAGAAATATGGAATCCTTTGAGACCTTTAGCAAATAGCAAGGCTGGCACATCAACTATGACAGAAAATGTCAAGAAAGGGGAAGAAAATAAAGGCAGGCAACACAGAAATTAAGAATGTAACAGGCTTGTGACCGTATATTGAATGTGTTTCTAGTCACAGCAGCTGTATCCCAGTGCCAACAGTGAAGATGCTTGCAGCATGCATAGAGTAGAGTGAGAGTGCTATGGTATGTTCCGCTTAGTGTATCACACACAGTTTGGCAAAAGCTACTTAGGAAGAAGGTAGCGCAATCTTCTAAAGCATCTCATTTCACATTTTCATTGTGCTATTTTGATTCGTTGTGCAATGAAACCTCTTTCAGGCCCCATTACAGATAGCCAAATTACTATTTCAAACTGCAAACCATCATACCTTAACTTCCTTTGACTTATGACAATCATTATTTCATCATTTTTGAAATGGAAAATTGAAAAAAAGGAGATGTTCAAGCCCGACAAACCATTTCTAGTAAGGCATTTTCTTTAACTTCAGCTCACTACAAGCAGAATCTGTATGATAAATGCCTACCTTTTGAAGTATTAAACATATGCAGACATAGCACAGTGGGTAAATGTAGTTACTCTGATACAGTGTTATGCTAGTAATGTGAGATTTTGCCTCTTTATTGTTAGTCTGGTGCAAAACAAAAAATTCTGGAATGAAAGTGAACATGAGCAGAACTCAACTAAGATCCTCCTTTGTATTAAAAGTTTTTCTCCTCCTACCAATTACTGTATAGCCACTCTTACACAGAACTATTTCACTGTAGGTAGGATTTTTTGATGGTGGTGGGGTATTATTCAACTTTCTTCAGTCTGCATTTCATAAATAACATGGAATTTAGAATTATATCCCTTCATTACTCATACACGTTTTTTTAGTACCATATTCACTTCAATATTCTCTAAAACTTTGTTCAATGAGAAAATAAATAACTATTTGTTGTCTTGATTATTGTCTCCATCCGGTTTGCCATATATGCTGTTCCTCTACATTTATTTGCATTCATTTCTTAGGTCCCCGCACGCATTTTCTCCCATTGTATTCATCCTTACTAGAAAGATTGCTCCACTACTGCCTCACACTAGTGCTTTGCCTACGAATTTGATGATAATTAGCAGAGCAGAGTATTAAACAACTGGTGATGGAACTTCAAACCAGCAGGCCTCCACGGGTAAGCTAGCTGTACTGGCCATTGTCTTTCATAACCTTGGCTGTTCCAAAACCACACASTGTACTGCACTGCTGTATCACTGTGCATTCAATTTATCCACATTTTCAGAACTTTAACATTTGAACAGTTCCACTTCTCTTTGCAAAAATATCCCAGGGTTTATTAAAATTCCATTAATTATGATACATTTCTAGAATTATCATATATCATTTGGGCTCATTAGCTACCTAACATAGAGATAAAATTATCCTACATAAAGATTGCTTTCCACATTGCCACTGTTAAGGGGAAAAAAAAAATAAAAAAAATCGGATTTCTACTTAGTACCTATTAAGACACATTATTCAGAACATCAGCTTGGAAAATGGTTACAGAAAACTCAACAAATTAATTTTTTTTTTAACTGCAAAAAACGTAGTACTCTATTCTTTCCTTCAGATATATTATATATATCGTGTTTATATATGTAGATAAACAGTAACAMATTTTCAAAACCTTTTACGAAGATTTTAGGAATTATGTTAAACATTTCACAGAAGAACCCATTTACTATAGATCTGTAAACCCATCCATAGTTGCTAGATAAGGATCTAAGCATAATTAACTATCCAGCAGGTGTCTTCTAGTTAATGTCAGTAAACAGCTTTGCTAGAACTCTTAAGAATACTTCTAAGTGGCAGCATAGAGCAAGAGAATAGAACTCTGGGTCTAAGACAGAGTCTGACTTTTAATTTAAAAAATTGTCACTTTTTTTAAAACAGATTTTAAACCAAAATGATGCAACAAGGCTACCATTTGACAACATTTAAAGACAGGCTCAGTCTCACAATTAACAAGCGTGTTGTATAAACATAGTAAATTAGTTAGAATAGAATAGTTCTTTAAGAAGTTGTTTAAATTCAATAGTGTCAGCAGAATCAGGCCTGTAGCACTTTTCCTGGGGTTGCAAAATTCTTATTTTAGTGCACAGAAGAAAAAGTATTTTTTGGAMTACAAAACCAACATTTCCTGTTCTCCATAACATGACACACACATTGATAACCCACAATTGACTGAAAAAGTATATTCTAATAGAAAAATACAGGCTTTCACTAATCCTTGCAAAACCAGATTTACATATAAATTACATTTTTCTTCTGTCCAAAAGCATTCCAGAATTTTCAATTAAAACCATTAAGATTTTACCATGTTTCACAAATCTTTATTCAAGTCATTTTAATTCATTTACATTTTGGCTTTATTAGTCTGTACAAGTCAAGAATTAATGAACATTTACTCAAATGAACATTTACTCCTTCTGAACAAGATTATGGAAAAAACCCAAAATAACGATAAACAAAATACATGTCTGATAAAAGTAAGTTTGGCGTTGTACCGCGCCTCAAAGCAACAGCCCTTAAGTGTGGCAATCAAAAGTAGATACATGCGATGCGGAATGTACTGGGACAGCCAAGTTGAATTTAATTGAAGTTATTAATAATTATTCCCAGATATTTCAAGATTTACAGTCAAATAGATATAACACCTTAAAGTAAAAAAACAAACAAACAAACAAACAAACYCCACAACTTTTAGAGCTAAAAATCTTTATTTGTTCTTTGATTTAGAATAGCTAACCAAAATATGAAAAAGAAATAAACACTCAGGATAGTTTAGAAGAATAAAACTCACCAAAATCTGCAAACACGGACTGTCCAATAACTTTCATACCAGTAGGCGCTTCCTTGCTTTTTTCAGCTTTAGAGAAGTTCCCATCCTATCAAACAGGACAAAGATGATGGAAAAACTGAATTGCAGACTAAGTGATAACATTTTACTTTTGAACCAAAGAAAATACACATCAATAAAAAAGCACTTAAGTAGATAATAAAGAGACATCTCAGCTATGGAAAAAAATGCACTCTTTGAAAATTGGGACTGAGTTTTTGCATTTCTAATCCTTCATGGAATCTTATGGAAATCCAGTAACAGTAATATTCAGATACAATTGTCCATGTATTTTGCTGTGTTATAAGGAAGASATTGGGTTATTGCAGCAACACAATMTAAATCATAATTCATTATGAATACTAATGTGCATTTATGCATATTGACATGTGATTTTATAGATATATGTAATATATAAAAACATACTTGCACACCTGTTAAAAATTGCTTCTGATTTTCCTTCTAATTAGGAAATAACTTGATTTTACATTAGGCCTAGTTTAGGTCTTGTTTTAATCACCTGTTATTAAAACCCAAGCCTATAGAAAACAATATTCCAGTATTTCATCAGAAAAACAAAAGAGGAGTGCTGGATCCTTGTTTATCGTAGAACTGGATCACAACTGGAACAAAACCATTTAAAACGTTAAGTTTTTGTAGCCAAGTAAGATGACCTAATGCCCACTTTTCTAGTCATTGCAATCAGCTCATATAAAGTGCTATGCACACAAGTATACTTAAAGCCATTGAGACAAATTATACTGTTTTATGGATTATGTATAGTTATCCATATTGCTTTTTCATGTCATGTTCAGTTTGTAGACTTCAATGCTGTTGAAGATGCAACTCTGGAGACAGAAAGTGGATGTTTGACCATGTATCTTTACCTTGACATATAATTTATAATGACTTAGATGAGAAAAAAAAAATAAAAATTGATGCAAATCATCTCCATGCAGAAGACTAGGCCCTGTGCTCAGTTGGTCAGAAAAGCATATATCATACAGACAAATACTTTAAAAGCATTTTATGGTGCATTGGTGAAGGGAATTACTTGGCCTAGGTTTGTAGAGCAATTCAACAGGTTTTAATGGATCAATTAAGGTATTTTAAGATTGCTATATGTGTACATATATTTCATAGGTATGACATATTTTACTGGGTTGATTGATTCCAAAGAATACAATTCTTTCTTTCTAAAGATAAGCAAATCTACGCATACAAAATATATAATACAGGATAATATTTAGAATACATGAGATACATGAGTTTGGAAAATCCAAAATTTGTAAGAAAATTAAAAAAAAACACCTACAGGAGACAGGTCAAATGCCTTGTGTAGTCACTAACACTCAATCCCTCAAGAATCAAATTCATCAAAGTCTAAACCTGTTCATTTTTAAGTCTACATAAAAACTAGAAATATAGAATTGACAACTTGCTGCTTTAAAAAAAAAAAAGGAAAAAAAGTGTCTACACCTTTCATTACTTTTGCCTAAAAGATAGTGTTCAGAGAATATCTGGCAGCTATTAATTTTTTTTTTTTTTTAAACTTTTTCAGTTCAGCAGCTGGTTGAAGATGGCCACGTTGTCACAGACAAGACTACATTCTCCATTCTACAGTGACTCACTGTGATATAATGGATAAATTTTCAGGTAAATAAAACCTAAAAAACTCATTCCTTAGCTAATAAGAAATACATTAATCACTTTCTATTATAACAAAAAAGTAAACTTTTAACATACACATGCTAAGATTCTTAACTATAGTCCTTTTGGATAATCGATTTAGTATAAAGGATAGACTTAGTTTCAAATCAACTAATTTCATTAATTGTTATTATCAATGAGGTTCTTCACTGACCCTGGCCAGGTTAGGCAAGACAAAAGCAGAACAGCAATAAATAAATAAATAAATAAATGAAAATAACCCATTGACCGATTTCTCCCCAACCTTGAATTGCATTTGTGATATTTGGTTAACATAGGACTCAGGATTTTCTCAACTGTAACTTACATATATATTGTAACAGTTAGAAGTTATTTTGAACCTCTGTCCACAAAATCTTACCCAAGACTTGAAGTTATAGCGCTAAGAAAGCTTGCTTAAAGAAATCAAACTTTTGAGACAGCAAGGATAAAAAATCTGATCAGCCTTTTCTTCATAAATCACCATGCTAAGTGGCAGTAACCTCCTAGAACAGCTGATGACACACCAGGACTCCTGGTAAGGTATATGAACGCTGTCTGACTGATTTACTTAGCAGTCATGTTAAAAAATCTGCAGAGGAACTTACGCTGAGTAAAAGATCTCCAGTGATATTCTGCAGTCTAAATGCAACAGTGCAGTTAGTGCCTCAACACTGGTTCACTCATTCCTGAAACACGGAATATCAGATGACTTTTTTTTTTTTTAAACTTGTCTGTGTTTTAACAGAATGGTTATTTGGGTTTTCTCTCTTACCTTATTTACCCATGTCTCAAACTGAATGTTTTGTGAATTTGGTGATGTAGTAAGGAACAAATCTGCAAGGAAAAACGTAAGAGAAATAACATATTTAACATCAGACTACACACACAAATATTTGATCACTCAATAAAGATATATAACTTATTTAAAAATATACTACCTATATTTTACAAGTTATAAATATCTTATATTCCAGTGATGTTTAGATGTATATATATTAAGCAAGAAAGATTGAAAAACAAAAACCCCAAAAACTATTTTCATCCCTCATACTCTTCTGTATATATAAAYATACCTTCTGTACTCAACTTCTGCATTTGTATAGTTTATACATAGATTAAGTTAGCCTCACATGAGCTAGTAAGTGCTGGATGTTATATATGCACACTGAAGAACGTTTCTTAATATCAAAGACAGAGACAGACCTCAAAGCTAGAAAAAAAGTATACATAGTTATATTTCTGGTAAGTCAAAATTAAAAATAAAAACCTACCAACCACCCTTTTATTTTGGGTATGTTGAATTAAGCAACAGATATACTGTTGGCAGGAGGAGAAAAGGAGATGGAGAAATATTCCAGGCTTCCATTACACTAAAATTCACTTAAACATCGAAACAATGCAAAAGAGTGCTTCAGAAGATTTATCTGACAATGCCTACTTAAAGAGGAGCTTATTCATTACCATTTAGGAAAGCACCCAAATTAGAAAAATGGGAAGAAAAAGCTTTATAAAGGAGGTTTAAAAAAAAAAAAAAAAAAGTGGGGGGGTTTTAAGGGGGAAAAAAAAAAGTTATGAAGTCCAGTGTTAAGTAGTCCAGATTTTAAGAAAACTACTCTCTTAGATTCAACCAGTTGTTTTCTTTTTCATTGTCCTCCTTCCCCCACCCCAATTTAAAAATATCACTATTTGAGTTAGAAACAATGGTTACTTCGTAGGCAGAAAAACAGTGATAAAAAAAAAAAAAAAAAGAGAGAATATTAATGCTTTACCCTGAAGTGGTTTACTGAATAAGCAGGTGGACTGCTGTACAGGGAATGTCAAATGGCACAATAAGGGGTATTGTCTTCTGCGGGGGGTGGTGGTGGTAGTGGAACCCAAACCATAAGCCTCACACCAAACAGACAAATAAAACCAAACCAAAAAACCCACATACACACAAAAATAACAACACAGATTTTGCTTACAGATTTCTCCCCGCCCTCCCTCCAGCTTTAAAGTTGTACCATTTAATTTTATTCCCCTGAATACCTGAAATAGCAATTTCCTTTAGAGCATACACATAAAAGGCATGATAGTGTGTTTCATTGGAATGAATTATATTGATACTTCTTGAAGGCAAGAGAGAGAGAGAGAGAAGTAATGGAAACAATCTGAAGATATCATACATATAACTTAGAAAACATATAAACTTTCAAATTTTAACTTTGCATGTAGAAGGAAGTTTGTGCAATATTGTTGATTACTATCAGATATAAACCAGAAAAATATTAAGAAATCGAATACATTCACAGGRAAAGAAAGAGAAACATGAAACAACAGAAGCCTTACTAACTTTCCTACAGGCCAAAATGCCACTAGATCTTTGAAAAGAGTTTTTGAGGTTCAAATAAGTATTTCAAGTAGGGCTGTAGTATTATCCAYGCTGTAATTTGCACTGCAATTTGCAACTAGTTATGGGCTATGTCGCATACAGATTATTCCACAATAGGCTGTTTAAGTGTTATATTTGACCAGCATTTAGCAAATATAACAGGTTGCCTAACCTTCAGCAGACATTTTGTTGGCACTGTAACTGTTTTCCCAGCACACCTCTGACTCAGTTTCACCCACTGCAGAGCTGATGTCTCACCTTTAATTGCTAAGTCAATCCTCTCTCTGTCCAGTCCTCGATGCAAGGAGAGATCTTGGGGAGCATTAACTCAGCATTCCCACTGGTAATGCTGTGTTTATACATGTTTTGTGGCCCTATCCCAGAATTAGACAGAATGGCATAGCTGCCAACACAAGACATAATTCACCCAGTATTATTACGCTAGAAATTCAGCTCTGAACAGTTGGTTATTACTAGGTTAAAAAAATGCATCAMGTTTTTATGCAACACAGCTATACTTCTAGGGTGGAAAACACAAATACAAAAGGCAGATATGAGTTACGCTGGGGGTATTACAAAGTCCTTAGCTCTAAATCATTTATTTAAAGTTAAAACAAAGTTCATTAAAAATAAAACCAGCAAAAATAGAGCAGTGCTACAGCGCTATTTCTTGACTAATTTAACATGCGATGGAATTTCATTTAACCATTATTCTTTATTTTAAAGCCTATACTAATGCAGCATACTATGACAACTTCTCAGTAAAAAAAAAAAAAAAAAAAGAAAATATTTTCTTCAATGGGAAAATGTAGTACTACCTATAGTATTCTTACAATAGAGTTTTTTGAATAGAGAGTAATAAATGTCCTTAACATCTTAATGGGAAGTCATATAAGCACCACTATGAATTGAACTATCTATATATAAGTAGCAATATGTCTTGTCTTCATTTGAGCTTTATAGACTAAATTTATCAGTTACAGCTCCTCAGAGAGCATAATGGCCATGTTTGACTCAAAAGACGTTCCATATTGTTCACCCCAGACAGAGTTACAACAGGCCACAGAAAGTCAGGCACTCAACATGACTGGGCAAAATGATAGCAAAGTAAACTGCAAAGTATACTAACCCTAATTTTGAGACACAGCCATTATGAACTCACTCAAGTATTAGTGAATTACTTGTAACACAGTATGTATGGTTACTGTATATAACACATATACACCTATTTTGTAAAAGCATGTAACAAAGAGATTTGCAATGGATTTTTCTTATGCATTGAAAAAAAGCTTTTTTTTTTTTTCCATTCTTAGCCTGAAGCATATTATATTAGTTKTTTTTCCCTCCTCATTTAATCTAATTTCATAATAAGTGTATAGAAATATTCAGAAATATGACTGCACAGGGAATTGAAATAATACAGGAAGGCAAGGAACAACAGGTATATAAAATCTCAGATGTTAGGACCAGAATCAAAAGTAGCTTTAAAATAAACATTAAACTYCGTGAGGAAAAAAAAGGGATGAGAGAACCATGGTGGCTGGGATGTCACACAACTTAATAAAATCAAAGAATACATTTAGCTATCTGGAGTGTAGGAGGAATAAATCAGGATACTAAATGCAAGTCAAACTACAAAGAGCTAATAGAAAAATGGTAATTTAAACATCTGAAGTGTTTACTATGTTAAAAATGTGGAGGTGCTTACAGATTTAAAGTCTTTGTTCAGCCGCTGTACAAACCAGGTATTTTAATGTGAACACTTGTTCCACATTTTGAGAGTAGGAAAATAGAGGTACATTTTCAGAGGAGGCAATCTACCATACACTTCTTTGGTTTGCAAGAGATCAGTCCTGAATATGGCCCTCTACAGTAGTTCAAAGATGATTAAATTCAGCAACATGCCTGTTTTGCACTGAACTCCCTCCCACACCCGAAACAGCTTCTCTTGAAAGTCAGTAAGTTATTTTTGCCCTTTGTTCTTCTTCATGTACTACTCTGTCTCTCCTTTTTCCTAACTTGAGGGATATAACATTATATACAACGAATGGAACCAACACACCAAAGCAGCTCCAAGGCTGCTGTAATATTACGCTGCACTGGTAAAATGCAAAGGCAGGCAAAGATAGCAGTTAATCTTCCAGAAATAGTATAGAGAAGCTAGTGCCACACCGCTCCTAAGTTAAAGCCATAAGCTGTGATTTCCCATAGGACAACTTAATATAGGTACAGCAACACCACCTCTAGTTCTAGAGCCCACTGAACCAATTCAGCTGGTATGTTATTGCCAATTGTCCTCCTTTTTATCCTTGAGCCTTCTTAGAAGCTACGTGTCTCAAATGCTCATGCATGTTTTTGTGATTAGACCCTCTGGCACTGAAATCAAATCGAATGCTTAATATTTACAAGTCATTTTCCATTTTGATCACGAATGTCAGAGATTTCAAAGTAGGGAAAACAAAAACATTTCTTTGCAGCAGTAGTGTGAAAATGCAATGTTATTTAGACACTCCAAATAACTGTTTACAAATTTGTATAGTTCAGAATTACAAATGCTTTCTCCAAGTTTGTAGGAGAGAAACCTCTAAGAAAAAACAAGCCCTGCCTGGTACAGAGTTTTAGACCAGATGATTTCCAAAAGTTACTTCAATCCTAACTTATTCTATGATTCTATCTCGCTTTATTACGTAAGTTTTTGTCCCTAAGAGCCAAAAGCATATGAGAGAGGAAACAATTAAGAATCTGTGCAATTTATAAATATCTTTTTCTATACAGCCATAGCAAAAACTCCTTGCAAGCATCTCCTTCCCAAAGGAACGGTGTCCATGGCAGACATCTCTCACCACTATTGCTATAGCTTTCCATGCCTATTATTACTAAATTCTTGAATATATAAGGGCTGCAGGAGTAGAGATGGAGCCAACAAATGCATTAAAACGTTCAGTACTTGGATTATACAACAATGAAGACATACACAGTTCATTTCTACACTTTCTGTATTTTAAAACATAAATCATCTTGAAAACTGCAAAATTTTTGTTTTGCTTCTGGCTATATCAAGAAAAAACTCAACCTCTCTTTCCTACAAGGAATGCCTATCACATTACATACGCTCAGGAAAAGTCACTTGTCTAAAAATATGCTGCCACATTGCCTTTGGAAGGCAGTTCTGGTTGCAATTTCAGCTGTAGAAAAAATCATTTGCACACAGATCTCTCACTTTAAAAAGCATGGGTAAAGTATTGAGGGCTCTATCATAATGCTCTTTTCAAATGCTGATGAATCTAACAACAGCATAATGTGAGATATTTAAAACCTGAGGTTATAAAATCAAATAATCTGGAGCTCAACAATCTTAATTATTTCCAGAATACAAAGGTGATACTCTGGATACTTTTACTAGACAATAGGTACATAAAGGCATACTAAAAACAATAGGCAAGGATGTACTTTTAACAACCCTATGCCAACTATAGATTCTGGAGATATACAATGGAAATAGGCAATGGGAGGAGGAAAAATCAGTCTGGCCACTTTCCTACTGCCACAGAAAGAATATTGGGCTAGCTGGATGGACCACTAGGCTAAGCCTGCAGGGCATTTCTTACGTTTTTAATTTGTGACATGATGTAGTAAAGGTAAGTAAAATCCTTGATAGTTGGGATGAGGGAAGATCTTCACGTCAGATTCAGGCAGATTTCCTGAAATGTAACACCTACAGCCTAAGTGAATGGCTAGAAATAAAAAAAGCAATACTGTTTGAGAGGAAATGTTTCTCTTAAACAAATGCAAAGTGAAGTGTGTTCACATTTAAATATGTTTTCCTATTTTTGATTCAACAGGCAGTGATTAACATAAAAACAACATAAGCAATAGGAAAATTCATAAGCAAAGTTCAACAGCCTGGGAATAAGATAAAGAGTCAAGGAGGTTACCCAGTGTTTTAGATTTGGCTATTCTTTAATTTGAATTAATTGGCTTCGTAATAAAATGGGGCTATCCAGGCTCTACTACATCTTATCAACAGTAAAAACATATACTGAAAAACACTGAACTCAGCATTCATTCTAACAAAAAAAGGAAATGGAGATTATTAGAATTTATGTTTCAGTTTGAAAAAGGGAAGATATTAAAGTACTGTATTGCAAGCTCAAGTAACCTAAAGTTCATTACAGAGGAACCACAGCAGTTCCATCCATCCTTATTTGACGGGATCAGCTAATTGTGACATTTTGTCAACATACGGCCCAGTGAAGACTGAAAAATCTCCCCAGAAAGCTATGTAAAACTTGTACAGCTAGACTACATTGAGTTAAGTGCCTTTAAATGTATCTTGTATCAATGCCAAACTCATCCCAGACACATCTACAAACACTGAAATAATAATTTGAACACAGCGCACCCATATCTTGAGCTAGAACCATTTCTGATCATTTTTATGTAATATATCTAATGGAGCATTAAAACTACTAATGTTTATGGTGGCCCATCTTGGGCACCAAAAGCATGRCATTCTCGCCACGGGGGTTCAGAAACCAGACACTTACAATAAAGATGCCCAACAGATAATCACCTAGTGAGAGCCCAACATGTAATTGCAACAGGTTATCGGTCATGACAAAGGAATTCCATAGAAAAGATGGATTAAAATGCAGAACAGCATTCAAACAGCTTGAACATGAAAACATTTCTACTCTTCCTGCAATCCCTAGCTTCTTACACCATATATCTTATAATTTTTGCTGCAGATGCAGAAATAATCATATAGGCAGTTTCCAACCAAACAGCTCTACACCCAACAGCAGGTCCATCTCCGATCCTTATCCCACAGTCTTCTTTACACAGACAATCCTAGACTGCTCTCAACCCAGTCTTATGCAACTATGCTTCTCTTACTCCACACACCATTAGGTYGGTCCTCCTCTAATAACTTCAAGTCCATCTGTTAGCTTCCTCGTGCAGAAATTCATCAAGTGTTTGCTCCTCATCATCTCCATCTAAACTCCCTACCTTCAGCCTAGATTTCTTCCCCACATACAAACTTCTATTCCCACTTCTTGTGCATCATCCCTGCCTTTTGCCCCCTGCTCTCAGTTAAGCAYCCAAACACTGGCAATAGTCCAGAGCCACAACAGAAGGGAAGGYTTCGATAATCCCTGTCTATGGTATATTCACTACTGATGGCTGTTTTATAAAGGCAGTAATACCAATTAAGGACCTCAACAACAAAAGACCCCAGCTGATACTTCTAAAACCTGTTTCAAACTGGCTAAATATGGATAGATCTTTTAATTAAAACAGCAAAAGCAAAGAGACCTTGCTATGTTTCAGGAAGGATGTTTCAAAAGCAAGTGCTTTTGAAAAAGGTCACTAAGAAAAAAGTTGCCCTAAGTTATGAAAGGCCAAACCAGCTCCATGATGACTTCAGTCTGTGAAAGCGGCTAAGCAAGTATAACTGAAGGTTAGAAAAAGTTCAGTGTGGAGGTAGGTAGAGAGCTTAGAAGACTTCAGCCCAACTGGAAAACTGCAGGAAGTCTTATTAAATAAAGCAGACAGTATTACAAACACTAACTTCCAAACATTGCTTTTTCTTATTAGGACTACTAGGAAATTGCAATAAAACTTAACTATACAGAATCTGCTCCAAGTTCACTTCTAATTATCCTTGTTATTTTCCTTCACTTTTGAGTGTTATAAAAAAAACGTACTATTTATAGATGGAGCATTCATTTCACTAATGACTGATTTGACCTTTCTGCTTAATGTCAGAGGGCTTTATTTCAGAAATAAAACCCTCAGCATCTATGGTTGTCTTCAGAAGCCACCAAGGCACGAGCAACATTCTTAAGTTACAGCTTGATTTCACATCTACTTCAGAAGTTTAAGTTAATAAAGTAAAAAAAAAAAAGCCCGTATTTTTCAACACTATCAAAATGCACAAGGTATTACCCAATTAGAACATAAATGTGTATACTCCAAACATGCCTAAAAAAATTGTCATTTATGTGGAAGAACAGGTGTGCCTGTGTATATTCTTTAACTAGAAGCTACTTGTGGATATGAACATGCCTGCCTGTATGTATTGGTATATGTAAATAATGTGCTGAACTAAAACTCTTTGCTTTGCAGTGTTGACAGTGTTGACAGAATGGGTAAGGTGACATCTGTATTAAAGTCATTAAATGTCATAAAGCCTAAGGACAAGTAAAAGATAACTTTCCTCTATTTACATTACAGACTGACCCGCCAGTAGGAAAAAAAGTATTTAAAAACAAAATTAAAAACATTATTTACAATTTTCTTAGTTATACAACTTTAGTTGTACAATGCTTTTAATATGCACAAACCTAATTTTACACAAAAAAAGTTAGATATAGTCAGTTTTATTTCTTTACTACGTGGAAATGGAAAACCAAACCTGACAAGTTTTGTGCTTCTGTTCGTAAGTTTTTCATTCAGGTAGAGAAACCYTCTATCATCTGGTATTCAGATTTGTTTGTCAAGTTGGCATTAGTACTGTACTAGACAAAATGGAATACATCTACTGCCTAGCTATAGCAATTTAGCTTTTACAATATCGATACAAGTACCAACCCTAATGAGTTTGCAATTAACACCAATTTTTGGTTCTAGTAACATGAAACAGTAAGATAAGAAACCATTCCTTCAGTAACTTCATCCTCTGAAAAATTTAAGCAAAACAAAAGGAATTCTTATGTTCCAAACAAGATAATTTGTGTTTGCAAATTTTTAAGAAATGTACTTATAATAAGAGAGGTTGTGAATTTATTCTGCTTTTCAAATGGGTCTTTCAAAATCTAGTAAGTGTTTACTGGAACTAAAACAGATGATAAACAATTATAAACAACATAATTAACACTAAAATCCCTCTCATTATTAGAAATTACTACAGAAGAAATCCATATGCATTAATTTAAAAGCATCACTTAAATGGAAAACTTTTAAATTAGATTTATGCTGAATAGTTATGCTTCTGAATATGCAGAGCAGGTGGGCCTATTCATCTGGTTTTTAGCAGTTCAACCGTGCGTTTTCAGACAGAAAATTCTGTTTATTTTCAGAATAGAGGCAATAATATTGTTTCAAGCAATAGAAGATAGCCACTCAGTGTTATGAGTGCTTTCTGAACCCATTTTCACATTCATGCTTTCTCAACAAAATGCTGTTTGGGGCAGAACCAATTTACTTCTCACTTATATTAAGTTATTGATTCCCATAAATATATCATATTAGTACCCCCCAGTGTATATAATTATATCAGTATATAATTAAAAATTTCAAAAGGAATAGCTTTTGAGACACTTCATAATGGCAATTTTAAAATTAAAACTGCTAAGCAGATAGCAGAGGTCATGGGTTCTTTTAGAAATATTAGAAAAAACTTAAAAATAGCTATTTCTTTTCTCTAAAGATCTCTACTCATTCTTTAATTCTCGTTGTGAGGTAAGCTATGAGTAAGAAAAGTGGCACTGGCAAAAGTAGACCAATCTCAGCAGCAGGAGGAGATGTAGCTAATTTGAGCAACACTGGTTTCACCTTACGAGCAGGCATTTCCACATAACCAAATAAGGCACAGAATATTTAATACATTAGCTATTTTCACAGCAGTCAAGGATACATTGACAGATGTACAGTATGAAGTTACAGTATGATTCAGAGTCCAAGGCGGTTTGTCTCATACATTTGAGCATTTTAAAAATATTTGCAGGGCCATGGCCTGATTTCTTGGTAGAACTTTGAGTGCATACAAATTTATTGTTTATTAATAATCCTTTTTTCCCAAGTAATTAAGTACTACAGTTTTGGCTTGGAAAGACAGCATTAGCCCTAAATGAACATCTGATATTTTAGGATGTTTTAAATAGAAACAATCAAGTTAACTAATTAGGAAAAAAATGACATGTAGCAAAATAATTGCTATCCTAAAAATTTCAACTTCAGATGAAGCACTCGATACACCTATGAGAGCTTATGTTAAGACAGTCTATTCAGTGTTCACCTAGTGACCCGTGCTAAATTTAAACTTCAGCTTGGTCCAAAGTATTTATCTGAAAATGCTGACTGTGATATAAATCGACAATAGCATAAACAAAATATGTTAGTCTATTGTCTAGCTTTAAATAGATGATCGGTATTGGTACCCATCTCTACATCATTTCTGGGTGGTCTATATCAAGTCCTTTTACCCATCTTGGCCTCAGCTTCCAGCTATAACACCTTTTTCTCCATGGTTTGGTTCATGTATTTCAGGTGTAAAATCTTCAGTATAATAACCACATTGCGAATAGTGTTACTCAAACGGTATTCTCTCCACCTCCTGACTAACATCTGAAACACATTTCTGAGAAAGACTGAGTTTCATTTTACTTTGAATTGAGTGGACTCATGCAAAGAGAAGTTACTTTTTACCTCCTTCACTATAAGTCAAAAGAGTTAAATCCTGTACAAATACTTCTTTCAAGTCATGTGATGTAAATTTTTCAGTTTGAGGATATGACGTTTTTAAGACAGGCCTCTTACTCAAGAAGCCTGCTTTGGAAATGCTTGTCTGGACCGTCATGCTCTGTAAAATACACCTGATAATAATAGGCTTGTCTAAACAGATTAACATTAGCTTCAAGATTATTTTCTTAAGATAGCTGTTAAAAAGAACTAATGACAAGTGTGAGTATGTATTACTAGACACCCAGTAACACTATTCTAACAATGGTCACCACATTTTCTCCTCATCTTTCAGTCTATCCCAGTGCATGTACAAACAGTGACAGTGATGGTAGGTAGGYTGACTAGACCATTTCCAGATATCCCTTCCAATCTTAGCCATTCTGTGAACTCCCTGGAGCAACATACACTTAATACACAGGCAGAAGACACTTGAAAATTTTGTATTTACTTTATACGTAAAGCACACATAGACCCTTTGGCAGAAGTTTTATACTGCAAATTTTTGCATGGATTATATAAAATTCCTGGCCTAACTCAAAATTACTTACTGAATTAAAAATTATGAGAAGCTGAGATTTCTCCATGAAGATGCTTTATTTAAAAACAGCAGCAGCATTACTATCTGAAACAGCCTAGTTTATATCTCGCCAAGAAAGATTAGTATTATCTTTATTCTGGTTAGTGGATTTTTGGATTATAAAATCCTTACACCGTTAGCCTTTCATGAAGCACTGTTAGGGATTAAAAACATCTTTATGAACATGTTCTCATATAATGAAATCATAACAATTCAACTTCATTTTACCCAGAGCAGGAGAAGCGTGCCAGTTAAAAGCTCTGTTTCGAGGGTTTAATATCAGCAGGGTGAAAAAGGGTTAGGCAATAAACTAGCAGAAAGATTCTCAGCCCAGAGAGGATTTTTTCTTTTTTTATGTCAAGCACACTTTAATCTCCTAAGCTGTTTATAATGATAGAGTTGCCAAAATTAGCCCAGCTAAAAATCACGGAATTGGCTGCATCTGTTACAGAACACAAAAAGCCCCAAAACATTGCAGAATATTAGAAAAAGGTCTTAAAGAAAAAAAAAAAAAACCCAAAAAACAAAAAACAAAAACCAAGTAAAGATGGCATATTCTGGAGGTTTGTTTTTTATTTGTAAACAAAAATCAGTGCATCCATTTTAGGTACAAATACATCTTCATATTCGTGAATAGTAGCATTGCCTGTGAGTAAATACCCTGAATTTTTCAGTCAAAAAGTACCACAGCAGCATCAAATGTCATTATTACTAAGTCTTTTGGACAACAGGATTTCAGCATGCAGMCTATTCCCCTGCATCCTCGTCAATGCCTCCCTCCTAATTAATATGATTCTAATGTGTACCAGGACCTGTTCTTAATGAGGTTTTGTTCCAACTCAGGAATGGTAGTGCGGGTGAACACTGACTCACAAGAATCCTCTCCACCCGCTCTACCTGAACCAACCGGTAAGTAATTGACTCCACTGAGCACTAACACAGTATGAATCACACTCCTCTCTTTGCTGGTCTAGTAAGGCCGCGCCGCCCCAGCTATGCTAACAAGGAACAGAACTAAACAAACAGGAGAAGCATTCAGCTGTCTTCTGCAAAGCCTGTCCAGACTGCACACAGCGAGACACAGGACTAGCTGTGGGCATACTACAGTAACACCAGCACCTTATTTTGGCCCTGTTTGGCAGAGTGCATTGAGAACCACAGTACTATAAGTACTGTACAGACAGTTACATACAGGTTGTTTTTTTGTTTTGCCTTTTTTTTTTTTTTAATTTATATCAGCTGACTACTTTTATGACTACTTCTATGAGTCACTTGCCCAACTCTGTACAGACTAACACAAATTAAAGGAGACATGGGGAGAACACTAAACAGGTATTTTTTGAAGAGGCACAAAGAGACTCAAGGTGTAATTTCATGCTTGGTTAAAGGCAGGCTACAACTGCTGCTACTAAAAGAGGAGTCAACCTTCTCTCTGTGCTTACATTGGCTCTGGCAATCCTGAAGCTGCGTGGCAAATTGGATCAGCTTAGTAACTCAAGTGAAAATGAATTGTGTTCCCCGCCAGCCCCTGTTCCTGAGCAGTCACTATAGCTGATGCGAGGGAGCTGCCACAAATGTGCAGACAGGACCAGACAATTGGTGACTTTTCATTTTGGCAGCAGGCAGTCTTGGTATAACACGTCAGTCATGAAATAGCAGATACCACTGATAAGGTATCATTTTTCAGCAACACATGCCTTGTTCACAGTTGGTCCAATGTTCATAGGGACAGCAAAAACACAATTTACCACTCTGATCTTAGAAGCAAAAAGTTATTTTAAAGAAAATAATTCTATGGTAATATTTTCTCCAGTTTTCTTCTCAGAATGAATTATATTCCTTGAAATTTTCCCCAGGTTGCTGTAACGTAACACATATTTCAGCCTAAGGTATCATATCCTTGCTGTTACAAGCAAATAAAAGTCAGGATCTTTCTATGGGGAGTGCTTCACAGAAGCTTCTATTCACAACTTGAGATATGAATATAGATGTGAATCTATAAAAGCTCCCGGCACTCTCCACACAAAGATCCTCACTTTCATTTCTATTTAATAGAGGAACTTCCATATATCACTAGCACTAACTGGAACTCTCTGGACATTATTTAGACTGTTAGCTGTAATAAAAACCTTTGTGTACTCTTGCAAAAATTGATCAATCTACGATTGATCTATGTAAGCAACTTAGACTTCCTATCTTTACATAGCTGTGAGTTTAGATTTCAATATATTTATCTTAAAATGCTGCCTGGAATGCTCATCTACGCTGCCCATGCCACTAAAACAAAATTCCAAAGGATTTATAGAACTAAGTGTGTTAGAATTGGTTATTACATGACACTGATTATGGTAAGCAACCGTATATTTAATTTTCCAGTTGGAATTTCCACTTGACAGCTTCATGCAGCAATGTGCCAAAACTGAATATTAAGGTTTGACTATGCGCTAAAGCAATTAACTTAATCCCCATTTATAAGCATCTTAATTAAATTTATGGACTCTTTCCTTTCTCATTCCCATGCTACTAAATAGGAAAAAAATAAGCTCTCTTTCCAAAATTACCATATATGAATTGATGTACATTGCACATCTAGCAGAAGATAAAGCATTTCAGAATTCATGTAGTGTGTGAAGAAATTAAGTTTAGCCCAATATTTAAATGTGCTTGGAGGTATGAACCAGGTATATAAGTAATAAATAGATTCATTGTGGTAATCGAAGGCTAAATTGCATTGCGTATTTCACAGAAAAACCCCAAGAAAGAATACAGTTTATCTACCATAAGAAAAGTTGTCCCCAGTACTCATTTGTGAACACTGAATTATAAATAGGTTATAGGATTGCTCGTATAGTAATAGAAGAATAGTCTCACATGCTATTTTCTCAGTGATAAAATTAACTACAACAAAATAGAATGAAGTCATATTGAAATCTTCAAGAAATGAATTACAAGTCCAGTCTTGAAAACAGTCTTCTGAAAGAACTATAAAACTATTTTCAGACTCAAGATGAAGAAAATGCAGCCCTGCTTCTGATTCAGTTGCAAACTGAATACTAGAGTACAGCATCATGAAGAACAGGAAACAATTTCAATGGTGAATACAAAGTTATTCAGAACAAGCATTAGTTCTGATTAAATTATCATGAACAAGTAGAATATGTTATTAGATTATTCATTTTGGCAGTTATTTTTTAAAACCCAGAACTTTCAAATTGTAAATATTAAAATAAAATAATTAAAAAGAAAAAAAAAATCCCAAGTAGCAAAGTCATATAATTACTGAATACAACATTCCAGAACCAACTCTTTACAAGCATCAATGAAATTTACTAAAATATTAGAAGGGAATTGCAATACATTACATTGTATACTTAGTGATTACTACTTTTAGGAAGGTATTTAACACTTTTATGACTTACCAGCAGTGAAGTCATTATTTAAATCTATAAACGCATGGGAGTGTGGTATATACATTTTACTTTGAGTTTCCAACACAGCATGCCATGATAAGTTCCTACAGACAAGAATAAAAAGCAATACATTTCATCAATGCTTATGGACTGTTAATCATGATAGTATAACTTTTAAAAAACAACAGTGAAACTTCAAATAAAATTGAACAGAAAGCACATTCTCCTAATGCTAAACTAAAATTACTACTTAGCTTAAAATATACTAAGTAACTAGAGTAATTGCTTGAAAGGTTCTGAGAAGGATGATTCATAGCACAGGGGCTTCAGTTAGATTTTATTAAATTTCTAAAGCAATTTTTTTTTGTACACAAAAAAATATCACTACCCACAAAGTGAAATTTAGTCCCTAGACTTCAACTGTAAGTCTTGAGACATTGATCACTGTCCTCCCTGGTTCCCTCAAGCAGTTTTACTATCAGTACTTCTGAAATCTAGTTTAGTATTAATAAAGATGAGCAAAAATGGAACATAATCACGTGTGTTAAAGCAGCTCATGCCTACTGCATGTAAATGAACTTTATTTTCAGTCACTTAAAAATCAAGACAAGAATTAAAATCTCACATTATGATGGACTACAGGCTAATTATGTCATTTCCCAAGCAGGTGATACTTTTTTTTATTTATTTATAAACAGACATGCCCTGCTGGTTTCTGTTCTAAAAATGACTGAACTTCCAGCAAACCTCCCTATTAGCAGCGCACTAAAATATAACAAATCCTTCAAAAGGCATAGTGGTTGAGTCATCAGATATCTTACTTTCAGAATCCTTAGCTAATACACTCAGAAAAATCTCAATATGCACTATACAACAGCAGGACAGTGATATTAGTACTGTCTGGAATGACTTTGTTTATTCCAGTGACATTACATACATATTACTAAAGTCCTTATCTTCCGTGACTCATTTTAGGGTAAGAAGAAAAAAAAAAAACAACACTTCTGATTACTTCCCAGAGATCATAACTAAGTCTTAGAAATGTTAAAAAGAATCACTTRATCTTAAATAATTAAACATTTTCTATAGGTTTTTCTATGTATTCAGTTTTGAAGATAGCCAAGAAAGTTAGTTATACAGCTCTAGTATAAATTTAAAAACATTTTAGATTAAAAATAGAAAAATGCTTTTCTAAGCAGATGACATAAAGCTGTTTTCCACGTTCAAGACATTGCTTATGCTGTTACTTATAGCACTCAGTCTTATTCTGAGCTGTAATGAGTAAGTTTACTTGTATCCTAATGCTACTGAAAAGATTTCTTCAACAAAATGAAACAAATTTCTCCCATTTTTCCATCTCTTCAAAAGCTCATAAAATTTTTCAATATATAATCATTGCAAGGTGTTCAGAAACACCCTTGTGAATTTGAAATCTCTGTTCCATAAGCCATCAATTTAAATAAAAGTAATGCTGGTAAAATTCAAGTCGGGATTAATGACCAAAAACATATCGCCAAGAAGAGTATAGTTTCCATTTACACATTTAAATGTTATTTACCCTACATCACTTCTGAATGATCTCTGAGGAAAAGAAAATAGCCAGTTAGGAACAACAGGTATAGATTTGTTAAAGTCACTGATGGGGTGTGGGGGGGAAAGCCTTATTTAAACATTTCTTAAGGGCCATGGAGATGTATGACAGAAAGCTGATCTAYTGTTGCCATAGAGACAGAGTAATCATCTCACTGATTTCTCCAGTGGTAACAGACCTCTTTTGAAACAATAGCTAAAGAAAGAGACATAGGAACGCAAAGACTTCCTAACACACTCTTTTAAAATAAACTTAAGTATTGTTTGTATGCAAACCTAAAACAGCTGTGATGCCAACACCTGGATTTCTCCTGAAACACACAGACCTGCAAGTT
Organism: Oceanodroma leucorhoa; assembly: GCA_030449065.1. NCBI lineage: Eukaryota > Metazoa > Chordata > Aves > Procellariiformes > Oceanodroma > Oceanodroma leucorhoa. The sequence continues at coordinate 6,436,429 of JASVER010000007.1, read as the reverse complement.
TCTCTGTCAATGTTACTAAACAACATTCAAGACAATCCTATCAAGTTCCACTTAAAAGCTGCAAAATAGCAAGTTAGAAGATGCAAACTTCTTCAAATGGCTGATTTAAAGGTCCAATCCTCTAAGAAAACATAAGTCCAGTTCCTAATTTTTCCAGTTATTCATTGGAAATTATTCATTATCAGTCAAAAGAAAATAGTTCAAAAAGAAAATGTCAAGAGTGGTTTTCACATAATCACAGAGCTAAGAACAATGTATTTATTTTCACATTTACAATCCAACTTGCATCCTAAGAATAACTTCTGCTTTTGAGCACATTCTTTGACAATTGAGAGAAAAATCTCTAAATCAGGCAGAGAGTTCTAATTCAAGTATCATTATTTTGAGGCTTCTTTCTTTTTCAAAGAAAGCCCAAACCCACAACACTATCAATGCAGTTCTTCCTTGCAAAAGTCAAAGACAATGTACGCTAAGTTCAGTTTCGCAGAAGTCACAGGAAAAGATGTACAGACCCATATTTTTCGTTGTTTTCTAAAAAAAGAAAAGTCATCCTGTTCAATAATGAAACTTTCACTAACTCAGAGTCACACCAATTTGTGTCCTTGAATACACAATCCTAATAGCTCTCAAAAGSTTTCTTTTTCTTTACCAGATTACAACTTCAAAAGCAGTATCAGGAAAACTGAATAGGATGTGAATGGTCCTTCTCTAGGGTCCAGTGGTGTTTTTAACAAGTAACTTATAACGTATTTTCAAAAGACAGATTTGAAGCTCTTTGGCGTCTTGCCCAATATTAGAGACATTGCTACTTTTAAATTTTTTGTTTAGAGACTGGTTCTTCTGAGTCAGCAGAGATCCATTCTTTCGTTATGCTTTGATTTCAGCATTCATACCCAAAACAGTTAAACAAAAATAATCCTTTGCTTAGTCCTTATTAACCATTTAAATATGCCATTAAAATAATAATTTTTATCCCAGTATTTGCTAGCTAGTCCCTTTCTAGAAATTCCAGGTCTAGCAGAAACTTTAATAATGAAACTTAGTCCCTTTTACTGCAATCTAATCTCCTAAGACTTCAGTCAACTTCTATTTGCCAAAGAGTGGCCTTAGCCACTCCTTAAGACAAAAGATGGGATACAGTGAACATCACTTGCACGCACACTTATATTGCTACTTAAAGTCACCTCTGCCTTACGTCTCTTTATGAATCTCTTCCCCCAATAAGCATACCAAATATTTTCCTTAATATATAGCTTAATACCCTTACACTTCGCACTTCCTGTGCTTTTGAYTTCCCATGTTATCTAACCTTCCCATTACAATTAATTCCCTAGATAAATGAGAGCTGAATTTTTTTTAAGTTTACCCCAAACTCTTGCACATTTTCCTTTTGCCATCCCTTATATTATAAGATCTGTTACAGTACTTCCTGCATCATCAACCTGTCACTTCATCTATTAGTCTAAGTGCAGCTTAAATTCTACAAACGCTACTTAAAAACTTTGGTTTGTATTTTTGTACAGCACAGAATTCCATAATGCAGATTGTAATAATAAATATCAAAGTGTACTAAACAAAGGAGACTGTAACTGTTCCCAAGAAACAATTGTCTTATTTCTCATGTCAAAGAACAGGGTTTTTGTCTTCTCAGCTCTCATGGAATGTCTACTTCCCCTATAAACAACTACTTCCCCTATAAAGGAAGGGGATAAAGGAAAAAAAAAATCAGATGCAGTGTCATAGAATGTTTAAAGATACACATGAAATGACAGAAGATTCATATGTTTGCACAGTTCCAGTTAAACATGAGTCTTACGCCTCTTTAGTAAGAGCAGAAATGGATGCACAATGAGTAAGTTATTGAAATTCATGCTAATAAACAAACCCTTAGCTTACCCGCCTAGCCATATCTGTGGCTTACTTGAATCACTTGTGACACCAAAGATATCAGGAATTAAGTCTCCATTAAAGCTGAAAATGCAAAACAATTTCAGTATGAACTTAGTTATTATAGGAGTTGAAATCAACTGTTCTTAAGTTAACCTGTATTTGGTTAGCATTTTCCCACCAAGCAATGAAGAATTTTCATCTGTCTAGTCTTTTCTGAATTTTGGCTCTTGTCTGAACTGCTGGTAGTAGTATGCTTCCTTCAGTATTTTACACTATGCCATGCATTTGATTTTCCAGCAATATTTCCCCCTCTCTTCTGTTCAGCATTTCACAGAGGGAAGTGCACTGTGAAAGGGATATTTGCTCAGTCTGATAAGCCAATAAGGTTTTTGCTTTTCAAAATTCACTAAAAAATGAATGGCTCTTTTTGCATAAAACAGAGTACTGAAATTAAAAAAATTAAAAGCGTACTTAGTTACTATTGCCAGGATGATATAAAATACAAGATTTGTAAAAATTACTTATGTTTCATCATCTTTTGTTAGACCAGTTGACATTACACAAACCCGCCTGTCCTTAAAGAACATGTGTTTCAAATTTTAGCATTAAAAAAAAATTTAAGTTGCTCTTAACCACCATTATAAGTGTTGTTTTCTAAAAAAGTAGGTCATACTTACTCCATTACTAGAGGCTCATCATGAAAGGTCTTACTTAACATAGTTTTATGGTTAAGATCTGAAAACAGAAAATATTAATTTGATTCAGTTACCAATATGTTATGACATCTGCATTTTTAACTTAGATAATTCTTCTATTAATTTACAACCATTAATTTTATGATATWAAAAAAAATCAGCCACCACTGAACAAAAAAACCTAAATGGCTTCCTGAAATTATGCAGGAAAGGTGAGTTACAGTTAAAATGCTGAAGCTTCTTCTCTCTCCACTAAACTCTTCAACAAATTATTCTAAATAGATCTTAGTGAAACCTGTTTCTATGTATGACTGCAATCACACGGACACAAGAAATCAGAAATAGTTCGGATGAAGACAGTCTAAAATTTTAACATTGTACATAATATCTGTTTAATGTTTTGTCACTGTGAAAAACATTCTTAATCACATATACTGAGTGTTTGAAATAAGGGTTAGAGGTAGATTGCCTAAATGGGACGTGAGGATTAAGTGAGGAAGTCCTAATCAGGTKATCACCTCTCAGACTTCGCTTTTACTTGTAATCCAAACTCCTTGTACGTCATCCCTGTTTCCTTCATCTACCCATAAAGTTTCTCTTCTTTCCAGTTTCCACATTTTACGACAGTACCCTCCTATTGACTTGTCTGTCACACTTCCATTACCACATACCTGCCCAGTAGCCTCACTACATGCCAACCATTGCCCGAATTTKTAACCTCTGACTCCTTTTCTAAGCCCCATATGCTCATTTGTGCTCTCCCAGTATTTGTTTATTCAGAATTTGGTTTAACAGAAATATGAGTGTTATATTACTGTCGGTAAGCTTAGGTATGATATTTTGAAAGTTTATGCACTAAACTTTACACCAGGTTCTCAGCGCATTTTAAATTCAAGATAAGTCTTTTGAGATAATCTTTGTGAAGCTGACATGCATAATGGGGAAGCCATGAGAAGTGGCTCTGCAGTTAGTAGGTTACTGTCAAACTATAGTATTGTTTAGTTATGTCTGTTGCATGATATAAAGCAAGAGTTTTAGCTTTGTTCTCATTCATTAATTATTGAATACAGTGTAACAGCAAGATAATATACGGGTATGAAGCTGAATAGCTGCTAATCCCTATTTTAGTTGTAAAAACAATCACTACACTGTAAAATGAGTTATAACTTTCTAACAATACTTTGAATTATTAAAAAGTCTAACAGTCTTATTCATAAGCAGTGTCAGCAACTCACCTAATGTTTGGTTGTGCCCCCAGAAAATAAACACTGAAAGTTCATCTCCRTCATGATTTTGTGCCCTGGTAGTCAGGAGGACATCCATTTGTGAATCACCGTCATAATCTCCAGGAACTACACTGGTTATGGTAACACTGAGAGATCTAGAATTAAAAACAAACAAAAAACACCACATGCAAATAATTGTACAAATGTGTGCATGAAAACTGGAAGTACTTGTGTGTTCAAAGGCTTGCCTTTTCGTCCCAATTATTATTAGCTGGTCCAATACAATATTATCCTTCAACAACCTGGCTTTTTATAAAGTCCTTATCTATAACAAAAGTAACTTTAAATCAAGGAATGTCTGCAGGCCATCTTCCTCTAAGGAAGGATGACATTTTTAACTCTAAACTTCAGTTACCAAGCATTCTTTAGCCATATCCTGTTTGTTAATGCTATCTAGACTTCATGAAATCCTTTCATTTGTTGTAGAAACAGTCCTCAAAAATGTGTTTCAGAGAGCAGGATCTTTTGGTTGCATTCCAAGAGCAATACCATAAAGCAACAGGAGCAGTCTAAGCAGCAGGAGTCAGACAGATAAGCTAGATTTTTTTTAAAGACAATGTAATTTCCTTCTATCTTCTGCCACATCTTACCACTCTTCCCTACATTTGTTTGTTCTATTTGTTTTACTTGGTTACCTACTCAGAGACTCTGCTTTACACACACAAACATGGATCATTCTCTTAAGAATTAGAAGCAAATAATTTCTAATGCTCTTTCCAAGATAAGAGGGAATAAGGAGAAACAGAAATATATAGAACTATAGAAGATGAAGCTGAGCTATAACAGCAATTTAACTTTTAATAGACATTAGTAAGCATTATTCATAAGCAACAACATATCCTGTAATACTATTATGGTTAAAACTATATGTATATGTACTTAAACACACAGATTGTTTTACATTTATTAAAAATTGATGCTTTTTTAAAAGCCACATTTAAACTTTAGAAAGGAACAGGTCTCTACACAGAAATACCAGAACATCATTCTCCACACCTCTTTCTAAAGCAGATTATATTGGCTGGATTCCATTAGTAACTACAGCAACTAGAAGAATTTCCCTGAAAACGTGTCTTGGGACAGAGACTAATACTACCTGCCGAAAAGACTTAACCTATGATATGGCATGATAGTTTGCTTTACTAGGAAATAAAGTCCTGAAAAACCAAGTCAACTGCAAAAATATTCCAAGATAAGAGTGTTTTTAATACTAATTAGAGGACAAAAAACCAAAGCATAGAAGTTCCATAAGGGGGTGAGAAGTGACACCTATTAGTTAACAATATGAATGACAAAACTCATCTCCACAAATTCTGTTGTCTGACCCACAAAATCCAAACAAATCAAAACAAAAATGTATCAGGAAATTTATCAGCAAACTGGTCAAAGAACTGGAGCTCTAAGGGCAAGTTGAACACCACAGTCAAACAGATAACAGCAGCACAGACAATTCTAGTCATATTCCCACTGACTGCAGAGATGTGCTTTCAAGAAAAACAGCCACTTACATTGTTTCACCATGAATACCAATACTTACTTCATCGGTAACTTAACACGGGGCTTAAAGTAGGGTTCCTTTTGGTCAGCCAAAAAGATAATCAACTCATTTCCTGCAAAAGCAAGTAAGATGATGAATAACAGAGGAGGATTGTAAATGGTTTATATACAAAAACAACATTTAAAAAGCTATGCCACAAATAGTCATTCCTCACAGCAGCAAAAACTTTGAAAGACTTCCCATACAACTACTTCCTCCTCATTCAAAAGGAAGCAAAAGGAGCACTTCTTCAATAAAACCTATAAATCTAATTGCATCTCAAAGGAATGCTAATATCAAGAATCTTCTTTGGGACCTTCCTCTCTGCTATTGTTACCACATCGCTTAAAATAGAACTCCCTATAATGAGTTAAGAAACATTACATGCTGAAAAGTAGTAGGCATCAGTTCCATATAAATAATTAAAGCTTAAAAGCTAACTCAAATGAATTCTTTTAATACTGTCTCTGACATAGCAGGATCCGACACTGCTTTCCCAAGTCGGCTGACAAAAGCACTTTAAGTGAAACTCACAGAAGTAACCTGGTTCCCTGCAGCATCTCCTCATTTAGAGGCAATGATACAAGCCACTATCATTTAATTATTTCAGGAAGATCTAAATAGAAGCCCATATTTTATGTTGCACAAATAATTGAAATTCAGGGAAGAAAAAAAAATTTTAACCTGAGCGATGAAATATATTTGCAGTCAGTGAACCAGAATACACACGCACTTACTTCTGCAAGTAAAATAATAATTTGCAGCTAAAGAAAAAAAATACAATTTTTTTACTCATCCTTTGTTTGTTTTCTGCATTCTCCAAGAAACTCATCTGTAGCATCCCAAACTGCAAGAACTAGATTACCTACTCAGAAATAATCCTACGGCTCCAAACTCGAGCTACCACAGTATATTCCAAAAGCATCATTCTGTGGCAAAGTTCACAGCTGTGAAAGAGGAATACAAGCTTCTGCCATAAACATATTTGCCAAGGAGAATATGCCAGCAAACGAGTAAATGAAAACAAACCCTTTCGAAATGGATTGGGGTGACTAGTGTAGTCCCATCTGGCAAGCTAATAAAGCCTGGGCACTATACATTCACAGATGATTCAAAAAGTTGGCACGCAGTAAGGTAAAGAAGCCTGCTGGCTGGTTAAGCTTTTGATAATAAAGCTGTGGGTTGACTGCTAAAACTTGTAATTCTGATTTCACACTATAGACTTTCACCTGCCTTTTTATCATCTATGCGGTAATGATGATGATGAAGAAGAAAATGTGATTTTACACATACCAGGTTCCAAGGCAATTATACCACTCAGAAATGAGATTTTATGGCCACTAAAGATAGATGTATGAAAATTTCAGCTCAGTGCTCATCAATAGTCAAAACAAACTGACTACTGGAAATTATCAGAYGAACAGAAAACAAAATCACTATGCCATTACATCAATCCATAGTGCATACGTCCTAGATGCTGTTTGCAGTTCTTGTCCTCTCATCTCAAAAAGAATACAGAAGAAAGGAAAAAAAAAAAATGTACATAGGAGGGTGTGAAAAAAGGGAACAGTTTCCATACAAACAGCAATTACGCAGATTAGAGGTCTTCAGTCTGAACATCTAAGTGAGGATACCACAGAAGTTTTCAAAATTCCCCGAAGAAATGCTGAAGGTGAATAGGGGAATGAATATCACTCACTGCCCTGTACTATTAGAAGAGACATCAAACACAACTAGAAGGTGGTAGGTTGAACAAGCAAACAGCATGAGCTTCCCTACTTATCCCAATTTTGTGCATAGACTTACAAAACAGGTAAGTGTATGCACAATTCCATTTATTCATGTATTTTTAGTTTCAAAAATTGACTAAACCCAGRGTCCCCTGGTGATTTTGAATCGTTCTTGCAACAAGATACTTCTGGATCTAGATTACCTCTTAYGTTTAGCTAGTTTACCCTCTCTTACAAAGCTCTGAGTACAATCTGATTTTTCTTTCATATATCTGAGCATATGAAACATAACTCCCATTCAAATAAAGTAATTCAAGATCAGAACAGTAATATAAATCCAGGACAAGGCCCAGGACATCATCCCCATTTCCTTACTAAGGGTCAGGATTATTAGGACTGGGCTTCTTTACCAGATCATTGTTCCTCAAAGTCTAGTATTATCTCCAGTGCTCACTTCTTCAGCACGACTGAGAATTGGCTACCGCTTATGCTACTACTTAGAATTGGCTATTACTTTTTGTTTAGAAAGTATTCTGTAAATTTTTCAAGCTACTTTTTGTCAAGACTTAAATTATGAAAAATAATGTTTTCAAGTAGGTTATTTGAGGCTGATTTTTACAGAAAGTATCAAGTAGGAAAACTATAGCAAGTGCCACTGTACAGAAGCAAAGAAGAAACCATGAATCTCCTTTCTAAAACTTTTAACTATTCACATTTTTATATGCATTYATCTGAAAGATAAGAAAGTAAAAATTAAATCTCTTATCACTGACRTTCATTTAAAATCTAATCTTTCAGTGCATTTTTTTCAGCAGATGAGCCAGTGGAGCACTTTCAAGAAGCCATGCATTTAAGTATCTCAATTAGATGGGGAATCCACTCATGCTTTACCGAAACTACTTACAGAAACATTTCTGAGATTGAAGGAATAAAAAAGGTGAATTTGAGAGTTTATTATCTTAATGTGTAGCTTCAGGTGAGTAAAATAATCCAAGATTAACATCCGCAAGTAACTGACCACTGATAATAAGCTCTGATTTGGGGTCCCCCCATATCTGAAGCCTAAACAGAAACTCATGGCAGATGACAGCTGCATGGAACAAATTTATCTAGCCTTCCACTTTAACATAATGCTCAAGATGGGATAATGTGCAATTTATCTTCAACTGTGAAAAGTTCATCTCTGTTTCCCAAAATATTGTGAAAGCAGGAGTGAGAAACCAATCTGTGACCATTCATTCTGTAGGACAAAGTCTTTAGATTATTTCACATCAATAAATTCAACTTTAAAAAAAATATTTCTTGCCCTATACGAAGCCATATTTTAGTGCAAGTTGCAAATACCTTTTTCCATACAGAAAACATCTCAAGAACAAAGCAAATGTCAATTTTAGTCTTGAAAATAATATTATCGTTCGCTATGCTCGCCCTCAGCAGTACCGCAAACAGACCCGAACACTATGCTTTCGAAGACAAGGCGAGGACAAGCAGCTAGTAATTCACGGAATCGGAGGGCACCTCGGGCTGGAAGGGACCCGTGAGATCATCGAGTCCAACTCCCAGCTCCTCGCGGGACGACGCCCACCGGGAACCGCGGGAGCGTCTCTCAGGCGAGCAGGAACACCCCCAGGACGGGGCGCCGAGGCCGGACGCCCCTCGGGGGCCGGCGCAGGGTCACACCGCGGCCCTTGGCAGCCGCCCGCCTACCCCGGCCGCCTTGGAACGCACCCGGAACGCACCGCAGCGACAGGCGCTCGCAACGCCGGCAGGGAAAGCCCCCAGCGCGCTCCCCGGGGACTCCTGCGACAGCACCCGCGCACCCCGCCGGCTCCGCTCCCGCCCTCCTCCGGACCGACGCCGGCGGYCGCGGCCCCGCTCCCGCCCCCGGCGCCCTCACCGCCTCGCAGCACGAACAGGTCCGTCTGCTTGTCCGAATTGAAGTCGCCGAAGGCCGCTAGGGTCCCGTAGGCCTCCGCCCCGAAGAGCGGGGCGGTGACGTTCTGCAGGGCCCCGCCGGGCCCCGCCAGGGCCAGCAGCAGGCCCAGGCCCAGGCCCAGGCCCRGCCGCGGCCAGCCCCCGCAGCCCCCCATCCTGCAGCGGCGCGGCCCAGCTCCCCGCCGCCGCCCCCGCCCGCATCACTTACGGCAGCGCAGGGGTGTGCCCGGCACAACAGCCGGCTCGCTTCCGGGACTGACCCGGCGGCTTTGCGACAACGGCGTGACGGCCCGCGCGAGTCTCTTTACGGCTGGCGTGGGTAACCAGGTGGAGATCGGCGCCCGGCTCGTTCGCTGCGGAGCCGGAGAGGCGAGGGCGGCTGTCCCGGCCAGAGCGGAGCGGCGGCTCCTCACCGGGATGGCGGCGGCGGCCCCTGCGGCGGCCCATATGGCTGATGTGAGCTGGAAGATGCTGGAGCTGCGGGCTCGCTCTAAACGTTCAGGTCTGACCTCTTGGCTTGCCTGAGAGGAGCTCCGGGGCTCCCTCTCCCCTTCACTAACGGCCCCGTTCCCGCTCTCCTCGCTTTGCCCCGCCACCCTCCCCGACCTCTCGGCCGACTCCAGCCGCGTGGCTGCTTTCGCCCCCCCCGCCGCAGCTTGCCGTGTCACTCACCGCCGGCCCCGCCGCGGCCCTGCCCGGCCGCTCCCGCTCCCACCCCGCCGCGCGGGCTCGAGGGGGCTCTTCCCGCCCCCCGCCCCCGTCCCGCTGCGCGGCGGAGGCTGCTGCGGCCCTTTCGCGGTCGCTGTGGCGGGCGGCCCGGCTTCCTGCGGGCGCGGGGCCCTGCTGCGCTGCTCCAACACGGGCGTCTGCGGCGGGGCAGAGCTGCAGGCGGTGTACAGGTGTCGTTGGGCGGGTGGCTGCTCGTGGTAGCATCGCTGCACTTTTAGAAAGCTGCCGAGCAGATGAAGTGTTTTAAAATTGCAGGCACTTACACAAAAGTACCAGCTTTTGCCAGGTTTCCCTGGGATAAAGATAACTTTYTTTTAACGTGAGAATTTCTTGTTCTGAGCTTGGACTGTGTGGCAGTTACGCTCTGGCCTAAATGAAAGGGTGATTACCGAGTTGGCTTGAATTTCCAAAGTTCAAAAAACCCGATTTTTTTTTTTTTTAAATAAAATACACTCTTAGTAGGGCTTTAATTGTTAATGTTCTAATGGAAGCGAAACAGTTTTCCAAATGATCCCTGTGGTGTTTATTTACTTGTCATACATGTAAAACTCAATGATTATTTCCTTATTTGCATATTTGATTGGTTCTATTGTGGTATGACTGATCAGACTGTGAAAAGAAAACGGGGCTTTATGAGGRCTCTGATAAAGAAAATTGATTGATTAAAGACTACTCTGATTCATATGGCTTTAAAAATTCTACTTATGTATAGTATTACTTTGCAAAATACTGTTATTAAGACTATCCAGTAAATGAGTTGTTACTTTGTGGTCAATTATGATTACACAGTACTGTTATCTGAAAATTGATTTACAAACGTAGCCGTAGAGCTCTCCAAAATAAAAGTCTGGAACCTGCATGTTTGGGGTATGTGAATCCTGAGTCACAAGGCAGCGTGCTGACTTTGGGATTCCCATGCAGATTCAGGCCCTGTGACTGCAGAAGGCATTTGGATGATTTTAAATGCTTGAGTTTTTCTTAGCTGCTGATGCCTTCTACTTTTTTGTTAAACATATAAGAAAGTATATTCTGTAATAATGACAGATTATTATTCTAGTTAATTTCCTTCTTTTCCTGTTCATAGAGATTTTGTCATYTATATAGTAACTGAAGAAATTTATTTACTGAAGAATAAAGATGATTCTAGTTGAAATGTTTTTCTGATAAAAGAGTTGATTTAAAAATCAAATTTTGTATATATAATCTTTCAGGTAACATTCTTATCTAAAAATGAAAATCATGTTCTTGTTTCTCAAATTTACTCCTGCATCTTTATAAGTATGTTGAAATTTGAATAACTTCAGAGCTTTTATACTTCCTTTCTGGCACTGTCAGAAAGGGACGTGGTTGGTATAGTCATTGAAAGTGGCTGAAACTCCCCCATACTGTTCTGAATTGGCTAAGGTCTAAGTTTACAAACTGTACTGTGTTTTTTTTGGGGGTTTTTTTTTTTTTTTTTGGTATGATGCTTGGAGTAAGATATAGTAAACATGGAGTATAGACACATGTACATGAAATTTATGAGCGATTCATGTTTTGTAGCCAACAGCAAAGTATCATTTAAGACCCTATCCTGTAGGAGGTAATCCATATCTTCATGTTTATGTATATTAAATTATGAATTACATTTTTTCCAGGAAGAGCAAATTTTATTGAGAATTTTTTCTTTCCCTTCATTGAGCAATAAAATACTGTTTCATTTGTTGGTACTGTGATAATTAACAGTTAGGAATGGATCATAAAGATATACAGTAGTTGGCCAGTTTGCAACCCCTGAAATTTTSGTTACTTTAAAAAACATAAACTTCTTTAAAGATTTGGAAAAACTTGTCATCATATTTACAAACAGTATTTTCTTATTTTACATTCCAAACTGGAAGATGTTCTACTTCAAATAACTGAGATATTCAGTACCATAAGCAATATATATGACTGCAAGAAACATCCTAGTGTAAATTCCACATGTGATAAAAGCAGCACTATACATAAGCAGAATTTTAGCTCCCCGTGCTTACTATTACTTAACACTTGTATATGCTMTAGTTGAATCAGTATTTTTATTTAATTCTGAATATATCAAATATATTTTATTCAGCACCTTTTGACATCAGTAGTAAATTTCCTATTGAATAACAAAGCTACTGTCTAATGTCCAAAAGATGGTCTTTGTGTAGATTGTGTCATTTTACTCAGATAAGTTTTATGGAGGTAAAGGCAAAAGAAAACCAACTTTTAGAGTAGAAGAGAGAAGCATAAAATGTAATGAAACTTTACTACCCTTTGTGCTATGCACTCTGTCATGTTAATAACTCCACTAACATTGCTTTTACTTAATTTAATGCTGGTTGCCTTTAACATTTACTAAACAATGTGAAAATTGCTGTAGCTTAGGCTGAGACGTTTGTGATTAGCTGCACCAATTTGAAATGGCCAATTTGGATGATGACAGAACCTCCTCTGCGCATGCTTTTTTAAAATTTGGTAAGTGTGCAGTTCTGTGTTTTGKTTTTTTTGCTTGTGGCTATTTAACTCAACAAAAAATAATTGGTGTGTTTTGTGTTTCATGCAGTGTTTTGTGCTAGCAATTTTTTAGCACTGTCCAGTAGAACTTAAAATTTGACCTTGAAAGAGGTCATTCCGTGAAAATTTCTGAAAATTGGCATCTGCTTAGATTGAAATCTAYTGTTCAGATCTTCCTATTTTATTTGTGTTTTGTGTTCTTGTATCTCTCAGTGTAACAATCTCTGAACTTTCTCTTTTAAGATGATGGTCATGTGAAAGGTGCACTAAGAATGGTGTTTAGATTTAACTCCTAAAAAAACCCAACGTGTCTGGTTCAGAGAAAAGAAGTAAAATTTCCAATAAATCAGTCGTTSTTCCAAAGCTTGACTTTTGGCAGTTAAGTTGAAGCAAAATAAAGCCCCCTGGGACAGCTTCTATTTAGAAGCTAGAATATATGAAGTTGTCAAGACCATTACTGTTGCAGCTCAATATATTTTGAAAAGAGTTTGACTGGAACAAATGTGTCCATATGTGATGCTGGCTGATTTGGGGAAAATTGTATAGGRCTCTTGCTTAGTCTGTGTTGAAACACAGAAGCAGTACAAGCGCTAGTGAGAGTAACCAGGTAAGGGGATTTCAGGTGTCTCTTGCCACAACTGAGTCACTTGAACTACCCTGCCCTGCCTGTGGCATTTCTGTTTTGCCTCTCTTAATGTCAAAGGGCATGTGAAGTATTGATGTTGTAATAAAAAAATTACTCTTTCCTAATTATTATATTGCTACTTGATATTTCTGTTGTTATGATGCAAAAGAAACATTYTTAGTAGTTTTAAGAGCTATTGTTTTGAGTTCTCAGAAATGACAATGATTGCCTTGAATATCCTAAATGGTTTCCTGCCTTGCTTGTAGCATTTACAAGGTTTSTGTGGTAGACTTTGGCATTTTGGTGTATTTTGGTTATGTGAAGCTCCTGTGTACTGGCATGATGGTCAGTGTTTTATTTCTGGTGTTTAGTAACTTCTGTGTGTTGTTAGTTACTGTAAATCCTGAAATCAGTAATTTCCATTAAGTATACTGTCTTGTAGAGAGAAATCACTTCAGATGATTAGCAAATAGAGAAAGGACAAAATAAATTGGTACATATTTTCTCTTTCTCCATGAAATTCTAATTGAATTATATGCACAGTCTAACATAGGATTTTTCTTGATAAATGATAGTTGAAAAGTTTTGTTTCTTTAAAACTATTTAAATGAAACTATTACAAGATTTTACTCTTTTTTACCTGTGTTATTATCATCACTCAACCTAGGTGACACTTTGTACCTTGTGTTTACTCCTAATGTTTATTCAGATAGAGGAATACCTTAATAACTTTTTCTTCTTCCTCCCCCAGCCCCTTATCATGTTTTCATTGAATTGTAGAACAGTTCAGTTTGGAAGGGATGTTAGGAGGTCACCTACTCCAGCCTCTTGCTCAAAGCAGGGTCAGCTATGAGATCATAGTTTCCTCCTGTATGTAGTGGTTAAAAATCCCCACCAGCAACAGCACAAGTTGATGTATTGAGTTAGTGGAATCAGAGTTCAGATATCTACATACGTGAGAAGTGAATTTTCCTTCTAGTGGAAGTGCTTCTGAAAATTATTTTCTGATATCACCTTGCTCAACTACATGGATTTGGACTTGAAAGCAGATGTATTTCATGGCAGACAACTATTAGAATAAACTGTATTATATCCAACAGCGTTTCTCTCCCATACTGTATTAAGTCTGAGCTCAGGAGAGATTGCAGGTGAAGTCTCAAGGGAAAGAAAACGTGATGTTGGGAGGATACGATTTGTTCATATGATACAATTTCTTAAAACTTTGCCGTGTGAAAAAATAAAATCCTCTTTGGTCCCAATGACTTCTGTAATGTGAAGATGTTACTGCCCATACTAATATTGGGTAATGAAGGTTACTGTGATCTGAGATCCAGAACTTGTTCATGTCTCAAGTGTTGGATTACATCCAGAACTACTGTCACATTAAAGGACTGTGGTCAGTTATTATTCTCATCAAATCTAGAAAGAAATCTGGTATTCTCAGCTTTTTTTTTTTGTTTGGTCTGTGCTGATTTAATTACGAAAGTAAACATTTTCTTTTTTTCTTCTGGCATATGAAATGTTGCAAATAAGATTCCTGCTGTGTTGCTTCCATTTGTTTCTGATTAAACTTCGGGGGGTGGGGGGGTGGGGGGTGTTTGTTTGTTTTAAATTCTGTACTTTGAAAAATTTGAATAATCAATCCGTGTTGAAATAAGCAAATCTTTATCCATAGACTAGGTCCATAATGGATTATGATGCCTATTTTTCTTTAATATCTGCAATTGCTGCCATCCTCAAGGGTATGTGGCTGTTCAAAGCTTCGGTATATATGAAGAGCAGGGTTTCAAGATGTTGGCCATAGCTTTTAAATCTAAACATCTAGGCATCATCTTCCCTGAAGAGCAATTAATGCTAATCTCAAGTGTAACTGGAATAAAAATTAAGTGKATGGGAAAGTACTTTAACATCAGGATGACATAATATTCTCAGCCTCCAGAGGTTGAACATAGATAAGTATTTACACTGCTAATAGCTTACCTCAGAGAACTTCCCTTAATTTTCTTCAGTTTTGTATTCTGCTTAAAAGAGATAATTAAATTGTAAATTTTTCCTGGAATTGGACATTTGAGTTTCATCTGCTGAATAACGTTTTCTTATAGTTTCCATGTCTTAGCTAAGTCAGAAATATCTTGTCTGTTTATTAACTTAGTTCTACACTAGTAATTGATGTCTCTGTTATCAGTTACTGGGCTGTTTCAGATGTCTTCCTGTTCTCTAATACTTTGAAAGGAAATGGCTATCCTTTTTAGTAATTCTTCAACTTGAAGAATGGTGAAATCGTATTACTTTGGAACCTGTAAGTGGTAGGAAATGAAAGGGGATTCATATTCGATTCAAAATACGGATATAGTGTACTTAGTCAGTGCAATATCTGAAGAAAAACAGGGATTTAATTGGACTTAGGATAAGGATTTTGAGTGTTGTCTTATCAGACATTAAATATATTAATRCAGGAAGCAACACTTTGATTTMCCATCTGTTTGGTTTTTAGTGATTTTGAAGTAGTTACTGACTTGCAGCAATCCACTTCTGATGTAAGGAATAATGGGCATACTTCATTCTTTGTGGAATAGTATCTGAACTACCATGTACCCTATCTAAATTTTATATAGGGTTGTTACACTGGTATACAGCTGAAGAAATCCTAAATCAACAAAATATTTTTTTATATTTCTTCCTAGCATATCTACTTATTTACCGAAAATAAAACTCACACTGTATGGTTACAATGATATTAATACTTTTCATAAATCAGTATTTATGAAAAATAGTATTTGAAATTAATGTCCTCATTCTGTTTCTTCTGAATGCTAATGTACAAACAGAGAACTCAAGGGTACTATTTGCGTATGTCATTCTTTTAAGTGTTGCAGAGTCTTGCTGCTGTCACTTTTTTCAGTTTGAAAACCTATTTTAAATATGTAATTGAAAATGGCTTTCTATGGCAGGTTTTTGTCTCGCTGAAATGAACTATTAAATAGCTTTTGGAAAAGAGTATAGATGGGCTTTTTTTAGCTGTCCTAAAAATAGCTTCCACTGGATTATGGTCTCACTACAAAACCACACGGAAGGAGCAGCTAGCTTCATGTTTGTCCTATCTGTTTCTTGCTTTTGATTGTGATTCTAATGAAACATAATTTATCACYGGATTGTCCAGCAGAATGCTTGTAGACACCCAAGCAAAACATAGACTATATAGATGCTAATGAGGAATAAATGAAGAGTATGTGGAAAATTTKGATTTGAGTGTTCCTTTAAACAAGTTCTCTTACTTGTAGTAGGATTACTTTTAAGGAATACTTTCAAGGCATAAAACTTTACTTTTTTTCAGTTTTCTTGAACTTCAAATTCATCTCACCTTTTTGTTTCATCAACAGTCTACTCTGGCTGTTTTAATTTATTTCTGCTAGTAAAGTTTCAATCATCTAAAAATATAATTTGTAGATGGTGGTGCTTTGAAATTTTCATGCTCTTTATTCTGTTCAGTCTTCTTTCTGCACAAAGTTGAAATCTTTGAATGCTCTGAAATAGAAGAAYATGCTTTTTGTTCATGATAACTTTATTTTGTTTCTCTGTTGGCCACAGAGGGTCACAGATTGTCTGGTAAGTAYGTAAATTAGAACAATTTTATTTTAGAAACTTTTGACTTGTATGTATAAGTATGTGTKCCTGTGAATACTCAACTTTTTTCATGGTGCAGTGGTGGGGTTAACAGTCTTCAAGAAATAGACATTCTGAACTTTTTTGACACACAAAGGACAGTGTACAGTTAACAAATCTAAGAGTAAGAGTCTTTATTTTGCCTTTGAATATCTAGTAAGTAAATATTTCTCATAAATTTGCTACTTTTTATGCAATGTGACTTACTGAAGATTTTTTCCTGTGCATATTCTGTCCTACTTTCACTGAATCTCCTTGTAAAATTACAGTTACTGCAGGTCACTGTATTGTGTGCTTTTGCAAGATAATTGAATTAATAGTATAAATATAAATTGCTAAGTGCRAATCTTCTAATGGACAGGGATTCCTAGGCAAAAAGAAGTAGAAAAATAAAATTGCTTTGAAAAATTGATTTAAATTGGGTTCAGAATAATGATTTTTAAACAGAAGATACAAAAGGTGTGATATATTACAAGTTGTTTTTTTTCRTTACAGAACAATTTAATTTCTTTTAGCTTTGTTTTTTTAGGCAAATAAAATAAATTCGGCTTTCTGTGCTTCCCTCTCAGGCCCTTTCCCCACCGCCGTGTTGYTTGTAACTGAGCCTCTCCCCGTGAGGGCAGGGCGGGCCGTGAGGGAAGGGCGGGCCGTGTGGCGGGCTCAGATGTGGTGTGAAGCGTCACCAGAGAGTCCGCGCCCAACGGACCCACCCGCAGGAGCCTGCTCGGGGAGGGGGGGAATTTTTTTTCCAACTACTGCGACTGCAAAGCAAAAGTAATGCTAATTTGGGGGGTGGGGGTTGAGTTCCTGAGGGACAAGAAACATTTTCCAGCGTCCCCACCACAGGACTTGATTAATGAAGCCTCTGTCACCACTCCACACCCATTCATTTCGTTTGGAGGAGAGTCCTGTATATGGACAATCTCCTGCCTAATGCTTGGATATGTGCTGGGAGTGTGAAAGAGGCAACTTGAATAGGAGCACTCTGCTGCATCCTGCCAGAACGGCTTGGCTGGCTGGGCTTCCCTGGCAATTCGTTTCTCTCAGCTTTTCAGAAGGACAGCATGCAGTCCGGAAAGGGGAAATTCTCATTCTTCCTGTTATCAAATGGCTCTGTGGGAGATCTTGCCATCCAGAACACTGAATAAAGCCAAAGTGATTTATGGAAGGAGAGCAGTATGTTACTCTTAAATTAGAAGCTGGAAATGGTTTACCCCAGTAATTTTTAAGAAATCGTGTTTTTCTGGTAGGTAGCTCATTTCAGCTGTCAGGAARAGGGACTTTTGAGGTGCAAATAGGGAAGCAGTCAATATGTGGGACACTGAGAAGGAAAGATGTGGATTTCATAGCATTGTCTTTCTCCAGAATATAGGTAATTTGGGGGCTTTATCTGTTGGATAGGTTGTTTAAGCTTGGGTAGTATGTGAGAACAAGCTAACCCTTTTTTTGATTCAAGACATGAAATCAGCTGGGCTTATTGTGGTGGGTGAAAACGAGGTTAGGATAGGTAAAACATTAATAGTGTTGTATATGTTCACCATTTTAGAAGGCAGGTAGGGAAGTAAATTTGGGCTACTTTTGTCCCTCTTCCTTCTGTTTTTCTACATATCTTTAGGAATTGTGTCTCTAGCATACTTCTAAGAAAATGTTCCTGGAAAATTCTTTTAATAGGCTGTATTCAATAATTAAGCTATACATTTATATAGCATTTGCTGTAGCTGAATATCTACAAGGCATTGGAGATCCATATGGAGGTCTTGTTTGTGTGGACAGGTACTGTAGAAAAAATGTGTATAAAAATCTGTTATCTGAGATTATAGAAATTACAACTTTGCATTGAAATTTGATAAATTGTGCTTTTGTGTAACAAACATGAAAAAAATAATATTGCAGTAATTTTTAGCAATAGTAGAATTATGAAGCTAATTCTGATCTTGATTTTGTTTTTTCTCTTCTTTTTTTCTAGGTTCAGTTTATGAGCCACTGAAAAGTATTAACCTTCCAAAACCAGAGGGGGGAAGTCTGTGGGACAAATTAGATCATTATTACAGAATTGGTAGGTTAATAATTGTTCCTACCATGAAAGATTTTCACTGTAACTGACTGAAATATTTACAGTTACAGTTATGGCAGTAATTAGCTTTGTCTTAAAATAATATCTGCAGTCTTTAATAAGGATTTTTATTTTCAGAGAGGTAAAGGGTTCTGTCATTACAATTCCTCATAAGATTTCTGTGATAATATAATGCATGTATTTGGATATTTCATACATTGCTTGAAAAATCATGACCTGTAAATAGTGTTTAAAATTGTAATCTGCATTTGTAAAATGGTGGAATAGATTCTGAGTTGCACCTGATGGTCTTGGATGGGCAGGGGTAAAGGTAATCTGCTGACAGTTTTTAATGCTTGAACTAATCTAGATATGAATTGGAATTGATATTTACATGTTAAATATCATTGCTACATGATTCTTACTTGAGGATAGTTTCCTAAATTTCTGCTGGGAGTTTGAAAGGTTTGGAGGGCTGCATCACACTTGTTGCTGAAAATGAAAATGTATATTGGAAATCCAGTCCAGCTGTAAGACTGAATTTAGAATTATTTTGGATAAAGAGGGAGCCTAGTATTGTGGCATTAGCAAGATATAGCTGAGGAAACATTTAAATGGAAAAAAGCTTTCTTGTAGTACTTACAGCAGTTTGACAGGTGATCAGTGAGAAGTTAATTTTTGTTGCTAATGGTGCCATAATGTATTTTTGTGTCGAAATTTTACCCGTTAGCTAACTTATTTTAAGCCAACTTTAGTGTTTTTCTTTTCATTATGACATCATTTTAAGCCAAAAACATACACGTTAAAGAAGCAATGGTTTATTTTGATTCTTTTGGGTGTTGGGGGGGGTTGTGTTATAATAAACTCCTGCTCGTATTCTAAAATCATTTTTTTTTAATGGCTGTGCAGTTGACTGCTTAAAATTTAAGTTTTAGTCAGGCAAGGGTATAGAATAGTGAACAATTTTTCCATAACTCTGAAAATGTGGGATGAGACTCCCTTCATTCAGATTGCTTTCTGAAGTGCAATCTGTGAGTTGTGCTTGGTCTATCCATAGATGTGTTGCTTTTTGTAGATGTGTTGCTTTTATCTCTCTTACAGAGGAGGTGACACTTCAATTTACTTTTAATACTTGGCAGCAGCAAATCTGTGGTAGTGCTTGCTATTTATCTGTCGGGCACTTATGTTGCAAGCAGTCTGCTGCCTCAGTAAAAATTTATTATTGGATTTATACTTCATTTTAGAATAATCTATATTGACTTTTTCAGGTAACGTTTTATCAAAGTTCTTGTTACAATGTATTAAGTCAATGAAGAATATAATGCAAAAAGCCATAAACCCCTGTAATTTTCATTTAAGATACTTAATTTCTAACACATAGACAATAAAGAGGCTTTTTTAAAATTATGCTTGATAACATTCTGGAAAAAAATTGCTTTCTTGTCTTATAATGGATAGGTTATTGTTAGAAGGGTCATGTTCAAGGACATTAAGCCCAGTTTCAATCTTGTAGCACACTGGTTATTATACTATTTTAGGAAAACAATTCACAATATGCGAAATTAAAGAAAGAAAGTAATACTTAGTATTTTTTCTAATTCACTTTCGACAACTTGAAAATTCCTGTCTTGTTCTATTTTTATGTCAAGGTACTGAGTTAAGTAACGGTAGTCGTCCTTTCTCCTTACTTACTCATTCCTTTCCTTTTTTAAAAATATTGATACAATGATCTGGCCTAAGTTAAAAATGTAATTTTTATGAATGTAAGTTCTGCAGAGTTTAACTATTTAAATTATTGGGGGGGCAGTTGACATTTTGTAGCCCCCCTTTTTTTTTTCTTCCATAAAAGGGAAATTCTTGGGTTGCATTGTAGAGATTCTGTACAGGGTGGGTTGTACCAAAACAGAGCCATGTAAATAGTTTTGAATACTGATTTTTTTGTAAAAAGGTCTAATTGACTGAAAAAATGTGACGAATTTTTTTGTGTGTCTTTCTCCTTACCTTTCTTTCTCTTCTGTTTTGTGTTGTGCAAGTTCTAAGAGGTTGTTCACATCTTGATTTATTCCTGAAAAATCTATGTAGAAACTGGAAGAAACACAAGTGCTGTTAAGACCATTTTTTCTTTTTTCCTTTTTCCAGTTAAGTCAACTTTGCTGCTTCATCAAAGCCCAACCACAGGTCTGTTTCCTACAAAAACATATGGAGATAACCGGAAGGCAAAAATACACGACAGTCTTTACTGTGCTGCATGTGCCTGGGCATTAGCCCTTGCTTACAGGTGAATAACTTCTAAACTCACATCTCTGCCATGTTACATTCTTTCTGTTACGCAGTTTCTCAGGAATGTTTTAAAAGATGACGCTTTATCAAAAATAGTTTTGTAACCCATAGAGATGGTACATGTTTCCAAATCTCAATAAAAATATTTATGTAGCTACTAGGTTAAAAAATGTCACTCTACTTCTGGTAAGTAAACATGTTTTCATATAATTTAATTTGTACCAATATTCTGAAACAGAGGAACTAATGCATGCTATTAAAAATAAAGGTTATTGTGGCAAACTGTACTCAAGGAATACTGCTCATTTAAAATGTAGTAGGAGAGTTCAGAGCAGAAGCAGGCTTGGTGCAGGTAGTAACAATCCGGGTACTTGCAGGAGACTGAACCCGTGAATGCTGAGAAATGTATATTTGGGAAATAATAGTGACTGTCATCCTCACTAGGTACAAAGGCTGGCCAGTCTCAGTTATTAGCTCTTCTTATTTTCTGTTTCTTCCATTTCCACTGTTGACTCATTAGAGAAGTAGGTTAGGAATTTGTGTGGCGTAGTATGACCTTAAGAACTATGGGAGAGTTACCTCCCATAATAATTTAGTCATAATTCCCTCTCCTTTAGGTCAAATAACTATGGAAATTGCTTTCTGAGATTTAATAGTCCTTGTTTCCAACCTTGCTACCCCAGCCACCCAGGAAAACACAGACAGAGGTGATGATAACTCAAATGCAGTGTTTTTAAGAAAGAAGATTGTGTGCAGATATTGAATAATTTACTCTTCTTAGTAATCAACTTCTAGTATTGAGGTAGTGATCACATTCTTGGACAAAATTCTAGTATTTTTTACAGAAGAAGGGCCAGAAATAATATGAGGAGCTACTGTTGAAGTAAAGATGATGTACTTAGCAGCTAAGAAGTTTTCAGTTTCTTTTTTGTCSCCATTTATTGCTTTAGATTCTATACCTCTGACACCAATCTAAAAAAAAGTTATTAAAATTGTCTTCTAGGAAATGTTATTACAAAATGATGCTTTTTGAAAGAGAAGATGTACAGAGATCTGTGTTTACTTCTGGAGATGCTGTGCCTGAGATCTAATGGGTTTCAAAATTTTGATAAACTAGCAAAAATTATAAGGAAATTAACATTCAGAATGTGTAATTATTACTTTAATTTCTTATATTGAAATCTTTCCATCTTTCTTTTAATTCCTCTTTCTGTTGGTGAAATAAAAGCATTTGAAAACAAAAAAAAATAGAAAAAATTTAGAAGGAAGAATGAAGGGGGAAGGGGGGATTGTTTTGAATTTTCASCAACTCATAGAAGGGAGCATGGTATAATGTTGCCCAAATTATTCAGTCTTTAATTTCCAATATGTAGAATCATAGAAGATGATATACGAAATTTGTTGCATGTTGAAGGAAGGGCAAAGTAGCAAGATAAATAGTTTGTCTTACTTCCAGTTATGCTCAGAACAGGGCCCTGAACTTCAGGTGCTGCGCAATGAGTTTTCTTTGATGGGCAAAGGTTGATGACTGAAATTAAGTGAATGGCTAAAATCTGAAATGAGCCAAGATACAAGACTCAAGTGGAAGGCTGCGTTAACTACCACATGCAGATTACTGTGCTTGACTCATGCCAGTGCTACTGTTCACTTTCATGAAAGCTAAATTTCTTGAGAGCATGTTAAGAAAACAAAYGCTGCTGTTGTGAGTAAAGGAAAAATGTTGTAACATGAAAACTTCAGAGCTTTTACATGTGCTTCTTATTTCTCTTTGGATTTATGATAAAGTTGAGAATAAATCCTACTGCTTAAAAAATTCTTAAGCTAGTAGTTTTGCATTATCTGGTTTTATTCCTTGTGGGGTTACTTTTTCTCCCCTTGTTTCAACTTTGTAAGAGAAAGCAAGTACATTACTTGTATCTAAGATTATTATTTAAATAGCATGATTTCTGGGTGTGTATGATTTTTGAAGTTACCACTACCTTCCTAATTTTCAGTGTAGGTAGCAGAACCTCAGCATAAACTACTCACATGTTAAGTATGGTGAAAAAGGATATGCTTCGTTTGCGGTGTAGTTATCATCCACTTAGCTGTAATCAAATTAGTGATGGCTGTAAAGTGGACTGAGAAGTAGCAGTGAGCATGTTATGCTGTTTTGCATATTCGTATCAGAGACATGTTGTTGTAAGTTACAAATACGTGAGAGAACATTATTTTCACCCTGAAAGGCTCAATCAAAAATTGAGAACTGGAAAAGACAGAACACATGAATGCAATAATCAAAGTTGTTTATACAAAATACATCTCTTACAGTTAACATAACTTGGGATTTGGCATTGTTTTTAATATACATTTAGTAATATAGTAACTGTCAGTGTTGTTTGATTTCACGGTATAAAAATAGTAAGGTATCTTGAAACGCATTTCTGGACATTCGGAGTAGTTCACTTTCAGGCTCTCATATGCACAACATCAGGAAAGTGACTGCTTGATTATAAATGGCAAATATTTTGTAGAGTTAAAGAGAAATTGCCTTTGTGTTTTGGAACTGTCATGGAACATGGAACAGTGGCTTGCAATGTTACAGTATCAGCAAGGATTTTGTTTTTTTTCTTTTTAAATTTTGAAATAGGAATGTTTGTGTAAGTTGCAACATGAACTAAAAAACTTTTCTTTTTTTTTTAAATTAAGGAAGGATGGGTAGGGCTATAAATATGTTGATATGAGTGTGGGCACCGCTATACAACAGTGTTAGTTAAACACTTAATATTCCAAAGCACTAATGTGTACTTCCCCCCACCCCCCCCAATGCATTTCCAATTTGTTTTATGAGTTATCTCTCTTACCCAGGCGTATTGATGATGACAAGGGAAGGACTCATGAACTGGAGCATTCTGCTATAAAATGTATGAGAGGAATTCTCTACTGCTACATGCGTCAGGCCGATAAGGTAAAATACTGTAGTGTGGACACAAGCACTCACTTAATTCTAAGGGATTAATTAAACTGTGGAAAACTAACTTCTAAATATAGATAAAATTCAAAAGAGGAATGCAATATTACTGTGTCCCAGCTAAGAACAGCTGCTTCACTATTGTCAGGTTGCAGCATTGTTTTAGGGTATAAAAGACAAGAGCGTTTTGCGAAGTAAACTGCAGGGCATGCTTGAAACTTCTTTGCGTTCCTTTTGCAGTTATTTATCCCATTTAAGCATTAGACCATTAGTAATTGGGGTTTTTTTAATGTCTTTTTAATGCTTAAATGGAAAGATGTAGAATTGCTTTTAGCTAAGGCTGGAGAGTTTTCTTCGCACTGTTAACTTGGTTATTGCA
The DNA here is from genome assembly GCA_030449065.1 of Oceanodroma leucorhoa. Classification (NCBI taxonomy): domain Eukaryota; kingdom Metazoa; phylum Chordata; class Aves; order Procellariiformes; genus Oceanodroma; species Oceanodroma leucorhoa. The sequence continues at coordinate 6,412,157 of JASVER010000007.1, read as the reverse complement.
TTTGCAGTTGTTCTCCTTACCTAGGTGATCTTTTAGATTATTTTGCTTAGTTTCTTTAGCAGCCATCTTCCAGTATTCAGAAGGGCAGTGATCCAAAATGAATAAGGAAACAGGGTAATTTACTTATGTTATAATACTGTTGATATATTCAGCTTGTAATCCTCTTGTGAGTATAACCTGAATATTCTTGAATATTCAGGGCTTCTCCTTCTCAAAATTTAGATGTGGTGGATTAATTTTGCATAGTGGTTAGCAGTAATTCCACAAGTAGTTAAATATCTATATTGCATGCGATTATTTTGTTTCATGTCACTGACTTTTAACTGTATTATTAAAAATAATTCTCATGTTACCACATAGCTTCCATCACTTCTAGGCACGCAAACTGAAATGTAAAGTCCGTAAGCATGTGCTATCAGTAATAATAATAGTAAGCAAGTCAGGTGTATTGCCAGTTGTATTTATGCTGACATGGTATTTTTTTTCTCAGTTTTCTTAGTCTGTTTCTTTGTAGTCTTATATCTTTAAATAATCTTGACCTAAATTGATCTTGTTACAGTTGAGCTGTTGTTGTTCTCTTTGACATGCAGTGGTTTGTTTTGAGGATGATCACTGCAGATATGAATAATGAGCATTAAATTAAAACAGGTGTCATGCTGCTGACATATTGGTAGTCAGTTTTTGCCCGATTACTATAAATGCTTCTTTCTTCCTACAATGTAGAAATAAGCAGTCTGAGGTACCTAACAGACATAAGTCAAATTGGACTTCATTCTGAGGGACTCTGTATGTGCTGGCCTCATGTAGAAGGAGGATATTTTTTAATAATATGAATTATGTGTGCCCAATTGCTAGGGCGTGACTTGAATAGATGATGCTGCTTGTGACAGAAATTGCAGATGTTATATTCTATTGCTAGTGAACATATGAGTTATGACCTAAAACGTCTAGAATGTGTTCAYGGTCTAGACATAACTCCACAAAATAGTATTCACTTTCTTGCTTCTGGGGCACATGCTATATGCTGTGTATGATTTGTTGGTGGAGAAGAATATCACATGAAAATAAGATCAGTGTTGAAAATGTTGTGAAATGTGGACCAGGTCCTGGCAATAATGGTTAGAAAATTTGAAAACTGTTTGTTGGAGAGCATGGCATGACTTGGGGAATTACGGAGAAGAATCTTCTTTCGTTACCTTCATTCTTTTCTTTGTGAATTTGATTTCCTTTCTCTGCCCTATTGGCAGCTCTCTGACAGTCCAGATTGCTTTCTCAAATGGTTTTGTAAGGTAGCAGACGTTGTATTTCGTGACAAAAAAAGGAATCAAAACTACTTTAAAACAACTGTTGTTCTTACTTCACTCCTTTGCTGTTAACCTCTTGTATTAGTAATTCATCTTACTGCACTCTATCTCCATTGTAAGAGATTCTGTATCATAGAGGCTCATTCTGAGGTCCAATGATAGTGTCCCTGACTAAAAGGTCATTTTAATCTCAGGTACTATTCYTCCTATCAATAATCTTTATGTTTTCTTTTTAAGCTGTCAACTTTGCCTTCCAGTATCTGTAAACATTTCACTGTACATCTGAATGTCACAAACCGTGCTCACCAAAATAAATCTGTTTTCCCATGTAGTCTTTCATACTAGATACTCTTAATTCTTGCAGCTTTTCATTTGTTACATGATCTACACGTGGCAATTTCTGAACACTTTTGTAGGTCTATAGCCCAGAAGGCTTAAAAATTATTATTAATAACAATAATAATTTCTTTTTTGTTTTAAAACCTTTTTCACATTGTCAGATGGTACAACAATAAATTTTATGGATCATTATTCATAAAGATTATTAAAACTATTGTTCCCAACATAAGTTTTGGGCTCTTGCACTCCAGTAAGAGCTTTAAACTAGGAATGGTGAGGGAGAGAGAGAGTGCTCAACAATCAAGTGAGGAAGTGGTGGRTGTGGTAGGCAAGCAAAGAGGCCGGGGGGGTGATGTGAACAKAAGGCACATAGCAGTAACTGAAGTGGAATTGTCCCAGGCGTACATGTGGAAATAAGGAGGTACCTATGGGACAGCATTATGGAGAAGAAAGCTCTCATACCCTTCCTGGGAAATCAGCATGCTTGGGTGCCTCTCAGAAATGTCCGTACACTAATGCATGCAGCATGGGGAACACAAAGGAGGAAATAGAAGTATGTGTGCAGCTCCTGAGCTGTGATCCCCTGCGATTGCAGAGGCGTGGTAGGATAGCTCAGGTACTGGAACACTGTGACGGATGGATACAGGCTCTTTAGGACAGGCTAGGAAGGTGAGGAGGTAAGTTGCCCCATATGTGAGAGAGTAGCTGGTACTCTTCTAGGGAAAGGTGGTGAGCCAGCTGAGAGCTTATGGGTCAGGATTCTATATGTACATTTCAGATCTCTGAATTCAGGGTAGGCATGATATGCTTCGACATGCTCTGCTAAGATTTCAGCTCCAGTAAAATGAGGTGGTGCTTGTCCAGAAAATGGAAGTGACTAAGCGTCTGTAGCTATCTATTACAGATTTTTTTTCTACCGGTCCCAAATTGATTAGAGAGATGGCTTGAATATTTGTATTCTTTAAGTATATGTATACTTTAAGTATGTATGAAATAGTTTCTGWTAAGTTTCAGGAACTGTTGTTTCTAAGTTTTACATAGTGTTCATATCGAGAAATTTTGAAATACCTGAGTTATGTAGTGAATTTGTGGTTGCCAAATATACTGAAATTATTGACTTTGATTTTATGTTTTGTCTTTAATTCACCTTTAGGTTCAGCAATTTAAGCAAGACCCCAAACCATCTGAATGTCTTCATTCTGTTTTCAGTGCACACACTGGAGATGAGGTCTTCTCCCATAAGGAATATGGTCACCTTCAGGTAAAATATGCATGTGCGTGTAAATGAGTTTGGATGATTTTAAATAATGTTATTGTTGTCTCCATTCTTTCATGATGCAGCTGTCTGTTTAGATTTATGTTAGATGTGTTGTACTYGATAAAATTGAGATTCCTTCTGCATCTTTTGGTGAAGAAGACAGACTGTTTTGAAATATAACTCAGTGGTATGTTTTGGTCAGAAGGTACTGAAATATCTGTGGGATTTCTGGAGGTAGGTGGTTGGTTGTTTATGAAGTTGCTTCTTCTTGAAACCAACAGATGGCTGTCAGTAAATAATCCTGGCAAAAAATGTTGAAGTAGTCAGTAAAGTGAAAGATTTAGTGTAATCTTACATTGAATGTTATTTTTTTTATTAATTTTCCCAGCTTAATTTTCCATAAGTCTGAGCAATTTTCATTCATAGTAAAGATTTAATGTACACTGTCAACAGCTTTGTCTAGTTACAGATTTGTTGTTCACTATTTTGTGTAGTGGTTCCTAGACCAATTCATTGCATAATTGATTGTTTTATTGTCTTTCATTTTCCAAAGCATTGATTTACTCTTTTTTTTTTTTTTTTCTCTTTACCTTCAGACCCCTTTTTGCATTCATGACCTTCTTGTTTTGCATTCCATAACTCTGTGTACTCTTTTTAGTTCAGAAATTGCTAGTGAAATTATTCAGAAGTGACAGTAGGTTGATAATTATTTAATTTCATGGTGACAACATCACTTAGTTTGTACAGTAAATGTGTTGGATTCAGGAAATGTATGTTCTGAGAAAAATGATTTATGGAGTTATCCTAAGTTAGCCTTTTGGACTTCTACATGAAGCTTCCTGAACATGCACATCTTTTATCTGCAAGAGGAGACAATAATTTCGAGACCTGGGGAGCACCGTACGATAGCTCAAAGTCTCTGTTTTTTGTGGCAACTCAACCCTTCCCATAAACATGAATGCACATTCCCTTCTGTCATCAGCAAATCTCAAAGAATAGAGTGTTTTCATCTCTGTGGAGACAACAGAAAACAGAGTAACTGAGGTGGTTCAGTTGGGAAGAATGGAATATATTACGTAGCTGGTCTGCCGTTACTGCTGTACTTGGTGCTTTTCAGATTGTATTCAGAAACTGGAGTCAGTGGTCTTTAAATCTTTTGGAATTTCTAGAATTTGGACCTTATTCTTAATCTGCTATGTTTCAGATAAGGATCCAATTTTTTGTTCTAGATGGTTTCTCTAAATTTCATATACTGAGATTGAGGTTTTATAGGTCATTGAAGCAAGTTATTGTGATAAACTTACTTTCTTTATTGAAGTTGTACAAATTCTCAATTATACTAGAATTCTGTGTAACAAAAGCAGTTTCCTTTGGTTCATTAATAAATGGACATTATGATGCTCATCTGTACAGCTGCTGAAGGTAATTACTCTTAATAATAAATGCTACATAGAGCTACAAAAGAAAACAGTTTTTCACAAATATAATCATATCTGAATGTTGTAATTATACTTCTATCAGATGATAGTGCTAAAATTCCAGTTAGGAATAAAGTGATTTACTTTTTACATGTGCTGTGTACTATTCAATATGCTACTTGCCTTCTTGGTGCTCTACTTGCTAATAAATTGTCATATATGTAAACATGAAACAGCTTGTGACTAAAGTGATTGCCTGTGGGTCAAAGCAGTATGCCTAAGCAAAAACATTTTAATATCATAGGTTGAAATAATTTTAAAAATGGTACTGCAGCAGMAGTTGTAAAGGATAATGCTTGTTTGTGACATTTCTTCCTATTGATTGTTTCCACATCATTACATCTAGGATATTGGTATATTAGGATAGTATTTTTGAAGAACCAAAACTGTGTTATAGTGGGACCATCTTTGTTAGTAAGTAATATCACATTTAGCTTGTTTATGTTTATTGGAGTCAAATAATCAGAAAGTTAATTATGGTTTCCTTTCTGTCTTTAATTACTTCAGATAAATGCTGTATCGTTATTTCTCCTCTATTTGGTTGAGATGATCTCTTCGGGGCTGCAGATTATCTACAATACAGATGAGGTACAAATCGATTTCCGATGTTAACACACATGCTATATTAAGGTTTTTGTGGTTTTTTTCTTGGTTTTATTTATTTACCAACTGTAAAATAATTGTTCTGGAAATACACTGCAGATATTCTTCACTTCTAATGGAAGTCAGAAAAGATAAATGGAACGAATGGATAGTGAAATAAATTAATAGCTAGTAAAGTGTTAGATACGCAAAAAGTGAATGTAAGATGACATTGAAAACTTTCATAGTTCCCTGCTATTTCTGAAAGGTACAAGGTCAAGAATTAAAAGGTCTGTTAGGACAGTTAACTTCCAGTTACGTTGTTCTCACTTTTCACCTTATTTCAAACCGTCAGTCAGTGCATGCTGTCCAGTAGAATTTCAATATAATAAATAATAGGGTTAATTTTCTGGAAAGCTGAAGGACTTTATTCAAATACATATAAACCTATGGGTGTTAAGAAGTTTTGCTGTATCTTTAATTGAAAATAAAACAATTTTATATCATGGTAAGAGATGTTTGTAAGATGGTTAACTGTTCTGTAAATAAGTTAATAATAGCCACCACGGCCTTGACTTGAGGACAAGTCATGTCAGGACAATCTGCTGTCCTGCTCTAAAATGAGGTTATGTTTTGAGACAGGAATGGAAAGCACAGATATTTTTTAATTTTTTTTTCAATTTTCTTAATCTGGATTTGTTTAAATTTACTCTGGTCTGTTTCATAGTCCATAGTCACTGCTGTATTGCCTTAAAAAGCTTAAATGCATTTATAGTACTRCCATTTTAAAAAAAGGGAGATTTTTCCAGAAATAGTGTATTTGCATTATATTTCTAAAACATACATCTTCATTAATGTTTTTTCTTTAGATAATGAGAAAACTAAGTGATGCAACTTGTCTCCTTTCTCGCTTAGTTAGATCATATGATAGGTCTATATTATTTTCTCTGAATTGACTTTATGTCTGTGAGGAGGCAAATGTATATAATTATGTATTTACTTAGCTTGACTTATAATTTATATTATCCTCCAGATGTTTGCATTTAATTACAGAATCTGCAGAAAAATGCATGTGTATAGACTCTCCAGTCAGCGGATGTTCTCCTCTTCAATGTCAGGATGTAGTTTTCATTGCAACCGTACTCTAGAAGTCTGTGGACTATGGAGATTTATACTAAGATTATCTTACCGCAGACCSGTACATTCTGTTAGTCTCTATATAGCTTCAACAATTGAATATATTCTCAGATCTTATTAATGCCACATAATTATGGTATTTCCAAGTTTTCCTGTGTGTCTAGATAATATTCAGCATAGTGGCATTGGCAGCACTGTGGATGTGACAGTCTGCTACACAAACATCAAGTTGGATATTTCTTTCCAATGATATCATTGCATGATGTATTTAGTCTCTTCTCTTTCGTAGAGAGAGGGTTTTGAGCCAGTGCTAGCGCAGTGGAAGGTGCTGGCAGATGGTTGGTATTTGGCAAGCTGTCTGCATGAATATGTTTGTACACAGAACTCTTGGCTTAGGAGGCAGTCATTGTATACTAGGCTGCTTGATGTCAGGCATGGCAGCTGTCAGTGAGTTACTCTCTAGTTGCATCTGTTTGCAGTTGAAAAATTAATTAAATCGCATCTTTGCATCCATAACAAAGAGAACAGTATATGATTGTGCAAGTGAATGAATTTGAGAGCAGTTGTATACACATAAACCAGAGTAACACTAGTATTTGCAGTCATCCATGCTGCATGTGTATTCTTTATAACACCTTGCTCTCCACATGCTTGACTTCTGGATAAATAAGCTTAACACACACAATCCATAATTTCTGTAAGTGCTTTAGCATTGACTTGGTTATAGCATTTACATGCCCATGATATGAATGATTGCTCTCTGAAGATTTTGGTTTGCAACCAGTTATCTGCTGCCTTTTTTCTGCAAATCAGCTATTTGGAAACCCTTAGTGAGTTTCATAAAATATCTGTAATTGACCATTTTTTTCTCGTGTTCTGAACATCATCACTGGTAGAATGTCATTGGTAAGGTTATATATTTCTATATGGTGCTCTTTGCTTCTTCATTTAGATAATGCATCTAAATTTAAGTTAATGATAGAAATAGTAGAAGCCACACTTTTAATCACTGGGTGTTCTAGCTTCATTCAGAGAAAGTTCATTTTAATACAACCAAATGCTAAATTACAGGGATAAATAATATCGGGCATATCTGAAGACTGGGACAATCTGTTTCCGTGAAAGTACTAGCTATGAAAAGACTTAGTGTACAGAGAATTGTACGTGAGCACCCCATAATAAAACTTTAGCAGAGATGTATATAGAGAGACAAGTAAGTATAGAATTATATATGTTGCTGGTGGACTGGTATAAGCATAAAGGGCATATCTGAAATAGTAACTTTATTAAGATTTAAAGAAAAATGGAGAGAAAAGGATAAAACAGAGATATGCAGGTAAATTAAAATGGAAGCGAATACCTTTCAGTAAAAGATTTGGGTTTTATCTCATTAAAAAAAAAAATCACTTGACTGCAGTAAAGTGGATCCTCCTCTGTAGTTCCTCAATATGGTTGTGTTTATAGCCATTGCAATATTCTTTTTTCCCACAAAATCCCCTAGAGTAATTTGGATGGGAGGGGATGAAATCTCTGCTGTGGTGGATGAACCAGTGTAAATCTTGTGTTTGTGGCTAAGTTTCCTGTAAGTTCTAATCTGTGGACTCTTTGAGGTGAACTGTAAAATTTATCATCAATTTAACTTTTCTACAATCAAGCAACTCCAAATGTCTCTTTCAACAGTGTAAATGAGGAAAAAATATCTGATTAAATTAGTCCACAGCTATAGTTAAATACCCTTAAAATACCATAAATACCTTAAAATACCCTTAAATACCTTAGTATTCAGTTGAAACATGTTGATCCAAGAGGAGATTTTAATTTTAATAAATTGGTTCAGAGTTTTATTTGTGTTTATAAAGGAGTGTGTTTGAATCTGCATTAGTATGTTATATCATACTAGTATGTTATATCATATTAGTATGTTATCAATTCTCTTAAAATGAATTAAGAAACAGCACCAAGATTTCTGTGTCCTAATCTTGTAGGATTTAATTTCTACTGCTCTCTGATGTGGTTTTTAGGACAAATCTTTTTTAAAAGATCAAAATACCACCTTTTTGGAGCTCTTCAAATATGTGTCTTGAATATGAAATCATTTTTATCCCTGGCTTTGTTGGAACTTTTGCATAAATCACGTCATCACCTAATTTGGGACAGATTAAAAACTGGTTTTAAAGACAATATCTGAACTTGGGAACATCATTCTCTGGGGAAAAAAAAAAAAAGGATGGARGACAGTTATGATGCCTGAGGAAAAACAACTTTGTCTTTTTGAAAAAAATGAACAAAAGAAAATATGCTTTCATTTTCCTTCAGTCACTTTTCTTTCTTTCTTTCCTATAGGTGTCCTTCATTCAAAATCTTGTGTTTTGCGTGGAAAGAGCCTATCGTGTGCCAGATTTTGGTGTCTGGGAAAGAGGAAGTAAATACAACAATRGCAATCCAGAGCTGCATTCAAGGTAGGTGAGCAAATGTAGCTCTTTCAGCCAAAGCAAGTAAATGTGATATGAATAAAAAGAATTCATGGGGTGAGTTAAAAATAATAATGCATTAAAATACTGTTTGAAGTAGATTAAGGTTCTCTAAAGACTGAGATGTATTTTGGGAAAGTGTGAAGCATAATTTCATCATCATATGCAAGCTGAAATAACTGCATAGATGCTTAACTATTTGAGTATTCAAATTCCAATCATTATGTGCAGCTGCATGCATATAATTCTGAAAATTGCGTTCAGAACAGTTCGGTCTCTTGAGGCAWGTGCATTAGATTGGATTCACAAAAATGTTTAGGAATATCCTGATTAAAGGAGGTGTTGAATCATGAGTCTAGATTTTCTCATCTCTACCGTGCTGGAAGGAAGGTCCTGGACACTGTGGAGGATAGCCTAGTGCAGAAGTTCTTTTACAGGTTCTTCAGATGCTACAAGTAACTGGGTGTTCTGTCCCCTTCCCGTCAGAYAGTTAGGAATGCTCTTAACATTTTAATATTAGAGTGGTCCAGTTCACTTCAGTGGAATTGCTCACATGCTGTCTATCTTGGAGGATCAAATCTGTAACGCTAGAAAAAGCAAATTGTCAGATTACTATTGTTTTCTTCACTTTTTGACTTTTGAGGTTTTATTAATCATAAAAATGGCTATAGTGTGGATATCTTAGGATTTTTAAAATATCATTGATCATCATAATTATCATGGGTTTGCAAATAATGCACGTTTCTTCCAGTCTTTGATGTTGCCAAATGAATCTGTGTTCTCATTTCAGAATGAAACAATTGTTCTTAGTTCACTTACAGGCATGTATTTTAGGCTATGGACATAATTATGTGTCATTGCAGCAAAACAATTAATTTAGGTATGGTTTTTTTCAGAGCTTTTGTAGAGCTTTAGTACCAGTATGAGAACTGAAAACTCCAAGTTGTTGTTATGTAATCTGCTTTATTAGTTTGTTTGTTTTTTTCTTCCTCCTATGTCTGTAAAATTGTCAAATGCCAGATTACGTGAGCGTTCACTTAGAGAATCATATCCTTCCGCATCTCACCTTGTACARATTCGCAAAAGGAATGCTGAAACTGCTGTGTCTCCTGTTGTTTGCAGCATTCTGGTTACTCAGTATGTGAATTTCCTCCAGGGAAAACTGAACACCTTTTAACCAGATGGAAATGGGCATGTTGTCTTGTCTTAATCTAGACTGACATTTATAGGTTGGTTTTTCTAAGGGTGAACTTTCATGAGGTGGACTGAGCCAATCTAACAGATCGTTGAGCTGGCATAGAAGGAAGTACAGAGTTTGGTTGTAATTTAAGAAGTAGACTTTGGTCATGAGAAACAGGTGTTGCCCCTATTTATCTTTCCTTGTGTGCATGTTGATATTCTGCTTCACTGTAGGAAGCCAGTAAATGATTTCCCTTGTTCTCATAAATCAGAAAAAATGGAAGAGGAACATGCATCAAAAGTGTATTTAGATATTATTGAGCAAAGCCCTGGGTGCGCTAAAATATTCCTTAGACTTTGTTGTGGTCCTACTGTAGTGTATCTAACTAAGAGAGCTCTAAAAAATTTTTAAAAAAATTCAAGAAATGATTATAACTAATCAGGGCTAGTCACGAATGATGTATGTCTTTCTTCAGTGATTACAGASTCTAAACCAGTCACTTAAGTTTCGGTTTTAAGTATGCTGTACTCCTGGCACTTAAAACTCACACTGTAAGTCCACATACAGTGTGTGTTTGCTTTCAGAATTAGAAGTTAATTTTTGTCTTTTATTGAAAGAGGCTTTCTTTTTAAAGAAGGTATTATATAATATGAAGTCCATGAATAATAACTGCAAATTATGGCCAATGTTAGAAGATGCAGATATTTTAACTCTTTACACAGTCTTGGTATTCTATCTTAGTACAGTTTAAAACACTTCTAATAAATGATAAATAGTGAAACACTCTGTGGACCAGGTCTTCATTGATGTATGCAAATTGAWGTCTTTTACTGGTTCAAAGGCAAGATTTATAACAGCTTTTATTATAGCGTGATCTCCTTCCCATACATCTGAACTTCTGAAAAATTAATTTGTCCTGTAACCATTTGATCAAGCTGTTCTCCAGGCATCTGTTGAGTACCTCTGCAAATTGTCTTTGACATCTCCCATRTGTACTGTGAGAATAATGAAGTTGCCGAAGTGCAGTGTCTTCATATTCCAAATCTAAAATTGTAGAGCCTCAATCTTGCTTTTCTCTGTGGAGGTATTATATCCCTATAGTGTTGTCTTTCCTTGTTCTGTTTGGTTTTGTCTAGTTATGAAATTACTATTATTGTTGTGGGATTGTKTTTTGTTGTTTTGTTTGGGTTTTTTTTAACATCCCTTCTGGTGTTTGATGTTCCAGTTGAACTGCACAGTTCCTGGATGGAGGCAAGAAACTGTGAATGGCAGGAGGATTAAGGATGTATGTGCTTTAAGGTTTTGATTAGCAGTTGCAAGAATATGCAAATCTTAGTGTTTGCCCTCAGGTATTTTACTGAGAGGGTAAATCTAACAATTAAAAGTTACTGGGAATCATGAATGACGTTTAAGTGAATTTACTAGTGCTTTTTTAGCAAACTGGAAGTACAATTTCTCTAGGTTAGTCTTGGATTCACCTGTTGCAAATGTGGAGGTCAAATGTTACCCATAGTGTTATGATTGCAAGACTACTCTTATAATCCRTGGCAAATCACAATAATCGACGGCTACAGTGAGATCTACAGATTGCACCTGGGGAGGTTCAGTATGGACATCAAGAAGAAACCTTTTCACTTGAAACACAGTAAAGCACCAGAGCAGGATACTCAAAAGAAGTTATGAATCTCCATCTTTGGAGGTTTTTGAGACTTGTCTAGATGAGGCTATGGTTTACTTGAATCTGTCTTAGTTATTATATGTGGCTTCAAGTGAGATTYCATGTTGGACTATATGAGTTCTATATGTCCCTTCCAACCAATGACTTTATGATCCTGTGAAATCTTCAGAGGAGTATTTAAAGAGGGTTTAGGTTAGGCTTTGATTTGGGGCCACCTCCAAGTAAGCATCATTTTCTCTGGGAATAGTCCATCAGGTTAACACAGCATGTTTATAGTGGGTTGCTGAGTGGGGGAAGGAACATACTTATTAAAATATATTTTGCCTTTAATTCATACTGTTAAAACAGTCCATTTTTTCCATTATTAAATTGTAGAGTATGAAGAATGTATTTTCTGTAGAAAGACGTGAGCATAATGTTTATTAGAAAACCTCTTTTCTAATTTGCCCAACAGAAAGGCATTGATCAGTAGGAATGAAACAAGTCTCTGGTGTGATCATAGATCTGAAGTGTGTTATGTTGTGTGATTTTTTTTTTTTTTTTTCCCAGTTGTTTGAAGGCATCCTTGATGCTACAGCTGTTCTCAGACTTTTTTTTTCTTTTTTATAAGGAACTTTCTCCTGTCAGTTACCCATGAAACTTCTAGTAAACTAAGTAGTACTTGTGTATATGATGAAGGGAATGCTTGATATACCATTGTAATGTGAAGAAATACTACATGATGGGGGAAAGAAAGCAGTATTTTAATGTTGAGACGTTTATATTTTCATTTGCAAGTAATATTTGKGAGAGTACCGAAGTCTCCAGGGGCTTTGAATAACTAGAGGTAGAAAAATACTGATCAATTACAGTAAGTATTATTCTTATCGTAAAATAATGACTGAGTATGTAAAATAGAAATGATTTCAAGGAAGGAATCCATATTTGTCTTCATTTTTTTTCAAACAGTATCATCCTATTTTGTAGACTGAGGAGTTTTACATTATCTGAATACCAGCGGTTGTTGCTGTTGAACAACTATTACTTCTCTACCTTTTGTCAGTAACCTTTTTTCCCTGCTCTGAAAATATGATTGTTGGTATTAGAAGTGTTATTTGGAAGGGTAAAGAAGAATATGAGATTTTAACATGTGATAGAAATTTCAGTTTGCGGGATTTCTCTGATTTTCATTTTCTATTTATGCAGTTTGATAATAATATGTAACTCCTGAAAAGTTCTGTTCTGAGTCATCAAGCCAATTTGTTTGATTAATTGCTGTGTGATAATTAAAATAGAGCAATTGTTAGAACAATTACATTTTTGTTTAGATATTTGAAACAAAGCCAGAAAAATAATTATATTCACAGCACTTCTGAGTTCCATTTATTCCTTCATCACATTCTCCAGTACCAAAAGCTTTCATCAGCAGAAGATACTGAAACTGAGGGATTTCACCACTGTTTGATGGCAGCTGCTCAGAGCAGAACTTAGTCAACCTAATCAGCTTTCTCTTGTTGAACCAATTAGAATTAAATCCTATGAGTACTATTTCTGGCAATGTTTCAGAAAGAAAGATGGAGGTTTATAAACCTGTTGGTAATAGTTAAAAAGAATGKTAGAGTCTGAAATCAGTGTCTGAAGTACTTCTAATATTAAAACCCAGCCAGGTAAAACGGTACTTAAAGTAAACATTCTATAACTCTGCACTGAATTYTTTTCATTATTTTCAATATTTTCTGTGTAATCATAATTGGCTCCCATCTTTAAAATACGGACTAGTTAGTAAACATTTGAAATTTGGTATTTTACATGAATAAACAGTACAAATCGGTTTATTTAYAGTAAGGTAAAAAGTTTGCTCTAATCCCAAAATGCTGCATGGAGTATAGAAGAATTAAGGTTAAAGCACAGTCCCTGTTTGCAGTTCTCTGAAAATTTGGTTGCTATAAGTTTTTTGGGCTGGATAGTGCAGTTGTTTGTCAGTACTATCACAACTCCTCTTACACAGCAGTTGGGGATTATTAGTGCTTATTGTGCTGGTTTTGACTGGGATAGAGTTAATTTATTTCACAGTAGCTAGTATGGGGCTGTGGTTTGGATTTGTGCTGGAAACAGTGTTGACAACACAGGGATGTTTTAGTGACTGCTGAGCAGGGCTTACACAGAGCCAAGGCCTTTTCTGCTCCTCACCCCACCAGCGAGCAGGCTGGGGGGGCACAAGAAGTTGGGAGAGGACACRGCTGGGACAGCTGACCCCAATGACCAAAGGAAGGAATTCCTTGTTTTGCTTTGCTTGTGCGCGCGGCTTTTGCTTTACCTGTTAAACTGTCTTTATCTCAACGCACGAGTTTTCTCACTTTTACTCTTCTGATTCTCTCCCCCATCCCAATGGCGGGGGGTGAGCGAGCGGCTGTGTGGGGCTTAGTTGCTGGCTGGGGTTAAACCACGACAATTATTTCCTGAATATTTTTTCTAACTCAGTGTTGCTTCATTATTTCTTTTTAGAAACAAAATATCTAGGGCTGTCCTGTTCAGAAAGTACATATTCCTAACTGTTGTTAATTTTACTATTTCCCTGCAAGTGGAGTGTGGCCCTCAGACTCTTAAGGATGCTTTAATTTTTCACAATCATGACTATCTGTCTGTCAACGTTGTTCTCATGTTATCTGACCACATGGATCCGCTGATAAACTATTTTTTTTTTCATTCCTTGTTTGGTAGTACTGCGTAATTTTTATCCCTAACGAAAGATGGAAAGAAAAAGGAAGGTGAGTTTGGCTGAGTGGATAATCAATTTTAGAGAAAAAAAGGATATAAACTTTTAACTCCTTTTTTTTGTCCTTTTTTTGAAGAGGGAATTTCAAGGAATTACTGTGCTAATAAATACACTGTTAAATTAATTGGTATATTCTGTTTTCCCCAGACTTTTCCCAGTTCTTAAAACCTCAGACTTTTCAAGCATCTGTAGCATCTAGCAGTGTAGATGTTTGAGAGTTCTTTTTTTGGTTTGGTTTGGTTTGTTTGTTTGTTTGTTTGGGTTTTTTTGTTTGTTTTGTGTTTGTGTGTGTGTTTTGGTTTTGTTTTTCTCCAAATTTGTGTATTGTGCCCAGTTGGAAGAAACATGGTAGCTGCATCTAAATGGTTGTTAGCTGAGGAAAGTGTCAACAGCYTCCTCTCCCTTATAGGGAAAGGCATTATGGAAAGATGAATCTTTCAGTTCTTCTTTCCACTGATTTTTATCTTGCTAAGGTTGGAGGCTTTCTTCTTGCAGTGTTGATCTGTGTCCTCGTACTATGTTCTGTCAGTTTTGTTTACCCTTACGGTCTTTTTTTTAACTCTGAATCTTTTGTCATGTCAGCCTGATTCATTGTGCTTCTTCCTTTTTCAGTCTTCTGCTATATGTCTTCAGATTTGTTAACTTTTAAAGATAACAAGGTAGACATGTATACTTCCCTGTTATTCTGCTGTCTTCCTTTTCCATTGTCTCATTTATTATCGTTTATTGACTAAAAATATTTCAAATTAATTGTAAGCTACTTGGAAAGCAGAGCTCCTATCTAAAGGAATGGGCAGTTAGGGAGAAAAATGAAACTTGATTCTGAAGGAGGAGCTTCAAAACTGGGACAGGCATTTAGGGATAGCACATGGGGTGTCAATGAAATTAAGAAATCACTGTTGTAGTTTATATAGAAATGAAGCAGAGACAGATGAAGATGCATTGGTCAGAGGCACTGTAGTTAAGTGGAGACAAAGGCATAATTTAAAGTTTTAGTTTTATGAATAAAGTCAGAAGAATAACACTAGGCTTTGTTTTGCAGGATGCTCTGAATCTGTTTTACCAGATAGCCTAAGAGAATGTAAAAGGTGTTTGTTTTATTAGCTAGACTTCTGTAGTATTTCAGTTCCTATACTTTTATGTCACCACTTCCTAAGCAGTCCAAAGTCCTTTGCTTGTATTTGCTTTGAATGCATTGTATTCGATAGTAGAACTATCAGAGATCTGGTAACGTTATATGTTACATTTTTAAACTCCAGCACTCTTGGGAACTAGCTCATTCAATATTTTACTTTTTGATGCCCTGTGACCTTAACATCTAGAATTTTGGAATGAATGTGCAAAAATTTAGCATTTTATGTGTATGTTAATGCTTTAGCTCTTTATTACAGTTAAGTGGACGCGTGTGAAGTTGGCCTATCTATAGTTATGTATTCTTCAAAACAATATTTCAAAATTCTGTCCTCTGTCATACTTCAAATTTCATATAAACCTGTCAAATGCGTGTAGAGTTCTATCAGATTATCCTAAGATTTTCTTTAAAAAAAAAAATCATCAAAAGTGTGTGTGTGCATTGAGAGGAAATGCTTTTTCTCTTTTTTTTTTTTTTTTTTAAATAGTCACAAGGAAGAGCTAAGACTACATTTTTTAAAATGAAACAGCCTTTTAAAAGTCGTCTTGTATATATTTTTATATGTACTGTATAATTTTCATGATCAGTAATAAATTATATTTTAGTGTATAATTTGATTTAAAAATTATATAATGATTAGTGATTTTTAGTAGATACGACTAGTGCTTAATATCTTTAAACATGAACTTGCTAACTTGAAAGTTTGTGGTAGTATTTCTGGGTCTTGTTTTCTTTGTGATGGATACTAGTCATGAATAAGTGAAATAAAAAACCTTTCACTAGATAGTTGACATCAGAAAATCCTCCTTTTCTGAATCCTCTGAAGATTGATGAGGTCTTTTACTATATTGAAAGSTAGTCAGAAATCAGTCTTTTATAGTTTAATGCTTGAGAGCTGGGTTGAAAAAATGTGCTGAAGTAAATCCTCTGTTAATACACTGTTAGCAAGACCTTGAAATACGTGCCAGATGTCTACTAGCAAGGTGAGAGCAGTAGTGCTTTTTTCCAGGTGGTTTCTGACATTTGAAGACAAATAAAAATGCTGAAAAGTATTTAAAAGAACACAAACAAACAAAAAAACACCCAACAACTGTTGTGGTTTAAGCCCAGCCRGCAACTAAGCCCCACACAGCYGCTCGCTCACTCTCCCCCGGGTGGGACGGGGGAGAGAATCRGAAGAGTAAAAGTGAGAAAACTCGTGGGTTGAGATAAAGACAGTTTAATAGGGAAAGCAAAAGCCGCGCACGCAAGCAAAGCAAAMCAAGGAATTCATTCACCCCTTCCCACTGGCAGGCAGGCGTTCAGCCATCTCCAGGAAAGCAGGGCTCCATCACGCGTAACGGTTACTTGGGAAGACAAACACCATCACTCTCAACATCCCCCCCTTCCTTCTTCTTCCCTCAGCCTTATATGCTGAGCATGAYRTCATATGGTATGGAATACCCCATTGGCCAGCTGGCCTAGCTGTCCTGGCTATGCTCCCTCCCAGCTTCTTGTGCACCTCACAGAGCATGTGAAGCTGAAAGTCCTTGGGACGTAGACTACCTAGCAACAACTAAAAACATTAGTGTGTTATCAACATTCTTCTTATACTAAATCCAAAACACAGCCCCATACTAGCTACTGTGAAATAAATTAATTCTATCCCAGCCAAAACCAGGACAACAACAAACCAAAAATCCACCACCAAACAACCCCAAATTTTCTGCATCATCATTTTATTAACATAAAGGTTAAGCACAAAATTCAAGTCATGAAAAGATCATAGCTCTGAAAGCTGTCAAAYGTGTCAAATTTTAGCCTGGGCTTGAATTATGCTAACTCTGTTTTTTTGTTGTTGTTTTGTCTTTTCCTCAGCTCAGTGGGGCTGGCAAAAGCTGCTTTAGAAGCAATTAATGGCTTCAATCTCTTTGGAAATCAGGTAATAAAAATGTTTGTTTTCTCTCCTTTTTTTTAGCAGTAATGATTTACACTGTGGATCAGAGGATATTTAGAAATACCTAGCACAGTTGTTAGATTCCAGCTTTAAAAAAAGTTAGTTTGCAAACTGATTGCTCCTGTTTCAGGTACAGAATTCGTCTGATAATGATTTCATTAGTGCCCTTACTATCAAGAATTACTTTTTTTCTTAAAAAAAAAAAAAAAAAAAAATGATTGCAGCTTATTCTGAAAAAGGACTTGGTTGCCAAAAAGGTTTTTCTTTCAGAATTTTATCTGTTAAACATAATACAGTATACCTCTACCTGCAAGTATTACCTACTTCTGTCTTCTTCCTTCCTGTGGCTTTTTATCAAGACTTTAAACAAGCTACTTGTACATAATCCCACTGTTTTATTGGTTTTTAATTTCARTATGTTGCATAGTGGTAAAACCTTTTCTTTTCCCATCCTTTCACGTGGCTTGGATCAATTAAGCAAGCAAGCCTTTTCTTAGATTTTTATCTGTGACTTGTATTCCCCTTCTATGTGCATCTTTTTTTAGGTATTGTACCTACAGTAGTCTATAGCTAAAATAAAAGAATGCTCTTCCAAATTAATGGTCTTGAAAATTTACAARTGGAAGACATATGTCATTGTCAAGCTATTGGTGTTATTAATGAATGGAAATGAAGGGTAGGGGTGCAGCTAAAAAGAAAGCTGGATAGCATCAAGTATGTATAGAAATACTTAYAAAACTTGCTGGTGAGTTTTTGTCTGTAAATTGTGTGGGAGGGAGGATAGGTTGGTCAAGCCACAAAGTGGTGAGCTCAGTACACTCAGTAAAGCTCTCCATATTGCACTGTTTTCTTGGAAGCTTTCATCCGTTTTGACTTGTAACTGATGGACCTTGCTCACATGCCCAAATGTCTGTATTTCGGAAGAAGTAAACATTAATCAATGAAACATGCTTTATCTCTTCTTAGGGTTGAGTAACATTTGGAACTTGGTTTAAAAAAATGACATGTGTTTACATGAATAGCTTATTTTTATACTTACTTTTTTTTTTCTGCAGCTAGGCAGTATAGGATTCTTTTAACTTCTAATAATTTTATATTGTGACCTTGACTTGAAGTACTATTTGTATATTTTTTGAGTAAAGTTTCTGTATATTCTTGCTGGCTTCAAGATAGGATTTTTATTTTTTTTTTTTTCTTTCTGTAATACCTGTGCTCTCCTTTTGTCTTCTAAGTCAGATGGAGCTGACTTTCAGATTGTGATACTTGTCTGTTTCAAATATTCAACTTCAAGAAACTTGGTTAAATCCACTGTTTTTTTACCATAAAGAAGATAATGGTAAAATGGTAAATGGTGAATAAGGGRAATTTTCAGGTGCTCTTTCTGTGAACTAATGAGTATAAACTAGGTCAACTGTAAAAGTGTGGCTGCGAGACAGTCCAAATTACCTTCCAAGCTCCTTTCTGTACTGCTTGATTTATTAAAACATTCTTAGTTATTTGTGTCTCCATTTTTCTATTGGTAAAATGGAAGGTACAGATCGGAACAGTCATATAAAATAATTATTAGCACTATTGGGCAAAAAGTTCTTCCTTATAGTTTATTCACATGAAAACAACTGTTAAACTAAAACTTCTTAGAGCTATTCAGATGCCTGGGATGAAAAATATAAGTTACAATTTGTTTTAAATAGTAAGCAACTGACATAGAAGTACGATCTATTAAACAATCTTATCTATTTATGTAAAGCTATACCACTTACTACTGTTAGACCMTTCTTTGTCTTATGGCATAAAACAGGAGATACTCCTAAACAAGGATTTCTGACTCTATAGACTTAGGCATCCATTACATTTTTAGTGGACATCTATTCATGGTGGGTTCTTTTGTTTGTGGGGTTTTTTTTTGTGTATTTTTGGGGTTTTTTTGCATCTGTATTTTGTACTAGTACTGTAGTACAATAGACTTGTTCTGTTTAGAATCCAATCCTCAGGAAATATTGATGGCTGTTTGCTGCTGAGTGGAGAAGTATGAAAGTGCTCTTTATGCATACACAAATACACTGTTTCAAAAAGACTTAGCCATTTGGTCTAGGTTTGGTTTACTTTATGTACATTTTAAAAACTGATGTTATGCGTTAAAAATTAGGAGCTGGTAAGGATCTTAAGTAATGATCAGGCATTATACACACACTGTCAGTATTTCGGAAAAAACATTTATCTACAATCTTTACCTTCCCAACAGTCTCGAGCATCAGTAAATGCGTCTGCTGGGTTTTTTTGAAATTATTTTTTAGTAAATTCTGAAATGATGAATAATTTGCTGAAGCAAAACCAGTTTAAATGGTTTGAGAGTTTATTTCCAAGATACTTAGCATAAACAGAAATCATTTTGACCTTCAGTCTGCGGCGGGGTTTGCCTTTGTGCTTAGCTCCAGCTGTGTTCCAATAGSTTTGAGAAATCCTGCGGAGCCCCTCAAGAGGAATTTGTTTGCACCTGCAACTACACTAGTGCAACCTGCATAAATCATTGCTGGGGACAACAGGCTGCTCAGCCTTTCCATGCAGATTTTTCCACACACACTGTGGATGCTGGAAGAGACTAATAAATACAAATATGTGGTATTGTAGCTGTGCTCTCACACAGGCATCTGTGTCATGTATCTTTGAGTATATCATGATAGGGCAATTTCCCTGTGCGTTCATGGATGCACGCAGAGAAGACAAAATAAAGGTCACTTATTGTTGATATTCACTTTAAATTGTTCCTTCCCTCCCTCCCCGAATTCTAGAAAACATGAAAAAAGACTGCATTTCTGTAAGAAATCGTACTACTTTTTGTTCTGTAACAAAGCACCACTTAACTGATGTTAAAATAATTTTAATGCATCCTGTGCTTTTACT
The DNA here is from genome assembly GCA_030449065.1 of Oceanodroma leucorhoa. NCBI lineage: Eukaryota > Metazoa > Chordata > Aves > Procellariiformes > Oceanodroma > Oceanodroma leucorhoa. The sequence goes on along the minus strand of JASVER010000007.1, from coordinate 6,392,006 downwards.
TTCTAGGTGCCAGGTACCATAAAGAACAATTATGAATTGAACAATGATCGGCTTTTTGTTTAATCTGAATTTTACATCCTTTAATGTAAAAAGGAGTTCGTTCATGGTTTTTAAATGCTGTTCATTTTCATCTCCATAATACCAGAAGTATTTCATAAAAAGTGGGAGTTACAAGCATAAAAATACAGTCAAGCTGTAATCCTAACGTTCCCTCAGTAAAAGATTTATTTACACATTGAGAAGAGAATTTTTAATATAACAGATAAATAAGCTATTTCGTTTCTCATTATTTTGCTTTATATCCTATGTTAAATTTCTTAAATTTATTCCCAATGTATATCTCTGAAACAATAGTTATAAATCTATATGAAGTGGTTAATATGTATGACATGGCATAAGAATTGTTGTAATCCTTAATTGTGCATTGATCATAGCCACATCCTGAAATCATTGTATCGTCCTAAGTTCTGCTGAAGTTTGTATGGAAGAACTGTAAAAGTGGGCCTGATTTTGTTTGTTTGTTTGTTTTACGTTTAGGATGCAGCGTGAACTGATTGCATTTCAGTTTATGTTTTTACTTAATCACTTTAGAATCATCGCTATTGAAAGTACTGTAACTTATTTTATTTTTTTGTGGGCTTGATATGGTTAATCCAAACCTCTGGTTTCAGAGTATCACAGAGTATAAATAGCTTAGAATTTGTATCATTAATGTAAGAATTCCATTTTAGCTACAATACCTTTTAGAAAAAATTACATATCAGCAAAAAAATTACAGAAGAGGATGTGCATTTACTGGYAATGTGAGTTAATGAACTAATGAATTAAGTGCATGGAGCATGCAGGTATGTGCTAAAATGGGACTGCTAGCGACAAGATGAACACCGTTTCAAGTTTGACCTAGTCATACTATAATCAGTTGTTTGTATATGTGCTACATGTCCTATATTAGCTTGAGGAAAAAATTATATGTTAAAAAAAAAATCAAGCCTTTTGTAAGGTGTCCTTACTACAGAACTTTACAATCTTTAGGGAAATGAAAAATAATTCATTTGTAAAACAAGATGCTCGTGGTTTTATGAAATGCAAATTAGTCTGCCTTTGAATCCCCAAAGAAGGACAGATTTTGAAACTGGATGTTCACACATGTAGACAGATTGTGTTTAGAGTTTGTAGATTAATTTAGAGATTTGTGAATAATCAGAATCTGGATTAAGAAGAAAGTAGAATAAGAAATCATCAAAGCAAATGTGATTTATTTTTGTACGTTCTTAGCTCCATTCAGTATATCTTGCTGGAATGATTAAGAGAACAGAGAGATTATTTTCCATGAGGACAGTGGAAAAACATGTTTTGTTTAGCCTAGCAAAGCAAAAGCTGAATATTTGTATGATAGCTATGTGAAATTAGAGTGTGAGTAAAGAGTAAGTAAGAAAAAACCTCTGTTGTTTGGAAAGCCAAATGAATGGATGCTAGTAGTGGCACAAAAAGAAGGGTGGTTAGTGAGTTATGTAGAAACTTAGTTGGAAATTAAAGTCTTTAATAATTAGAGAGGGTGGGTTCTGGAACAGTCTAACTAAGAGAATAGTATACCAAAGAAACTGACTGCTTTTTAGGAGAAATTTGGTGAATTTATGAGAATTTATGGTATGGTATTTATGACAGTAATGGAATGAGTTCAGTGTTGAATGTGTCTTCCAATTGGATAGTGATATTGAGCTTCATTATCAATTACAACATATATGAAGATATCCGTTCTTTAACAAACTGCATTGAGTTTCCAAGAAATTGCCTACTGATAATACTTTTAAATGCTGTTGATTCTGTTTAAACAGTATCTCAGCTATGGGAATTGTTCTGAGTGTGTCAGGAAGTATCAAAAAGCTGACAGAGAGGTACAGTGTAAAATTACAGAATTTTACTAGGAAATGRATTTTGTTAAGGAGTAGGTGTTGATAACATAGACCTTACAATAGCTGAAAAGCAGGTCATTTTTATTTGCTATGGAAGTCCTTGTCCAAAGCAGTACCTCAGGTGACTATCCAATTATTTGTCTTCTAACTGACTTGTAATGTAATATTCAACATCACTATTGGGAACAYTTCCTGCAGTCACAGGGAGGGACAGCTAGTTTTTTGTTTGTCAGTTTGTTAATACAGTCATTGTTTTTCAAGAATTAATGGAATAATTCATAGCTTGAACGAATCATATAATTCATCATCACTAGTAGATAAAACCATCTAATTTTGGCTATATTTAAATATGTTTGAAAATGTTTTCAACTTGATGTTGTGGTACATTTTCTGATCAAAATTACCAGCTACCAGACTATTACAACATAACCTAAATAAAACAAAGAACCAGTTAGTTTCACCAGGATATGCTAACCTTTCTTCCCTTCCCCTTAACTAAATTTAATGTTCTGTTTACAGGGCTGCTCTTGGTCTGTTATATTTGTGGATTTTGATGCCCATAACCGTAACAGACAGACTCTCTGTTCATTGCTACCCCGAGAGTCAAGGTCTCATGTAAGTAATTAAATGAAATTCACCTCAACAGAGTGTGAAGAAAATAAATGAATATGAACATAATTCTTAGTTCTCTGATGGCCATTATGTTCTCCTTAATAAAGATAGGAATTTGCTGGGAAGATGTTAAATTTCTGCTGCTTAAATGTCACTGTGATGTAGTTGTTTCTCTGAAGTGAAATTACGATGATGTTCTTTATTTTATGAGTATTTAGGTTAAAATGGTAGCCTGTTGGTAGCTTTCTAAACAATTTTAAAATAAAAAACAAAATAATAATGATCTGCAGTAACCTAAGYAGGGTTTGCAATCTTGGTGATTGTCTTTCTTTTGGCCTAGTTTCCACTATACACTCAGTGCCTGCATTTTTGAAACTCTTTGTATTTCGGTACTAGCATCAAAGGTAAATTTGATTTTTGAAAATCAGTAGTTTAAAATGAGTGATAATAGAGTTCTACTGATTTTTTTTTTTTTTTTTTTTTGTTCATTGTGGGATATAATAGCATTTTTGTTCATGAAACAGACTATTAATCTTCAACACTAATAGTTTACTCACGGTGTAGAAGAATTGTAGCAGAGTTGTAATACTGGATAATTAAAATAAAAGGCACTGTCGGCTACTTTTTTATAATCTAATGGTCTTTTAGAACTCTTTTGCTTTTATTATTTGCTGGAAACTTGAAATATTCCAACAGAAGCTGGTTTCATAAGTTACTTACACTATAGAAGCAATCTTTGTGTCCTTTTTTTTTCTTTTATGGGTTCACGTCAATGATATGGGCAAAAATATTTTAAATGGTTGAATATCTTAGACATATCAGCAGAAGGGAATAACAAAATGGCGTGTGAAGTAAGAATTATAACTTAAAACTACTTTTTTGTGTTTCTGTAAGCTTACCTGTAGTGGTGATGCACTAGTTAGTAATTTTTGTTGTGTTTTTAATTCAGGATAGTTGCACATGGTTCTTGAGAAATACTACTCATTTTTTCCTGAAATTATTCCCTTATCACCTTAATTGTAAATCAGATAGGCTTGTTTGTTATAGCACCTGAAGAATATTCCTGAAAAAGCTTCTCAGAAATGATGATTTAATCATAGTTACTTCTCAGCATTGCACCTTTATAAAATGTTTGTGATTCTTTTTGAGCATAGGATACCTAAATGTTTGTGTTCCCTCCGGGAATAACCTGGAGGATAGATTTTGTTTCTAAACCCACAAAGTTATAGAACGTATTCACTTATCCCTGCAGATTATCAACTGTAAAGTAGGTCAGATTTTAAGTCAAATGAGTTCTCTTTTAAGTCATATATCTGAATATTGGGTTTGTAGTTGATCCTTCTACATCTTCAGAAGTCTTATTTTGCAAACTATTTTAATTTATTAGCACCATGATTTTGATAATGTTCCAAATGTGTATTTCACTTAGTAAGTTAAACAGTCTGTGTGTGTGCATCAAATAATTGTCAGAGATCAAATTAGATTTGTAATGTGCTATTTTTCCTTCTACAGAATACTGATGCAGCTCTTTTGCCCTGTCTTAGTTATCCTGCATTTGCTTTGGATGATGAGATTTTGTTCAGTCAAACCCTAGATAAAATTATTAGAAAATTGAAAGGAAAATATGGATTTAAAAGATTTCTGAGAGATGGGTACAGAACAGCACTGGAGGACAAAACACGACGTTATTATAAACCAGCAGAAATTAAGGTAAAGGAATACCTRGCCTATATAAGGACAAATTTTGGGTTTCTAAAATGTTTAGGCAGTATTTAAAAAAACAAAACAAATCCCCCAAAAAACCCCAACRCAAAAGAAAACAAAAACAGAAGTTCCCCCCCCCCCGTATTTGCAATTTGAATTGCACAGTGATTCCTAATTGCTTCAAGTGAAGAAGATGCATTTTGTAATTTGGCATGTGCAGTGTTGAGAGATTGCTAAATCAGCAAGTTAGTCGTTGATTTGTTTTGTAATGAATGTGCTTCCATTTACATTTAGGGCACACTTGATTTCACATAACAAATAAGGAAGTTATTTATCATTTTATTTAATTTCACAGCTGACTACAGTCTGAGTGTGTAGAAAACAATTTTACTTGTGACTATAGTGTTTATCAGTAAAGGTTATCTAAATGAAAATTTACTTTTTTTCTCCCCAATAGTTTCTCTGTGGAAAATAAAACATAGATTATATAAATATTTTGCTAGAGAATGAACCACAGCATATGTAAAAGCACAGTTAAAGAGCCCATAGAATTAAGAAGCTGTAAGCTAAATGAAAAGCTGATGTACTAAAATGTTTTTGCATTCATGTTTGTCTTTTGTTGCTTTGAAATTATTCARTAGGATATTCAAATACATTTCCTTAAACAAAAATGACAAAATGTCTGATTAATTTTTCTTCTTTTCAGCTTTTTGATGGCATTGAGTGTGAATTCCCTCTGTTTTTAATTTTCATGATAATTGATGGTAAGTACAGCTTTACCTTCCTGTTCTTTACAGGCATTTAGAGAGATGAGCCCTTAGAGGAAAGATACAAAATGATTTTCCTGTCCTGCCAAAATAAACCGTAATGCAGTGACACTAAATGGCTCATTGAGAGTTCTGTCTTATGGGTTAAAAAAACCCAAGCACCCAAMCCCCCATATTTCAGCATTTTTAGTGTGAACTGGTTTGAAATTTTAACTCAATAAGGGTTTTTTAAAAGCTTGAATCTGTGACGTTCAGTCCTGCATTGCCTTTTAAGCCTTAAAAACTTCCACAGTATATCAGAACTTTGCAGCAGCATGTGAGAGAAAAGGAAGCGGAAGAGAGCACACATTGACAAACTGAATGTTGCAGCAGGTCTTTTCAAGTTGGATATTCTGTGGTAATTGAAATAGAATTCAGAAGAGAAGAAAGTGAACCAGAAAAGGCCTAGTTTCTGTTTGAAATGCCTGTGCTTCCTGGCCACATTTTTCCATGTAGCTGGTTAGTCTGATTTAAAAAAATGGAACAAAAAAACCCAACACSACCACCACCACCACTAGTTAGACCTTGTCTTGAGGATAGGAGACATACCAAAAAAGTTCACGGGATGATTTCAGGGTGGAAGCTAAAACTCACATAGAACAAAAGTCTAAATAAGAAAACGAGTAAGGGTTCCAGCCATCAAAAAGATTTGTAAATGGATGAAAATCTGGACATGTTTTTTTTCCTTTAGTGTGTGGAATAGTTTTCAAGTAAAGATGGTGAGGGGCATAGAAATCGGCTATCTGCCTAGACTCCTCTGTGGCCACCCACAGATTAAAATATTTTGTTTGAAGATGTAATAAGGTTTCACAATTGATTTTTCTAAAGGAATGCTTGACATTTTTCAAAGAGTGATGCCCAAAACTGAGGAGAAAGGCACTGATGTTTAATGCTGCCCACTTGCAGTTTTGGGAAGAACAAGAAAGATAATCATCTTTAACTGAAGTTAGCAGAAGAATAAGGAAAGCATTTTACTCTTCTTGTATTACAAAGAAAAAGTACAAAATACATATTTTGCACGTACTGTCCTTGTCTTTTTTCCTGTACCACAATTTCATCAAATAGAACAATTCTGTYAGTAGATTATGTGCACATATCTCCAAATCCACAAGCTTCCTTAAAGCAAAATTTGATGTGTATTCAGAGCGACTTAAACTRCAAAAAGACAATGAAATAGGAGGAGGAGTAGATTACAGCTGAATGTCTTTATAATGAAAACGTTGAAAAAAAACTCAAGCTGCTACATTGTGAATACTGGTTCARCTGAAAGCCTATTTGCCCATCCAACACACTTGCAGAATACAAAGGAAAGCCTTTTCAGCAAAGTATATTAAGCTACTGAATATCTAGGTAACTCCTGATAGCTGGATTTTGTTACCTGTATAACAGTGGGATAGTGCTCTGTTAAATAAGGGAGCAGAGAGTCCTGTAAATCATAGTCCATAACCCCCCAGTTTTGTTCACATCAGCAAAATTTCTTTCATTGTTTCCATTTTGAAAGATTAGCAGAACATATTCAAGTAACTATATATTTACTTATATTTTCTTTTATAAGACAAACTAATTAGCTCATCAACTCTTCTGTTTTGTCAATGACAGCTTTTTAGGGTTTTTAAGATACGGAGAGTTAAGACAGTTCTGGCAAGTAGATACTAATGGATTATGATCATTATTACCCAACTGTTATCTTCACTACATGATTCTTAATATGAAAGCAATTGTATTATCACATAAATGCATCATATTGCTCTTATGTCATGACTGTGCTCAAGTGTTTTGAAATAGTTCAGTGTGTCACTTAAACACATCMTTTTTTGTGTGCAAACTTTCATTGCATTTGTTTCTCTTGGCAAGTGATTTCATTTCCTGTATATATACACTTGGSAATATTTGAAAACGTAATGAACAATACTTGTCAAGCTTTGGTTTTGGACAGAACATTGAAGAGCCATGGAAGGAAAGAAATCTCTATATAGTAATCAAACTCCAGCTTTCTACTGCGCTTCGGCTTTTCAGAATAATTTGTTGGATATTCTTAAAATAACATAAAAGATAAGGTTTTTGTGACTTATTGTAACAAAAAACATATCTAAACTTTTTCTAATAAAGATGTTCTGGTATATTTGTTCTCAGTGGATGAGTTTGTGGTTTTCTGTCTTATTTTTGCTTTTCAGAATTCACCCTTCTTAAGAATACAAAAAGGCTGCTTTAGTACTAATTTTCTGTTGGGATTTTTCTCAAAAGGAAATTGTTTAGGACTCTCTGGGTAGCAGATGTGCATCTRTAGCTGTGGGAATGGATTGAACTAAATGAATCAATATGACTATTTTTTGGATAAGACATTTGAATAGCATTTTTTAAAGCTTTTTTTACATTTCTGGTTGAATGTGGARGATTATGGTAATTTTCTAGGATAAGGTAAGGAGGGAAACATTACAGCTATTTTTAATAATATGGAAGAACATGGTAATTGAAAAGGAAAACCATGGAAAGAAATGAGTGAAAGATACACAATGAAAAGTTTTCATCTGACTTTTTCCCCTTTTAATTTTAAAAAATGTTCTGTTTTAAAAAGTCAGTGTGACTTGTCAAGTTCATCCACGTTTTCCTTGATGAACAGAAATGCTTTTCATATTTTTGATATATCTTTTCATGTAAGAACTTCTGATGAACTGAACACTGGTCATGTTAATATTCATCAGATTCATTTTGAGATGACTAAGTTCTGCTAGAAAAACATCTAAGGTGCTGGTACTCCCAAACTTACCAATTTCTCAAAAGCAGCATCATAAAGAGTTGACTGTTCTGTTTAATATCTCAAGGTGTGTCAGCAGTTCTGAACCTCTATAATATGATGATATAATACCTATATAACTTACCAATGTAAACATTCCATCTAAAAATTTTTGGAGGGGAATTCTTCGATTTATTACTTCAAATTCCTTTTGCATTGATTTATTGGGATTTCTAGGCAACTCACTTATAGATCAGTTTGCACGTCTGTCCTAAAGATTTAGAACCAGCCCGTTTGCCTCCATACTGGCACACAAGCTCTGCTGCTTCGTTCTGCTACAGTTAAGGAAGTTCCTTACAGCTAGCTGGGCTGGTTGTCCGTGTCCAGTTCCTGAGCCTCTGCAAGTTCACAGCTTTACTGTCCTGTGTCACTTGCCATCGATTTCAGTTTAAGCTAATAAGAGAGTGGCTGATTCATGATCCCTGCGAGATTTCGCTGTAGCAGTAAGTGAGGATCTATAGTTTAGTCTTCTACTTTACATGAACTATTTAGTGTGTAGGCACTACCCCATCGAAAAATAAACACTAGKTTTTTTTTCTTCTTCTTTTATGAATGTTATGCTCCCAGAAAAGTTATTTCTTCCATTAAATCAATTRTTGCTTGGTTATTTTTAGGAGTTTTTCGAGGAAATCCTGCACAAGTAAAGGAATATCAGGATCTTCTGGATCCTTTGCTTCAACATACATCTGAAGGTATTATCTGATAATCATTCTTCTAAAACACTGCAGCTTTTTATTTATCTGAAATTATTAAAATACTGACTTTCCTATTAATGGATATTGCAGTCAGAGCAAAGGAGAAGTAATAATATCACTATGTTTCCTGATGGCAAAATACTAGTACTAAATAATCTCTTTCATGCAGATATATTGCATCATAAAGTGTGATAATAAAAGTAATGTTATCTGGGAAAATGCCACTGATATAAATGTAAGATTTACACTGTACCTAGTCATTCCTCCCCTCCTTCGCCTATGCTTCATTATTTACAAAGTTCACTTTGACTTTGCAGGAAAATACTACCTACCAACAGTCAGATTGTTTCAGTGTTCCACCTGGATACAGTTGAGAATTACTTGCATCATTCATTGTCACTTAACTTCACAAGATTTAAAAAATAATTTGGTATATGCATATGAAATTGTTTCTAGCTTAGAGCAGTGAAAGTTGGAACATGTTAATTTTAATATAAATGTTCTCTTACTTAAATTTTGCTCTCCAGAATTTTGGTGGAACTGCAGACAGGGCTATTGATGGCCTACAGGCACATCCATCCAAAACTCAGTTAAAAAACAAAAACAAAAACAAAAACAAAAAAAAACCCCCACAACCCGAACAAACAAACAAACAAACAAACAAAAAAACCCAAACCCAAACCAAAACAAAAAAACACCAAGGAAAAGACCATGTGTTTGAGTGGGAGGAAAAAAAAAAATGGCCTGAGAACAGAACAAGCTTCAATTAGTCATCTTTAGTCACCTGTTCTTGACATCTGTGGTACAGCTACACAAGTAGATGCAGAGTATTTTAGTGTGACTTGTTCTTTAAACTTAGATTACTTGTTGAAGTGAACTAGTTTCTGTAAGAAATAAACATTTCCTCACCAAATTTTCATTACATAGGAAATTTTCTGACCTTGCTGATCACTGCTTTTTTTCTGATTATTAATGAGTATGTGAAGTTCCATGGACACTAAATTAATCTTGTGGTTCCTCTTGTTGAATGTCATCATGAATATCTCATCTTAAAATTTCTGGGTGTGTTTTGATACCTCACTCATTTGAATAGTCTATCTCTAATTAAACTCCCACTTTTCATTTTTTCTCAGCTTCTTGCCAGTAATTTTTTTGTCTAAGCAAATAGTCAGACACTGCAACTTCATTCTGTTTATCATCTGTTCTTTATCCAAATAAATTCAAAATTAAAGCAATATTAAGGTGAAATTTAATTTTGCAGAAAGCATATTAATTTGCTTTTGTATCGCATATAATTAGGTCAATCATTTGTAATTATGTTTCTAAATTCCTGACTCTTGTCCACTTAAAAAGTGTTGAAACAAAGGTTATTAATCTAGAATGATCAGTAATACCTGTAGCATAATTCTAGATACAAGATATGCTATCTTCCAATGAAGAAGTTATGCCATTTTGTTTCATGATGTTTCAAAATTAAAATGCTGGKTTTAACTTGTTTTTGCATACTTGCAAAAATTATAATTTTCATTTAATTAAATGTTTGATTACTTTTGGCCAAGATTTTAGTTTTAAAAAGAGCTGGTGTTAAATGCGGGGAAAAACACCCCAAGTGTTTCASTCCGATGCAGCTTTCATTTCTTTTGGTTATGGTTTGTTATCTGTACTGCATTTTGCTTTAGGTGAAAAATATTTTTTTTTCTTTTTGCACAGTACGGTGCTACACAAACAATGTATGTTTTCTGGGAAGAAATTCTGTGGAAATGTTTGGTGAAAAATGGTTTAATATTGCCCTGAGTTTCCTACACTGATTGTGGTTTTGAGAGATAACAATGAATGACAACAGTCTGTCTGTTCAATCAAATTGTTGCTAGGGTATAATTTTTCCTGTTTTGAATCCACTTCAGCTTTATTAGGGGGCTACAGTCAAATAATAAGGGAAGTGGGATTTATTTGCTTACTGTACTTATTTTAAAACTYCATAGGGTGTCCTGTTGTACCCAAGTATTACTATGTGCCAGCTGATTTTGTTGAACTGGAAAAGAAGAACCCCGGCAGTCAGAAACGGTTTCCTAGTAACAATGGACGCGATGGAAAGTTTTTCTTGTGGGGACAGGCAGTTTACATCATTGCAAAACTCCTGGGTAAGAGGCTGAGGAAATTCTGTCAGGTTTTGACTTGTCAGAAGGGAAAGATACTTATCTTGTTAATGTTCTTCTTGAACCTGAACAAACACATTGGCTTGAGTTTTGAATGGACTGTGAGCAGCATGTGTCCTCTGCTTTGGTACATATGTGATAGGCAGAAATTGCTTTTTATTCTTTATGTTAAAATTTTATGCTGCATGCAGCATACTRTGAAGCTTACTGGAATATTTTATAGAATACTGAAAATCTTCTAAACATTATAGGTTTCTTTTTTGCTGTTCTTTTGCTGGCTTTCCCTCTTACTTCCTTTTCTTCGTGACAAAATATATTAACATGGCACTTTCTGAATTAACTATACGAGCTGCACCTGTGCAGTGATATTTGTAAGTGATCTATAGCATCTAATTCAAATTATTTACTGCCTTAAGCAAGACAAGTTTAAATTTTGAATAGTTGCAGTCYCAGATAGAGTTAATGTTTTTGTCAGTCTGTGTTATTTTTACCCTTTAAAATAGAAGAGACTAGATGAGCATTTGAACATGCGTTTCAAAGGTTGGCCATTGAAGGTTGTTCCGGTGAATTTCAGTCACAAATGAACTCTTGGTCTCCCTTGAGAGGATTCAAAGACTGATGCAAAAACAGTTGTTAAGCCAGAAAAGTCTTCACAGTTAAGATTTTTTTTCTTAGTATTTCTTTTAGGAGAAAGATATATTACTTTATTTTAACGTGCTCAGCATTTACCTGGTAATCAGTAGGTTGAGTTCTAAAAGCTTTTTTTCTGTGAACACTGTAAAGGGAAACAGGCTGTTGGTAGTAAAAAAGAGAAAGATTGAAGGGGAGTTTAAAAATTCAAGACTTGGCAAGAACAGTGGTTGTGTCTTGAGGTATGRAAGAACAGAGTCCGTCTGGTGCTCCACCTGTTTGGCTTCACTGTATTCCTTGCGTAATTCCTTTTTTAGCCAACACTGTAAAGTAAATGCAGGCAATCTCACCTTCAATGAAAAAAAWTTTAATTTAACCTCTTAGTATTTGCCAAGTAATTCTCAAATGTGTGTGCAGGAATACTGTAGTAATTCTGCTAATATTCATCTTTTACTAATATTTGTGTATTTCTATACCTGCGGAATACTGGTTAAATAAATTATATTTATTGTTTGCTAAATGCTGTTTGAATAACATAAGTTTCTTTTGTTTTGTTTCAATTCTTTCCTTTGCTGAACAATTCTTTCCTTGGCTGAATGTTCTTACACTCTTTTTTTAATAATTTGCTAAATCTCTTTTTGAAATGTTGTCATTAGTAATTGTTCCCTTTATTGTTTTAAAACTTTCTCTCCACTGTATTCACTACTTTTCATTCCTCCCTCCCTTTTTTCAAAGTATTTTTTTTCCTTTTSTCTCATAGTATTTGAAAATAGGTTCCGGAAATTTTATTGCAAAGCTAAATCTATTCACCAGTGATTGTTATATCAGGAACTCCATTTATTCATACTGATTTATAATTGGTGCATTTAATTTTGCTCCTTTCTGGGTGAAAACCTACCTGAATAACAATCTTGTCCTTGGTGAAAGTCTTGGTGTGTGTTACTTTGCTTGTTGGTGGTTGCTAATTAAGTGGAAGCCTGACTCTAAACACTTCGATTTCTGGGAGGGTACTGGTTTCCCATTTCATCATCCATTCCAGAAATTGTTGTGTTACCTCAGGGGTACCAATTAATTTGTATTTGCTCAGCCTCCTTGCTTCTGTTGTGTAGGCGCGCATACAATATAACCTTCTTAGAGTCGTCTTCTGTCTGTGGGACCAGTGCCTGCCTCTTGCAGTCCCAATTTTTCTAAATGCAGCAACATGAAACTGAGTSAATTCTTACACATCTCGCTGTTTCCCACGGAGGGGCCAACCGAAGTAGTGGAGTCAAAATTTTGATCCTGCTTACAAAGGCTCTGAACAACAGAGGCAATGGAAGCRTCTGCCTACCACTGTTGGAAGTCACCACATGCTTATGCAACTTAAAGAACTGTTTATGAAGAAAAGCAGGCATTCTGCAGACGGTGATGCAGTTTTTCACAGAATTTCTGTCTTGCTCTGGTTGAGGAGGTTTGTAAAGCCTTTATGGTAGGGTCCCCGTTTTAAAGCAAGGGAAGGGGATGCCAGGTATTCAGCTGTTCTATGCAACTGAAAAGTCACTCAGTTTAGTCTTTCATTTAGTAGCTCTCTTATCCTTCCTGTGCTTTTCCTTATAATTTTTATATCTTGTTCTGTGGATTCAGTGCTGCCTAGAACTAAGTTAAGAATTTTTAGCAATATTTTTAGAGTATAGACCAAATGGATTAAATGTTGTCAGCTGTTGCTGATGTAAATAATGAGCTAACAAAGAAAACTCTGCATTTGGATTCCTGTACACTTGTAATGGTGATGAGTATTCACTGCGATTCTTCAAAATCTACAATTTTCTAAAATTGTAAATACTGAAAGTTAGCTTAAATTTTATATTAGTCTATTGGTATAGTTGTTTTAAATACAAAATTATTTTGACTACGTATTTTAATTACTGAGCAGTAAATCAATGCAAAAAAACCGTGGAAATACAACACCTATTCTGCAAACCACTCTTGCCTTTAAGAGCTATGAGGCAGAGTTCATTGATCTTGCAGTTATTGGTGAATCAATTTTATAGCATCAGCAGTACTGTAAATAACTTAAGTAACTTCCATGCCTTTAGCCAGTGTAAGAAGTCTGACTGTGTGGACTGGAGCTTAGATGACCGTTTTCCTTAAAATGTATTCTGGTAACTCACGTGTCAGTATATTAATAAATTGTCCGTGGTAATTCTTCATATTCTAGCTTAGCTTGTTTGTTTGATTTTYGTTTTGTTTTGTAACATAACCACCTGTACAGGGATCGTGACTCTGCGGGAGTAGCGCAGAGAAGAGGCGCAGGGTCCTCTCCGGGCAGGAGTCAAGCTGCCTTCTCTGCACAGAAGGCTGAGGACAGGCGCTGGTCGCGGCACCCAGCGACTGCCGTCGCTGGCGGAGCTCCTGGCAGCAGCAGGCTCCTTTATGGCTTACTTGGTGAGCTGCCCAGCCAGTGTCCTTCCGCGTCTGCCCATGCACCCTCTACTCTGCTCCCTGGTCTTCCCTAACACTGTTAAGCTTGAGCCAGGACATATTTTGAGTTTATAAACTGCTGTCTTAATTTACTACACAGTGTAGAATTCAGAAACATTTCTCTTATGAAGACAGCGTTGGTTTTCTGTTGTAGCTGAATTAAGCTAATGGAGTCATGAGTTATTTCTCTTCTAGATTAATAGCTGATTTCCTAGTGTAGAGCTTTTTAAGAATATGTGCAAAATYATTGATTTATATATAGGAGAACTGAAAGTGCATTGTGACCTCCTCTGTAGCAGAAATTAAATAAAGATTGGACAATTTCATGTCAAAATGAGGTTTTGATAGAATGCCTACTTGAAGGGCATAATAGCTCACAGTAGATTGTGAACTTTATTCAAGGCATTTGTTGAAACTTTTTAATAGTATACTTTTATTGGAGTACTTGATTTTTTTTCAGGAGAAGATTAAAATAATGGAATTTTAGGTTTGGGTTCCCCTCCCCCCGTACAAAACTCCTTGTAGAAATGGCTAGGTTTCAAATATATTTAATAGKTTTTTTTACAATTTCTTCTTGAGATATCATATTGAGAGACACCTTTGATATCCCTTTCAGGATTGTAGTTGTGTGATTACCTTGAGGTAGAGGMTGTCTGCTTTTCTTCAAAGCTAAACAGTTTTTGATGGTAACCATTGAGTTTCTAGTTAAAGCTCTAGAATAATTCCATGGTTGTGGATTGAGAGCTTTTTATGTGACTTGTGTGTTGTGGAGTCTGTTGTCTGCATATATTCTTTTAACACATCTCTGTGAAAAAATGAAGGATTGTTTTTATATAGTATGGTATTATAATCAGCTGTGGCAAGAACGATGCTTGAGTCATTAGTTTTAAAATTAATATAATTTTGCAGAATGTCCTTTTGATCTGTAAATTATTGATCTAAAAGAAAGATTATAGTAGCAGAACTGATTACATAAAACACGTTTGCATGCCTCCTTCGCAAAAGCTGCATAAAGTACKCAAGTCATTCTGTATTTTTATTATCATTTACTTTCAGCTGACAAATTAGTAAGTCCTAAAGATATTGACCCTATTGGACGTTATATACCTCCACAAGATCAGCGGAATGTTAGCATGAGATTTTCGAATCAGGTAAGCATAAACTTAGTATTAAAATATTTTTACTGAAAAATTGTCATCTACGTATTATGTATGGTCTTCTAATATTTCAATTAAGCGCTAGAAAATATTAAAAGTATGTACCTTTTCTTAGTTGAAGAAGGATTGCTTTTAAAAGGAAGAGTATAACATCTGCAGTTTTGGGGAAGTGGTGCATGTTTGCTTTCAAATTAAGTGATGCAGTCAAAATGATACATAAAATGTAAGTTTAAATAGCTGCTAATAGATAGGTATGTTTCTTTGAGTTATGTCAGGAAGGCAAGAATGAGCCTGCTTTTTTTTATTCCTTCAAATTAACTACCACTTCAATGTATTAATATTTTTTGTATTTAGAGCTCCTAAGAGCTACAAGGATGAGGTTCTTTTTTGGTGTGCATGGTATATACGTGTGCTCCTGTATTTGGCTTAAATGCACAGCAGGAATGAGTGCCCAGGGATGGGGAATGCTTGAAACACTGTAATTCAAATCTGCAGTAGATAGGATAACAAGATAACAGAAACACGGTCTATATGTAGGGGATTTCTTTTATTAAAGAGGTGAGAACGGTATGTATGGAAATGTGCAGCTAAGAGATGTTCTTCAGCCTTTTTATTTCTTGGTATAAGRAGTATGTATTTGGGAAGTTCCTTGTTCAGCATTGTGAATTTGTTATTGAAGCATAAAATATGAAGCATTTAACTTAAGATTTATTCCAAGATCAGAAGTGAACAATGTTTTTCTTGTTCTATCCAAAGGCTGCTTAAAAACTCTGTTTCCTACTATTTCCTATTACCAAGGTAATGGAAGTGCCTGGGTGTTGACTCATTCATAATGAGACTTTCATTGTTCACAGTGCAGCACTTCTGCCATGTTAATAGGAGATAATGAAAGCTCGGTGACTTCATTTGTTCCCAGTTTCTTTGTTTTTTCTTACATCATGGCATTATGAATGCTACAGAAATTGTGAGCTGCTGATATCACCTGCCCTTTTAGGAATGCCGTTAGAAGCAGCCTGTATTGAGTCAATGTTGCATGCAGCCCATCGAATTTTTTTTCTTTGATTCTTGAAACCAATAACTTTCAACATAGCACCGATGAACACTTTGAAGAAGATGATGGTTTGTTCTAAAGACGCTGCGTGACTCATCAGGAAGTATTTTAGTAGAAAAGCATTTTTACTGTTTTTTGAGGTATGTGTGTTATGATAGGGAATTTCCAGATCTTCAGAGAGAAATAGCCTCTGCTCTGAGAGCTTCCGAAAAGAGATAATAAATAAKGTAATAATAATTTATTTTCTCATAACTTACTCCTTGGCGGTCACTTTGTGGGTCAATAAAGAACTTACTCAGTAAAATGCAGTTATCCGGTAAAATTCAGCAATGTAATAGGGACTCTAAAAGCTCAACAGTGTTGAAAGAATTGAAAATAACTTAAACAGCTACATTTTGATACTTCTCTTTATCTGCAAACGGTGCAAAAGAAAAAGCTTTGTCACTGTTAAAAGGGAGATCAGACRAGTTGGTTTGTCATTCTCAAGTCCTTGTCTTCTTTCAGTGCTCAACAGTTGTCTATGCTGGAATTATYTGAAAGAGCAGTTGTGCTCTTCTGGAACAACTTGGTGGAGCTGATGCTTGTTAATCTTTCCCTTTAAAGGCTGTCTTTAGCTGCTTAAATTTGCTAAAACTTTGGCAGAAATTTTCCATATTTGGGATCAGTAATGTTTTTGTTGTTGTCAGGATAAGAGAAAGAGAAGCCCTTCCCAGGGTGATCCTTGAGTTTGTTCTGATGAACAAGACTGATGTTATATTTGAAAGCTAGAAATCAAGAGAGGATAAGATTACTTTTTTTTCTTAAACCTAAAAATCTTATAGAAATCTGACTTAGATCAACGTGTTCAGCAATTCCTGCAGTTGYGCGTATCCTTCTGTATGCAAGAGGTTGTGAGAGGGATTGTCTGTTGTTCAGTGGCATATAGGTGGAACRGGAAGTAAATGAAGAAAGAAAGAAGCTCTGGGATTGCCTAGCTCTGCTTATACCTCTGTCTTCCCAATGGTGGTACTTCCTTGCTATAGATGACTGTGCATGCTTTTCTTTGGTATGTAAACGATAAAACTATCCAAGATRCTGCACGTGCTTCTCAATGTGGGTTAGAAGAAAGAGAGACACTTCCGAATTAGTGGGAATTCTGGACGACTGTAGCATCAGGCCTTTGTCATTGTAGCCTCTGAGCAGCAGGGTGGAGATGGTGACCAGAACGGTTAGTGTCCCTGCAGTGCTGACCAGGTGGTTGTGGAATTTCATCGGGGTTGTTTGTACCGAAACAGGTGCTGCTGTATTTTGTGTAGTTTTACTATTGCATTAGTATCAGGGCAAAATGTTTGTTGAAACAGATGTTAGTTCAAATTGGTCATCATTGAGAGAAGGTTAAAGAATGAAAGGCAGATGCATAGGTGTGCCAGCGTGAGTGAGGTGTGCTGTATCAGCAAAGGTCTTGCAGTTAAAGTCAGCAAACTTGAAGTTCCAGCTGAGAGTCTTGACCTTGACTTTTTTTAAACCACATTTTAAATTTGCTTGAACAGTTAGTCAGAATATTTGATTATGCCATTTTATCTAATTGACCTAATTTAGGCAAAATCAGTATTTAGTATTTGCTTTAAAGTGCTAGGAAAATGACTAAAAATAAAATACGAAATGAGAACACGACACATCTTAATTATGTCTTCGGAAATCAAAAGTAGTTTCTTCTCTTTAATGATGTCTTCTCTTCTCCATAAAGCTAAAGAACTATTCAATTAAATTGAACAGAAAAGTATTTCCACTTTTATTAAATTTCATTCCTGTAAGGAATAAACAAGGATATGTAAAAATTTCAGATGCCTCTGTATATACATTTTTTTGAGGTACAGTGTTTTGGAAGGTGATGTACCAAAAAGAAGGCTTTTTAAAATTTTTTATTTGAAGCCTTGTGCTGAGGAAGTATTTCTTAGAGAAATGCATTTTCCATGTAGGCTTATTTTAATATTTTGATTGCATTGACTATAATCTCTATAACCACTTGCCATTGAAAAATGTGATAATTTAGTTTTTGTGGCTTTGGTGCCAGTACAAAAATATGTCTGCCCACATAACTGTGTAGATTTAAGCAAGCAATGAAAAATATTTAAAATATTCCAACCTTAGTTTTATAGTTTTGAAGCACCAGTGAAGAATATTCTAGAATTAGTTAAAAGAAAAATAAGGCAATGTAGACCTACAAAGGCAAAATTGCTATGAAAATTATATATATAACTGTACATAACTATATAACTACAGCTGTGAATGCCTCACTCAACCTAGAAAATCTGATAAAAGAGGACAATCTCATTTGTTGTGGAAAACTGTGGAATCAAATGAGCAGTATAGTAAAAACTTAATGGCCACTAATACTAAAATATTCATTTTGTCTGTTTATAGTTAAAAGGAAATGTTTTCTCTCCTAATTTAATGCCCCMAAAACCTTATTTTTCACTTTCAGGAAGAGGTCTCCATATGTTCCCTCTTGGGGAAACGCCAGTGTGGCGCTGGAGCCGGATTCTCTTTGCTAGTTTTAGTCTGCATTCCAAAACACMACGCAGTCCTGACAGCCATCAGAGAGGTTCTCCCTTGCGCTGATAATGTGCTTTGTAACGCTAAGTGGTCAGTAGTGTTTTAGGTTAAATCCCATTCAGGAGTTAAAAAGAAAATGGAATCATCCATGCTCCGTTTACTTTATTGAAAGAAGATAATGCAGGGAATTTTGTTTCAGTGGGGATAACTCTTTAGAACTGGATTCCTTAGAAGAGCTTATTTTATTATTCCTTTTTACTGTCTCCATATCCAGGAGAGATTATATTATAACACAGTTTCGGTTGTTGCATTCTGTTTTGGGAGAATTTAGTGTGTAAGAGAGCCTGTATAGTAACAATAACATTTGAGAAGTGGGGTGGGGTGGGGATTTTCTAGTTTTGTTTTGTATTTTACTGGAGCATATGAAAGACGATTTATTGCCGTCTTATATTTAATTTCGTATTTAACAAAAAATTATAATCTTAGTAAACTGTCAAAGTAAGACTCTAATCTTCTGGGTTAACTTGAAATATATGTATAGGGTTGCAATTAATTAATTAAATTCTCTTGACTGCATGTGATGACTGTATTCTTTTAATGTTTTGCTTTGTAGACTTAGTAATCATCTGTGAGGACTTCATTTAAGTTAATGGAAATTAAGGTTAATGTCCAKTGATGATGTTGGGAAGAGAATAGTCAAAATGATAGACTGCTTATTTTTTTATTTTCAGGGAAGTAGATGACGTGTAAAGAAGGAACTAAAATTAGTAAGTGTAGGTAGACTGAGATATATTAAGATTTTTCAGCTACCTAAATTATGTTTAGGGTTAGAGCATGTCTAATTTTGATGGTTTAGAGACATGTACCATATTAGATGGTTTGTTTCGCAATGGTAATTATAAGCATATTCTTGCTTTCATTCCTCTTAATCCAATTGTCTACCACAGTTAACGCAATTCTAAAGTTGTTTAATGTTATTTTAGAATTTAAGGCACATGTGTGTCCATATTGTATTTCATTTAAAAAGTCTGGTGTGTTAGTAGCATTGACCATAAACMGTCCAGCAGTATTTAGATGCTTCCAGACGCAGATGTGTTTTGTAACAATTCAGGTGTAGTTTTGTAGCAGCAAGGTGGATTATTTGGGTTAAGTACAATTTCTTCTGTTGCATGCTATTTCTGTTTTCCTCATCTCACTCCATATGCTTGGAAGAAGSCCAGTAGGTACCATTTTAATCGGTGTTCTTGAATATTGTGCCCACTTTCTCACGTGTTCAAAAYGAATGGATTTTTTTCCAGAGTTCTGAGGTTTCCTGGGAATGTGTGCAGAAAGGCATACAGTGATAGCATCTGTCCAGTGAGAGTGCAGCAGAAGACTAATACTGAGCTGCTTTCTCTGCTCGTGCCAGAAATGGAGTCAGGGATTTTTCCCTTTATCCTTGCCTCCAACAGTTCATAACCTTGTTAAAAACTATGATTTTTTTTAATTTTTTTTTTTTTGAGAGGAAGAACAACTAATCTGTCTTTTATCTTGGTCTTCTGAAAACACTGGGGTATATTTATCATTTGCACAGCATGCAGAATATAGCTGAAACAGATCCTTCTGCCCCCATCCAGTGTGAAACTGCGAGGCAGAAGGGTGAACGTGGGGGGGGTGTCTGTTGCTGTGTCTTGGGGAGACGATGATTGATGCTGTGTGAACAACACCTCAGCTTGCGTTATTAGACAAATGTGAAATCGAACACATTAAAATGGAACTTTTGGCAACAACAGGATTTATTTAGTGGAATATTTAGGAGTTTAATGCTTTCCCACATCTTTTTTTTTTTTTAAATATGTAGCAAATGCTATCACGATCATTACTGAAAAGAGTGACATGCTTTTTCATGAGTATTGTATCTGTGTTGTGAATGGGTGGTTTAGAGGCTGCTTAAAGAATCACCGTCAAAGGTATTAGCAGAAAGTGATTTTAATAGAGATTTATAAGGGTGTGACCTAACAGAACTCGACGGCAAGGTTCGCTCTACTACTTATTACGCAGATGAAACGTATAAAGAAAAATCATSTAAGGATTTATATCTTAGGGACTRTATGTGTTTAGCAGCAGTCAAGGGTTCATTCACAGTTTAACAMCACTTAATCATCAACTAATCATTAACAAACTTTAGTAGCACTTAATCATTAACTAATTTAATATTTATGAAATAAGTGTTAGTAGASTCTACTATAATCATGACTTAATTACAGATTATACTTACTATTAGTCCACACAYRCASACAGAAAAAAAAAAGAAATATACATATATATATATATTTTAATATATATGTGTGTGTCTATATATATGTACAAAAGGTATACCTGTTAAAAATTCCACTCGAGTTTGGTGAAGAAATATTCATGTAAAATGCCTCGGCATTTTTCAACGGGCGAGGGCTGAGCTTCGAGGAGTGAAGGGGTTCAGCCCAGGTCCTGTTGTCAGCTTTCGGCGACAGTCCTCTGAATATCGCAGACTCGAGAGGTCGCAAGCGCTGAGAGGCGTCCCACTCAGAGGGAGATGCTGGGTGCACCCGCTGCGGTCCCGGAGAKCTCAGAGGGCCTCACTCAGGACCACCCTTTATAGGTTCGCAAGATGGTTGGCTTTAGTCATCCRTAAATTTCCATCCTGGCCACAGTCCCAGGTGGTAGTTATTAAAAATTCTCAAGGTTTCTGTGTTGTTCTACTTGACSCCTGGGCCAGGCAGTAGGAGCACGTTCCCAGCCTCAGCCATGCAGAGTTTCTGATACGGTCAAGGAGCGCTCAGCCGCCAGACTCAGTGCACCAAGGCCGAGGTTTCACGGGAATTTCTGAGACCAACAAGCGGCCCAGGAGAAGGGGGGGTGTGAATGCACCACCACAATCTGTTATTTTGGTCTGTGTTTTTCTAGACCACTGCTTGTGATCSTCCAGGCCTTGACATGTTAAATGACAATGAAAGTAACATTCTGTTTAAYGTTACAGCAATCCTGTAGTTGTACAGCAATTATAGTTACATTTTTCCACAAGACTTTTTCAAATCTAGCTATTTTTCACACAGATTTTGTGTTGTGCCAGTTGTGCTGCAGATGCATTTGCTTAGTTACGGCCCATGTCAGAACCACCTCTTAGAGGCTGCTGTGAATGAGACAYTGGGTACGTCTGTGTACGAGAGGCATTAGTGCTGGTACCGGAGAAGGACGTACCTCAGTGGAGATGCAGAATACGCAGGTTTACGTGCACCTTACAGTCTATGGTTACACAGTCCCACTCAGTTTGTCATTAATACAGTAATAATTAAGTTGAGCCTTAACTTGAAGACCACTCCCCAGGCTAGACCACAGGCTGTCTATAAATCAGTACAGTCTTGGAGGGGGCTCTCTCATTTTCTGGGAGGGTCTTTGCTTTTTGTTTTATAAAGATAATGCACTGATCATGGTGGAGAATTGGTTTGAGTTTTCTTACTGTTTGTATAAATGCAATTGATAGCATGATCAACTTAATGTGAGGAGGAAAATTTTTTAATGTCACTTGAACTTCTGACTTCTTAATCTGGTCTCTTTGTGCACGTACTTTGATCACAAACTTACTTCATGTGGCAAAAACTGAAATTTTTAGCGGAAATGTAGTGCTGATAGACTTTTGGRAAAATGTTATCAAGAATTTCTTCTGTAAATCCATAAGATCTAAATTGATATCAAGGCTCACAGATGCCTGAACAAGCAAGCGTTCACTCTRAACTTTTTGTTCTAAATCAATGTGTCTATCCATCTATCTTCACAGAAAATGCTGTATTTTTGTGTAATCGATTGATAGAAGATGTATTTAACTGTTGTCATTCATGTTCTGGTAGTTTCTAGACAAATGTAGACAAAAAGCATTTAGGAATGACAATGTGTGCTGCTCTTAGTTCTTTTGATTTTACAGTCATTGAATGCCAAAGAAGAAATGAACAAGGAATAACTCAGGCATCTCATTTTTTAGCTAGTAAYGCGTGCTGCCAGTGCAAAGAAAGGTGAATTGCCATTTCAAGACTCAGGGAGTCGAGTCCATGATTTCACCCAACATGTTRAATTCATTCCTATTTGCATGGTTTTCTGATGTTAAACACCAGTATTTATTTCAAACATGAAGTATCTGTGTTATAAACAATGCAAGGAAATGCTGTTATCTCCTGTAAAATGCAATATATCTTTCATACGACTGTAAAGAGTAGCTGTCTGATCAAAATATTTCAGAGTAAAGGGTTGAAATCATCACTTCGTTATTTTAAAGTGAATATTATCAGTTACTCAAATAGCTGAGTTATTTCACTCTTTACAAAAATGTGTATCAAAATATTATGTCATATCRGGCATAAAGAAAATGCAAAATATTTTTCCTGAGTGTTTTTTTTAATAAAAAACAAACAAACAAAAAAAAACCCCAAAACACAAAAACCAAAAACCAACAAACCAAACCAAATGGTGGAAATGATTACCAGCAACCTATTTATTATTAATTCTCCAAAATGCATCTTGCAAAGTATTATTGATAGGACAGTCCCATAGTTTTGAGATTTACAAGTTTTAGTCCTGTGACTGRTTTCTTCACACAGTAAGAAAAAGCAATGCAGACAGTGATGTCTGTCATACTTGTGAATTGTTTAAAAAGACATTGTCCCTATTCATGCTATATCTAACGAAATATTTGGTTAGCAATGCTAATAAATATYTTTTCATTATTTTCTAGGGCCCTTTAGAAAATGATTTGGTAGTACATGTGGCCCTGATAGCAGAAAGTCAGCGGTATGTATTTACTTTTAWTAAGTATGTATATATTAAGGAAGTGTTGAACAACAGACATCTTAAATTTGCTAAAGGTATTCAAGGAAGTGTAGAATATAATACTGCTACTTGTGTATCTGCTGCCAAGATAATTGTTAAAAATAAGACTGTTCTCTGATTTGTCAATAATTAGTCATTATTTCATTTGTAGCCTACAAGTTTTTCTGAACACATATGGAATCCAAACTCAGACCCCCCAGCAGGTGGAACCAATTCAGATATGGGCTCAAAAAGAACTTGTCAAAGTAAGGAATTCTGCATTTAAAATTATTTATCTRTCTATAGATTTCTTTTGTAACAATAGGAATTTATATCAAGCTATTAAACTTGTATCTCCTTAAGCTTGTTACCTACCTTWTTGTGTTATTCTAATTCAGTTGCAAGATACGCTGACACTGGTCAGTTATACATGCCTAGTTAGAGCTTTCAGTGAAACACTGATGCCCAGATGTTCTATGGTATCTGATTAGGCTTATTACCTGAGCCACTTTCAAAGAATAATGAATGAATAATAAGATTTTAATACTATTAATAGCACAGTAGACTAAGTGAAACTTGATGAAGAAACAAGCAAATGAGCAATAGTCAAAGAAATGGATTAAGGCAGTAGGCATAAACCATCATATAATTTCATAGTGTAGCCCCTGTAACAGGCATTATACAGTATTCTGTAACTGTTTTTTCAGAAGTCCCTTGAGCTGACTATATCCAGGAGGTTTGGTGTTTAAACCCTTTTTGGTTTACCCCTTTAACTCAGCACATTTAAAAATCTGCGGTCAAAAATTGCTGGCCTGAAGGACATCTTCAGAATCCCCTTCATCCTCTGTGAAGGCTTCAGGTTTTCCTTTTTCTATACGGGCAAGTAGTCTCCTAACAGAGTACCCTATCCTTTCACTGAAGAGGCTGGCCCTTCTAGCCCTTATCTGTACTGAGCCTCACTGATGATGCCAGCTTAGATGCATCTGTTGACGTAGCTGCCAACACCACGTGAAGCCAGCAGTCAAAGATGAATGGCATCTACAGGCCATACTGCTCCATTTCAGCATTCTCTTAGCGCTATCGTGGCCTCTTTTCTGTTCAGTCATTCTTAGCACTTCAGATACAGCACTTTGGCTGCATTGAGTATGTGCTCCAAGCTATCCACAGCTGTTTGTCCTGGAAATACATTTAAATACAAGAGACTATGACAAATGCTGCTCTGAATGGTAAATGCGTTGATCAGCAATTGTAGGTAAAGTTGTCAAAAGTCCTAACAAAAATCTATATGACTTCTGGGTGCCTATTTACCTCTCTTTCTGATACACCTGAACCCTTCCTCTTGAAAAAACCACTGTACATAAACAAGCCTTAACAAGCTGCAGGAAACAGTCAGACAAATAAGCTGATCTAGAATCAGGGATGTGCACTCGATGTATTTTATACTTCACCACCTGAAGTTTGATTGTTGATCATGTATATAAAGCTTTTGTCTAACTTTGAATTATACAAATTGTCTCAAACAAGAGTGATGGATTCTGAAAGTTTGGGGGAAGTATAATGAAGTATTTAGTTTATCAATCCTGAAGTTCCAGTTGTGGAACAAATCGCTATGCGAGTCCCTCCCTCTGAAAATCAGGATCACATGGCTGACACCATTATCTGTATCAGAAGCCTGTAGGACACAGAAAAAAAAGTAAACCCAAAAAGAGAGRACATAGCAACATATTTCAGGCTTCATAAGTTTGTGAGGATAACTGATGTACCAAAACCTTGCTAGCTTACTCAGAAAAATGCTTACCCCAATAATGACTCCCACTAACACCTGAGAAATACTTAGAGAGAAAAGAAATATCCTTGTTTATATTCAGCCTTGGTAATTTCTCAGCCCATTTTTGCTCACTAGTTTTCTTGATAATATATTTCAAAATGGATTCTCTCTGACTGTATTTGTCCTGAAATTCTGTACCTGAAATTTTGGTTTAACAAATAGATACTCCATAAATTTACTATAGAAGTATATATTGTCTCTCTCAGTCATCCATCATTTCTTTGGTCTCCCTGACAAAAAGATGAGGCTTCCATAATTATTAATTAAATTCCTATACAAGCTGTGACARCTTCTGTGTTCGGATTTATTTTTTC
This sequence comes from Oceanodroma leucorhoa, assembly GCA_030449065.1. Lineage (NCBI taxonomy): Eukaryota > Metazoa > Chordata > Aves > Procellariiformes > Oceanodroma > Oceanodroma leucorhoa. The sequence continues at coordinate 6,366,533 of JASVER010000007.1, read as the reverse complement.
AAAAGCTGGCGAGACATTTGGCAATTCTGACATTTTCTTTATACTCATGATGGGTAGGTACATCTGCCTTATCAAAATTTACTTTTAAAAAGAATGTCATGAAAATATTAAATCACCTGATGCAAAACGTCTTCCTAGTGGGCTTCCAGAAAAGGCTACGCTATAGCTGTAAAGCTGAATAGCTGTGAAGCTGAAGTAATGAAAGTGTTCGGGGCATCATGAGAACTGAGGTTTGATCTGTGGGCTTATGCAAAAAAACCAATACAAACCAAAAAGCAAACAAACAAAAAAACCGTGGTAGTATTTGTCATCCTTTGTGGGGAGGGGAACCTAATGCTGGAACAATTATCTGTATTTTTGGGAAAAGAGCGTTGATCCATAGAGAACATGGATCTCAATATTTGCTATTCCAATGCTGTCAACTCTCAGTAACGTTTAATTAGAAAGTTTTGAACTGGCACATGATAACACTTATAAACAGGCATGTGTCCAAAAAAGTAGTGTAAAAAGAAACAAATGGATGRCGGGAAGACATTGATTCAGGAAAATTAGGGCTTGAAAGTAGGACTGGGGGTCTTGTAAACAGATCCACAAAGTTAGGGTGGGGAATGAAAGGAAGAAGAAGAGGAAGACCAGAAAATGTGACAGGATGCATGCAATATATAGGGAAAAAGTATGTCTGTAGTGGAAGTACAGTACAGGAGAATAGCAGAATACTCCATAGGCACAGACTGGTAACAGATGAAAGAACACAGAAACAGATGGTGTGAAAGACCACTCTAGTTTCATTCACTCTCATAAATCAACCCAACAGTCCAGTCTGCTTTCACAGCCATTTCTTGCTATTCGCAGCTTTAATATTCCAGAATTGAAGGTCATTTTAATGAAGAAAAAACCACTTGGAGCAGCTGGACTTGCAGGAAACTGTACTCTAGTTCAGTTACTCTGGTGCTGAATCTGAACTGACGTTTTGATTGTAACAGATCAAGATGGAAAGCTATTGCTAGAAGATGAAACTGCTTTACTAGACTGTAGAACAACATGAGGCCTCAAGCTAAAGAAAGAGTTTTCAAGGGAAGAGACAATATTACAATACTACTGGAGTTCTTTTTTTCTTAAGAAAACATTTTATGTTTTAAGTTCTAGCAAAATGAAGGTCCTTTCAGTGCTAAATTATAATGTCTACTGTCATTCTTCTGGTCTCCATTATTTACTACAAAAAGGGGTTCAACATTCTTTTGGTTTTGTTATGTATAGATGGGTTATTTAAAGCTGTTAATGTTTTGATGTCTCCATTCCTTTCCCACTTGAATACGGATACTTAGTCTGGATGAACAGGTGATGTAGGTAATTTTGTTTATTTTCTTTTTTAAATAGTTTTTGGTATTAACGCAGAAACATAGGCAATATCAGGAAGGCCCCAAGCTGAAAGCAGTAAAAAGCTAGTGAGTGCAATGTTTGTTCAAATGTTCACTTTCATTTGCTTCTGAATTATCTTCCTATAACAGAAAAAAAGATCAAGCTTAGGAAAATGTTCTGAATTCTGAATGTTCTGAAGTTTTAGTAATAGGTGTTCCTACCTAAAACAGCCCAAATAAGGAAAAAATTACACCTTTCAGTCTGGTTTAACTGATATATTTATACTGTCTTGCTCACAGCCTAGTTGTTTTTTTATGGTTTTAGTCTCATACACTGTAATAAATGAAGATTATTTCTTTAATATGAAAGTCTTACAAAATCAGATCAGTTGAAGTAATATTAGGCACACATAATTTAACTCAAATAAGAATCRACCAATGAATAATGAGATAATTCCCTCTTGCTTGTGGTGTTGATGCATTAATTTTGCAGGCCTTTACTAAAACTAGAATGAAGATCTTTAAAGAGTTCCTATATTACTGTTTTACCTTTGTATCCACATCAGAAAAGCACTACAGAAGGCAAAATTCGCCAGACAATAAATGCAAGTGATCTTTTAAAAAATGATCCTTTAAAAAAATTATTTCAATGTGCAATTTGAAGATTTAAAAAATATTTTAATTGTATAGACTAGAAAAATAATAGGACTAAGAAGGTAAAAATAAGACCTAAAACAGGAAACAAGAAGTTTCAGTTGAATTTTGAAACTACGCAGMTAGGCAGGACTCTGGTGTGTTGCTCAAGCCTGAAGTTGCACCCACGTGTCCTAATCAGAGCATCAGGATCCTACCCAGCACTCCTGCTTACCCTTAATGAAGACATCTCTCTTTTAATGTAAACCAGTACTAACGGTGTTTTCCCCTTCATGAGTAAGGTGAAAATCCTTCATCCTYGCAAAATTATTACTAGGAGGGAGGGGGACCTGTTACACCATATCTACAGCAGAGCACTGGCCTGCCCGCAGTGAGGTGCGTCGCACTGGAATGACTGCCTGCCTGTCAGGGAGCAGGCTGCCTGCTTCTGGTGTCTTGCTTCAATTACGTAGTTGATTTCTCTTTGCTGTAAAGATTCCTGTGTTATCAGAAGAATTAAGTTTGGTCTTTGAATTGTACATTTGCCAAATCTAGTGTTCTCTCACTTTATTGATTGTTGTTATATAGATCTATGTTTAAAAAAAAAATGGGGAAAAAACCCAATAGAAATAATGATGACGTTTTATGAATCTTGTTTTCTAATTAAAGCAGAATGCACACAGCTTTCTATGTGAGAAAGGCTTATATTTATGTTCCCTCAGTTTTCATGATTCTTTCTTACAGGCTTACTTCCATTTGGGAGTCAATGACAAAYTGGGATTATCTGGAAGACCGGACAGGCCTATAGGATGCCTTGGAACATCAAAGGTTGCTGCAAGAAATTTTTCTGTTATTGTTATTGATGTATATTTCAGATAAACATTGAATTAGTCTCTGAATAATTTGAAATAGAATTGAAATGTAATTTTATTTTATGCATATATCTTAAAGTCCTTGTAATGYGTCTTGCTATTATGAATGTGCATGCTCTGTCTTACCATGAAAGTGTCGTACGTTTCCTAGACATCCAATTACAGCAATACTTAACTAAAACAGGCTGAATGGTGATGAACTGCTTGAACTGAAATAGAATTTAGATCTGCATACCCAATAAAAAACAGAGTACCTAAAATTAGAAATGTGGGCTTTATCTTAAGTATTTTTTTTTAATTCAACTCTTCTATGTTGATTATTACTTTGATAGTTTCAAAATACCTTTTTTCCTTTTCAGCTACTTCAGTGCTTCAACTATTTTAAAGAAAAGATTAATGGAAGCTTTCTCTCTCAACAGATTTATCGAATACTAGGAAAGACTGTAGTTTGCTACTCGATCATTTTTGATCTAAGTGATTTCTACATGTCTCAGGATGTTATGATGTTGATTGATGACATTAAGGTATTTATCTGTAACTTTTCCTTTGAGAACCTGACAAAAATAGAGTCTGTGTAAGAATAAACTGTGGACTTTGATAAAATAGAAGACTGAAAGGGGCACACTGTATAGTGTTTATTCTTCTAATATAAAAATAAACTTGCAGTTTATGCTGGAAAGTGTATTAAGGTGAATATCCTATCAGCCCAGTACGAGTTCTAGTGAGTATCTCTATCTGACAAAAAAACCTCACCCAAAAGTGATTGGGAATGCTGTAGTGCAGCAAGCAAATTATCATTTGTTTCTTTGGGAAAACAAATGTTCTTGGSTGAAAAGAGGAATGAGACTGGTCTGTTTAAGGGAAATCTGAAAGCCTCACCTGGAGGAAATATTACTTGACTTTGCACAAATATTAAAAATAGCCTTCCTTCCCTAACTTTAAGGCAGGCGGCAGTGCAAAGCTTACCTGTCAAGTCCCCTGGGCTTCAGCAGCTACTTGCAGTGCATAGAAGGTGGCRCTGGTAATTCCATGCTAGGGGCTATGATTCAAGCCCTGGATTCCCGTGCGTGCTTACTAGGTCATTACATGTCGTTCAGTACACCGCACTCTGTCTAGTGGGGTAGTCTGTGATCAATATATATACYAGGAGTATTTTCAGCGAAGTTGTGAAATAGCAGTGCTTGAAAGCAGCTTATATTCATTGAAGAAATCTGTTAGTGGCTTATTAGCTAAGTTTTTTTAATCTGTTGGGTTTTGCAGTGCTGTTATTTTAAGATAGCTCTTCTAATATCTTGTACTGTGTATTCTGGTACRTTGTGCTTGTGTATTTTTGTGTGTGTGTGTGTGACTAATGTATTATTTCTTACCTAGAATGCACTGCAGTTCATTAAGCAGTACTGGAAAATGCATGGTCGTCCACTGTTTGTTGTACTGATCCGTGAAGACAATATAAGGTAGAGAGAGATAAAAGCATCATTTGCAGTGTGGTATTTACCTAATTGCAAGATTAATGGAGTTCTGTTTCAAATTTCAGAGGGAGCAGGTTCAATCCAATATTAGATATGTTGGCAGCCTTTAGAAAGGGAATTGTTGGAGGAGTGAAAGTTCATGTCGACAGAGTACAGGTATGATGTTTTTCCTGAATGTTGTGTTCTTACCTCCTAGTATTGGTACATGTATTTTTACCACTTTTGTTTTTCATGTGACGTCCAAGTATTTTATTTAGTATCATAAAATTAAGGAGTCAAGACCCAAGACATTTGGTACAGTTTTTGTTTTATCTCAAAAGAAACATGGGTTTATTTTAATTCCTTTTGATGAGTCTTCTGAAAGTGATAATCTTCATAGAGGATTTTCAGAAGGRAGAAGGTTTATGTTCAGCAATCTTGTGAAATAACCACCAAAGGATAAACCCACAATGTCAAGCATTGAGGGATTTCTTTTGATTAGATAATCAACGAGGGGGGAAAAAAACGGTGCTTCCTGTACATTAAAAGTCTTATGGGAAGTAAGATCTAGTGTTAACATCTTTGCTGTTTGAATTAATCTTAAATCAGGAATGTTCATTAAAATGTGAAAATTACTGAGTCAGATGCTGCTTTTAGATACTTACATGTGCTAGTTAGTCTTAGTTTACACCTATTGAAGAACCTTTCTTTTTATAAGAGAGAAGACCAAAGACACAGTTATGATTTCTTGTTCCCTAGAAAATCATGGATTTGTAGAATAGCTTGGGTCATTTGTCAATTAAATACTTTTAGCTATAATGGTTTAAGATATCCTTGTAATCTTTCAAATATTTATGTATTTCTACTGGTCACGTGTAGGTCACGTAGTCTCTCCYGTTACCATTTACTTTTCCTATAGCAAATGCTGTTACTGCCCATGGAAAACCTTTCATCCGTCTACAGTGTTTGTTGTTGTGGATATTTTTAAAATTTAACTGCAATGACTTTCTTGCCTTGCATTTGATTAAACTRATGTATTATCAGGTGAGAAATTTCTCAATCTACATAATGTGTCCTTATTTTAAGCATTACACTGTTACAGTTGTCYGGGTGTGAACTTCCCCTTCCATACTCATCGACCTTCTGGAAAGATTTTTTTTTTTAAAAGTAATTAATTAGTAGTTTTGAAGTATTTAAGATGTTGACAGTCATTGGTCTTTGGTTTATTTGTTATCAATTAAAAAGAGTATATGGTAAAACTACAAACAAATGTTTATTTGGCTATAAGGTACCTTAAAAAAAAAAAAGAAAAAAGCTGCATGAGGTATGGTGCTTTACAGTTGTCCTGTGAGCGCCCTGAGGCTTCGTGTGTTACCTACAGTCCCGGTTTACCCCTGAAAAYAGTTAAGATGCGGTTAAGTGATCTGCCGGGCGGCAGCCACGCTCCCTGTTGGCGCAGTGGGGCGTGCGGCGGGGCCCGCGGAGGAACCACGCAGGCAGGAGTGGCGGGGGGGAGGACTGCTGTTCGCCTGGCTCCGGCTGTCTTCTGGTGCCAGATGAAGGCTGCAGTTATTTGAATTACTGATGAGAGGTCCAGCACGGGCCATTTCTGCCCTCCCAGGTTTGTCGTTGGTCATTGCCCCTGCTTCAGTTCTGCTGATGAATTTGTGTCTAACCATGCTGTAACCCAAAACTATGGGGTGGTCAGGTGTGAAAGCAAAGCAAAACCAGATTTGGTTAATAACGGTTAATATCGCAGAGGTGAAGAGCTGGTAGTTTTTGTAGATCGACAGAGTGGGTCAAATCATGTGCAGAAATCACTTCCAATAGATCTGCCATTGAGAGAATCATTAGTGTAACAGGGCCCTAATACAACTTCATTAAATACAGTTAAATACTTACTCAATCCCCCTGTAGATTGAATGAAATCTATTAAAAAACCCCGTAAGAACGCCTTATACTTTTTCCAGAGAGAAATTCTTACCGCATCCATAAATACAATGTGCTAACTTCCCCATGTGTCAGTACAACATGTTTAATTATGTTGCAGCATATTACTTATTAAGATTTAATTTGTTATGGCAGTAAGCTAAGGATATAAAAAACGGTTTGGGTTAAATGGAAATTGTCTTGCATCTCTTATTTATTCTTAACGTCCCTTTCTCTTTTGCAGCTTTCCAAAGCCTTTACATCTTTCTTTTACCCTTTTTATAAATGAATGGTAGGTGCTGGTGATCAGTGCATTTACTGATGGAATATGGTGTGCTTTCTCCATCAGTTTAACTATAATCTGTCAATACTGCACAGTTGTCACATTTTGGAAACAGCCTTGTTTCATTATGGGGGAGGATTTGGGACAAGAACAAGGGACATGTCTAATTCGTGGTGTTTTCTTAAATAATTCATCTATTCCAACAAAATATGTATTGAATCTTTGTGAATTTTATTCAGCTGCTTCATTTAGATGCATATGTGTCAGTGTGCCTAGAGACAGAATGTGTATCTCTAATTGGGTGAATGCTCTTTTTTCTTGTAAAATATACAAAATGTAATTTCATCTAAAGATGTCTCTGCTTAGAAAACTTGTAGCTTTTTTCCGATTTTCGTCTTTACTGTCTGTTTCCCTTGTCGTCATGTGTTCAAGCAGATATGCAAGTCAAGGAATGAATGCCACTAGCAAGAAAAGCAAAGCAGGTTTTTTTATATTGTTTTATATTGTCATCCTACAGTGCAACAGATCAATATTTTACTGCAGCTTGTGTACAATGAAAATGGTATTTAAAAGTTCATAATACATGAGCTAATGAGAACCATCAAAAAGCAGTCTTAAAAAGCAGTCTTAAAAATGCTGTAGTACAATACGTTTCCTCTGGAAGTATGTAAATAGGAAATTCATATAAATTTGGAGTGAATGAATTGTAATGACTACATCAGATAAATGCAACATTGAATTTCAGGTATGTAATACTCTGAGACAGAAGTATTTGTAAGCTGCATTTGATGTGCAAACTTAGGGCAGGCATGCTTGGATTAAAGAACGACTACAGAGTAGGAAATGCTATTACATTGCGTTTTCCTGTAACATCCCAGACTGACAGGAAAACTACCCATCCTGCAGCGATCCCTGAAGCAGTAAGCATTATGATCCAGAACACRGGTATCATGCAGGACTCTGAGGAATGCAAATCCTTATCTCAGGTGTTTTCGTCAGATCTGTTTTGGGGAGGGGGGGCTGGTCATTGCTTGATTAAGCTGTACATTGCAGGGAAAAGAACAGCAGAACACCAGCAAAAAAGGGACAGCAGCCCTGAGAGATTTCCGCTGTCTTAAGCGAGATCTTAAGAAAGAGGAAAAATACTCTGAAAGTGTAAAGATATTTGGAACTGTAGATAAAGAAACTACTTTCTCTGAGGAATCCACCAGCAACGTATTGAGATCAAAAGACAACTATACAGTTATGTACATTTCTGCATCTTTTTTAATTTTTTCAATTTTTCATTTCAGACATTAATATCTGGAGCAGTTGTTGAACAACTTGACTTCCTAAAAATCACTGAAACAGAAGAGTAAGGCTATGTGTAAATAACAATGATGAAGTATTTGATAATTAAAATATTTTCTGAACTATGAAGAAATGAAATATTATTTTTTAGGGCTCCTGTATTTAAGAGTTTGGAGGAGCTGGATCTTCCAAAACATTCAAAAGTCAAGAGACAGTCTAGTACTCCAAATGCTTCTGAACTTGAGCAGCAACCAGATGTAAATATTAATGACTGGAAAAACAAGTCAACATATGAGATCCTGCAGAAACTTAATGTAAGAAAACTTGATAAAAATATGGTGGAACTTCATTCATGAAATGAGAARTTATGTGCTGGTATTAACAGCAGCCTACTTAGATCAACATGATTAGTGTCATGGTTCAATGTTAATAATATAGCTAGTAATATAAAATGTCTGATGTTCCTCTTCATACTTGGGGAATCTTCTCTTGACAGTCCTTTATCTTTAATGTCACAGAACTTTCTGGCCCTTCATGCTGTTGGCTTCCATTTCTCCCAGCTACCCAAACCTTCTTCTGGTAGTAAATGACCACTTAAAARGGGATCCATTTGTCATGTGTCTTACGAATAGGTATTTTATTGCTAGAGTAGAATTCAAAAGACTTCAACAGTTGGTATTCACTCTGATAGACTGGTTAACAACCTCTTAATGATACCAAGGGAAAGTTCCAATCTGGCATTTTTCCTGTATCAAGAGGAAAACTATCAGTGACTGTTTCTAAATCCAGTGTTTAGCAGGAACACACAAAGTATCCTGCTCGGTTCCCTATGTCATTACAAGCATTTCTGCTGTAAATGACAGGACCCAAGAACAGAAAATCAGGAAACATTTCTGAGGCCAAATTATTACAACTTAACTTGAACCATGGAGAAGACTCTGCAAGCAGCAGTGACAAGGGTAAAACATACATAGGGTCTGAAATAGTTGTGAAGTCCCCTTAAAAACGAAATTTGTAGACTTTATTTTAAATTAAAAAATAAGGCTCTTTGCTTTCACTTGAATTTTTTAATAGCTCTTCTGGTTTTGCTTCACTGAAAATCTGAAGGCTATTTGTGGTTATGTTGTTGCTGTTTTCTTTAAGGACTGCAATTGCCTAGCAAGTCAAGCATTACTCTTGAGTATATTGCTTAAAAGGGAAGGACCGAATTTTATCACCAAGGAAGGTAAGAGCTTCTTTCATTTGACTATTCTGAGTATCTCAGGAAGCAGCTGTACGTTTAGTTGTAATGAACATGAATAATGGCCATGCATGCAAGCAGCTGTGTAGCTATTTTCTTCGTCATTTAAAGGAATTTCTGCATTAAATGGGACATGCAGATTCATAGTGTGGCGGGGAATGAGCTGCGAAATATATTAACTCTTTTAGATTGTTTGTAGGCAGGTGCTCTATCTGGTTGTAATTTTGAACACGCGGATATAAGAAATAGGGGATTTGACCTTGTATAGAAAACTGAAGCTAAAGACAAGTTTGTGTGTCTGTAACATTTAGTCTGAAATGTGTGAAGCTTTATACTGAATGTTTATTTTACTTTTATGTAATCAGACTAATTCAATATATCCATGAATCGTACTCTACTCTAATTTTGTATTATGGCTCTGTATTAGAGCACAGCATTTAAATTAATGTAAAATAATTCAGAAGAGGCTACAAAGGCTTGTGGCTTTTGTGCTGCAAGGTTTGTTTTTGTTTTGTTTTGTTTTTTTTCTCTCTAAAAGACTGCTTATTCGCTGCCTTTGTATATATGAATACTCCTCAGAAAAAGAGGAATGTTAAGATCAAATAATATTCTGTTAGTTACTGATAAAGCAGTGTAACTTAACCTCCTCATGTTACAGAGTCCTGCTTCATAATTTTGGTATAGGACAGCTGGTTCTTGTGATGAAGAGTTGTCATTTTGACATAAAGCTATATTATATCCATGTTGCTATATTAAAAATGTCATGGAAAACAATGTAAAGTGGAATAAAATTCGTTGGCTGATACACAGTGCATTGCTGAAATACAATGTGAATCCAAAGTCACGGTCAGAATCTGTTAGGCACGTGTAGCCCCTGAAGCAGGCTTTCTCGCCACTTTTACCTGTACTGTTGTCAGGCTTTGAGAGCCTCAGGAGCTTTCTTTCGTCCTTTGTAGGTTGTGTCCTTTGCTCTCGAAACAACTTGAGGCAGACTTGCTAACCTCTGTGAGCAACCAGGACAGCCACTTTTGACCATTAGATCATGATGATGAACTTAAAAACACTCTTGAAACCATTTAGGTCAAAGAAGTGCTGTTGTGCCTCTGACTGTTCAGTGCTAACTTGTATGGACCTTTTTGCGCCATCCCATATGAAATAGTAGATGATGATAACCTTTTTAATATGCACCTTGCATTTAGCAGTCTGAGTCACTGACTAAAAGTTCCTGTCCTCCTACGACTGGAGATGACTGAGACTGACATTAAATAATCAGACAATCAATAAAACATAAATCTAAAAATAAAAGCTGAAGAACCTTGGGTGTTCCAGCTGACAGGCACAGGCTATTATTTTGTGAGTCAACTTCCACTACTGTTGTTGTTATAGATGAACTTACTGTTCACCAATAAGTGCCTTGCATGAAAAACACTGCCATTCCATGTGAGAATTTAAAATCTAGAGGCTAAATGGAGTCTAAATAATGGAATGTTTGTCACCATTTTTACCTTTAACATAACGGTCCCCACTTGACCCCTGCACAGTTGAAGAGATGTCAGTATAGCAAGTTGATGCACTTGGGCTGACAGCTATGGGCTGACAAAAGAATGGTATCTATTGTTCTGATTAAAGTAATTCTCTGAATCCTGGACTACCTCCTTTGACTTAGAAGCAGTGCTCTTCCCATTTCCTGCCCTCTCTGTTTTAGGTCATGTCTGTACAGCACGATGCTAGTTTAATGCATAACACTTCACAAAATGTTCTCTTTGATTTTGGCACACGGAAAATCGGCTTGGAGAGGGAGAGCAGTAAATCAGTAATACATCTTATGTATCTGTCCAATATCCCCTGTTGTACTTTGCAATAGTGATAATTAGCTTCACTAGAGTAGTGCTGTAATGCACCTGATTGCCAAAGCTAGCTCACACGGTCACTTAGGTATCTTTGTGGGCACCTTATTGTGGTTATTCAGGGCAGAGCCGCAAAGCAGTGAAAGATCCTCTTTCACATTCCCCACTTCCTGTAAAATGGAAGTTTCATGTCTCACGTGATTAACTAGGTGATATATTGTCCATATACAACTCACGTCTTGGGTATCAGCTATTACAGACTTTGTCCAAATCTAACATCACTTCAGTGAACTACACTGTCAAGCACAAGACTTCCCTGTTGCTTCCTGTAGGTTTTAGCTYAACAAAGAGGCAAGACAGTGGAGAGTATCTACATCCTGAATCCAAAACATAAGGTACATCCTCAAACTGCAGATTGTGAYGGGGATGTACCTTTATAGGCCAAATCTGTACGTAGATTAATTTTCCCCAATATATTGCAACAATAGGTGATATCATTAGTCTCTTCATAGCATGCGCTGAAATCTGGTTTGGCTTCTTGCATAACAACATACAACTGGATGATAGGGGACATGATTGCATCTAAATTTTAGATGTTGAGCACAATAGGTAAGTGCTTTACTAAAACTGATTCAGAATTAACTGATCTCATCAAATTTATCTTATTACTATTAAATGAAAACCTGTGCATATTTTTTGTTTGTGTTTTGTTTGTGGTTTTTTTGTGTGTGTGGTTTTTTTTTTGTTGGTTTTGTGTTTTTTTTTTAAATGCATTTAGGTACTGTTGCTGAGCATATTGAAAGAATCTATAGACGAGCTGGCAGCAAAAAGCTCTGGTTTGTATACATATATCATGTTCCTTTTGTTCTACACCAAATTTTTTTTTCCTAATGTGTTTATAGAGAGTAAAGCCAGACGCTTACGCGCTTAAAGGGGGAAAGAAAAAGGACAGCTTTACTGACAAAATTGTATTGGCTCATTGCAGCTGAAGATCTGGTCTATAATGCTTTAAAAAAAGTTAAGAAGTATTTTCTTACTGTTATCTTTTAAATTATAAAAGAGTAATAAGCTGGTTTTGCTATGAATGCTATTGCCGATGTACAGTTCTCGTTAAATTGAAATAATGAGAAAAGAATACTAATATTCTTATTTCTTATAGGGCATGATAAAATATTATCAATAGCTTTCTGTAGCAAGGCTGGTGATCAAATATAAATCGGTTAAGTTGATACACAGTTTATTTATTGCCCCGAAATAATTTGCTTTGAGCCTGACTTTGTCACAATAACTTTAAAAGGTTTCAACAAGTAGGTTGGTATTTACATGTTGTTTATTAACTTCTTTGCCCTGAAGCTCAGAAGAAATTTCATTTCTTTTTATCAAGAAATGAGTTGAGCCTGTCCTGAATTCTGTTCTCTCACTCTGTAACTCTTCCTAGCAGATGAGTCTGTAAATATAAAAACTGTTTTTCATTTTTCATTTCAGTCTGTTCATACAGTTAAATGGGCCTTTGCCAATAATAAGGTAGAACCAAAATACCTTGGTGGTATTTTTTTGTAAAGAATAAAAATCAAAAGTATTTTTAGAAACAAAATATGTAAACTGTTCTTCATTTCTCTTCCTTGATTGCCATGTGACATACATATAGGTTGGTGTTGCGCTACAGTGCTGCATTTGCACAGAAATTTTCTTCTTCTATAGCCCCACATATTACTACTTTACTGGTACATGGGAAACAGGTAAAGTGCCCAGAGGTCTGAAATGGAGCTCCGTGAGATTTTTTTTTTTTGTTGCTTATTTGCATTTTGATAGTATCAGCTAATGCATTTTTGAAATGCTTTGCTCTTGACCTTAAGAAGTGCGTAGCAGTTTTCACAGGAATCAACATCAACTGTTTGAAATTTTTACTAACATTACAGAATACTACAACTCGTTCATTATCTCTGTGGWTAAATGATTCGTAGTAGCCTAAAAGCCTGTGCTAGAAAAGCTCAAGTACGGGTCTGTTTGGTTTGTATTTTGTCAGGAAATTATTATTAAAAGTATTTATATCTTTAACCATCAATTGAATATATGAAAAAATGTTTTTCTTAGAAGTTACAGATAGTTTTTAACCTAGCAGTTTACACAAGTCTCTTCTTTTCATGCTACACATGTGAAATATTACCTCAGCATGGAAAACAAAACAAAGCCTTGGTGTTACATTTTACCTTCTCTTGCAAAAATCTAACTCTTCCTTAAATAGACTAAAAAATTACCAAGCTTATCTTGCAAAATGATGAAAACGTGACAAAAGAGAAGCTGGCATCTCTTACCTGTTTGTTTTCAAGATGATGCTGAGAAAAGAATGACAAGCTTTTTATGGAGCTGGTAGTTTAATGAGTTCTAACTAAATTTATTTTTTGATCCATTAACCTRTATCTAGACTAAAAAATGAAAATCCGTAGAAGAGTACATAAAATCTGATCTGAATTTCACTTTATAAATAATGTATGTATTTACTGAATTAGTTTTGAGATCACTGCTGTGGCAGACTTCAAACTTGTGTATGAATTCATTAAACTAGCTTTTGATATGTAGTGGGATTGCTCTGTTTTCTGCCCTCAGGTCTGTTGTGCGCTTCGCAGCAAGTCTTTTAGGTAAACTAGTGGACAGCCTTGCACCATCTATTACTAATGTTTTAGTTCAGGGCAAGCAGGTAAGTCTTTACTCCTCAGAAATGTATTAAGGAATGATAACAGAGAAACTAAATAAATGGGCTTTTTAATGTTGAAGGCCTCTGATGCTTCTCTTAGAAGTACCCAATGGCTTAAAAGATCCTTAATGAAGAAGAAAAATCCAGAGGGAAAAAGATAGATTGAATACTTGCATATACTATGGGCTAATACATTTACTTTTATTTAATGACAGAACAACATTGAAAAGACAGTTCAGTGTCTAGATAAGAAGGGAAGAGGCGTGATTTATGATTTTATACATATATCCTCTTATTTCACAAAAGTAGATGGAATCAAGTAATAAAGCTTCTTTTTAAGACCTACTTAATGAAGATGTAGCCACTCTCTCTGTAATTGAGAGTGTGGCTCAATTGAGGCTGTAATTGAGCCTCAGAGAACAGATGAGTGGCAGTTGAGCAAAAAGTCTTTCAGGATTTTAGTTTTCTGTTCCAAACAAAGTTTAATCATCAGTATTTCTTCCTTTCCTAAGGAGGACTTTTTTTTTTTCCTTCCAGCACAGTAATTTTAATTAAGTTCATGAAGAGCTGTTTCCAAATAATAGTAATTGAGTATTATGTATGTTTGTATTAAAATATGTGTATGTGTAGACTTACCGATATACAATGCTGTTATGACAGATTTGTCTTTGTCTTACTCCAGACTGAGGTCTTGGTATGTGCTTCTGGCACTACGTAGCTATAGAGGAAGCTGCATCTGCATGCAGCATGATTTGTAGCTGTTTATTCTCAACTTTTTAACCTAACTTGCCTTCACTGATCCCTTTATAATAATGATCTTTATTATATGAGAAAAATCAGTGTTGCTGTGTTTTTCTGACAGTAGATTAAAGGCAAATCAGAATTTTAACAAAAATCCAGTACCAGCAATATATTTTCTTAAAATGAAGGTTATACCTTTTAGGATGCTATTAGAAATAAGAAAACAAAACTATGAATTTAGTTCTGAATTTTAAGTGACCTCCACAGCTGAAATGTCAGAAATGAAAGACTATCTAAACCTAGTGTACAGCCATGATTATACAGCCAGTTTTGAAACCAAAGCAGTGGTCTTGTACTTTTATTTTCATTTGGAAAAATATATTCCATATTTACTATGGTCTTCAGTGAATTTTATTACTTTAGTAGCATCCAACTAACAGTATTAACAATTATCAGTCATTGACATAAAATTATTTTTGTATTGTGAAATTTTAACAAGACAAGCAGAGTTCATGAAGCTTCATTTCTGAATTGCTTCTACAGTGCTTTTATTCCTGTCCATATCTTCTGAATTGTTTTCAATGTACTGTAGGTGACACTTGGAGCTTTTGGCCAAGAGGAAGAAGTTATTTCTAATCCCTTATCCCCAGGCGTGATTAAGAACATAATCTATGAAAAATGTCATTTACAAGATGAAAGAGAAGCTGTAGTTCAGCAGGAACTTGTCATACATATTGGCTGGATCATCTCAAATTCACCTGAACTTTTCAGTGGCATGCTGAAGATACGGATTGGGTCAGTAAAGTATCTATTTTTGTTCTTACTAATAGTATTGCAGGGGAACATACATACTTCAACAGAGATTGTTGCTACATTGCAAAAATGGTCGTTTATATGAAGATGATGCAGCAAAACTGGTGTACTTCAATTTTACGTTTCTAGGAAGCCTGCTTAATTAGTGTGCCAAAAAAGGGAACACAGCTAATCTCAAAGTTGCCAGTGAACAGCGTAAAGTGGAGGAGGGGCTGTTCTTGTCATAGCCCATTTGAAGCTTTCCTACAGCTAATGCAGTGAACTATAGGATTTTTCAAAGCTTGATCCCTATCGTGTTAGGGCTTTAAAAYCAAAAACAGTGTAGTGGGGTTAGATGCATTCTGTACAGCAAGTGAGCAGTGGCAAGTGTGGTGCCTCCAGGTCTCCCTGTCCTGCCGGCAGCCAACAGGCAGAACGTTCTGCCTGGCTCACCTAGTGCCCAAGGAGGCAGTGACCAGCTGGCTGACCAGGCTGGGTGTAGCTCTGGCACAGACAGTCAGTCTCCCTTGGCAATGCGGTGAGTTGAAGGGGCTCTGTTTTAGCTTGCAACTGGCCTCATATCCATAGCTGAAATAATAAAGTATGCACTCGAGTGTAATAGTGGTGCTCTTGAGACAGTTTCTTACCTGGCAGCAGACAGAGAGGACACTGGGTGCCATCCAGAGTTTCCCAGTTGCAGAGTGGATACAAAGTCTGCTCACAGTTTGCTCTCTGCATGGGCAGCAAGGCAATCTCTACAGAAATCTTTTTATCATGTACTAGGTACAGGTGTGCTGCGCATGCTTAAGGCATTAACTAGCACGAATATCATTACTGGTAAACATGTGATGTGGACATAGAGTCCTAGAAGCATAATGGATCACACCAAACCAAATGCTGGTTCTTCCTTTACCGTGCCCCATAGCTAATGTAGATGCACACAGGGTGTCCTGCTGCCTGCCCACCTATCAGGCAGGTTAGAGGGACATGGCCAGAGGCTAGGGATGTACTGTACTGGCAGGGAGGGAGGAATTAACAGGTAGAGAGGACAGTAAGTGCTTTTACTGTCAGAGACTTTCAGGACTTGAGGAAGGAGGGAAAAATGCAGTCTAGAATTAAGGCTCCTGGATGAGGCCTTTAAAAGCTCTTTGCTCACTTGAACAGTCACCTATGTCCTGTAGGTTTGGGGCAAATGGGTAAAGGGTAGAGACTGCATAAATGCAATAATCTAGGAAGGCTGCAGCATGAATTTGATTCCCTTCTGAAACCACACAATTCTCCTCCAAGTCAACATATGCTTCTAGTTGCATTCTCCAATTTCTAGTAAGTGCTGAGCTCATAACATAGCCTTGTCTAAATCAGTCTTAAAGTCTGGCAACCATGAGCAACAAATCCCTTGGAAATTGTTTCATGGTACTTAAACTATTTCTTTTCAGAGTTTCAGCACAATAATCTGCCTAAAAAGATCACTTGTTCTTTTAGAGTGTTGTCTGTAATGGGGACCTCAGGTAATAAAAGCCTTCTGCAGTTCAAATGTATTTACCATTACAGCTTTTCCTAAAATATTTTGAGGCACCAAGGTATAATTCTGATACTCAGTGAATCTGAATATCTGGTATCTGGCATAATGAAGACATTGTTCAAGAGCAGTTCTCTACACAAAAATACTTAACTGCCATGGTAAAGAAAAAGCTGATTTGTCCTATAAGGTTGCTAAAAATGTCTTTTKGTTCTTCAAAAAAYCCCMAAACAACCCCCCCAGCTGAATAGTATCCCTATTACAGATACACACACCACTTCTTGACTGGTCATCAGCTACATAGTTGTCCAATGCTATAATAAATAGGTTAGGCTATGCTATACATAGCTTAGGAACCACAGACCTGAATCAAGTTTAAAACATCATTTACCTACTGGATTGTTCTATTTAGTTTTTTGATAAGGTGACCTATAAATAGTCTGTGCTGGAGTGTTATCATATTCCACAGTATCTGCATTTACTTTGCTATCTACAGAAATTAATTATTTTTTCACATTTAGGAAGAGACAGATGCATTTGAATAAGCACTTCTTTGAAGAGGCCAGGTGCTACTAGCTGAGATTTACAGAATTTGTCAGCGTGCTTTGAAACTAGAACTTAAGCATTCCATTTTCCRTATTTTTTTTCATAGAGAAAATATAGTATTTCAGCACTGGAAGTAGCTACCAGCAGTCTTTTTTCTAGCACACAAGATTCATGCTTCCACTTTAGCAGTACATTCCAGTCGTCATAAAACCAAAACTTTTCAAATCACCTGTATTACATTTAACTGCAAGTACATTTATACTTTTGCCCTTAAATACCTTTTCTGTACCCTCTACAGATCCATGTTAGTCCTCTTTCCTCCCCTTCCTCATTCTCTGTAGCTAGTCCTTTTTGCAATTTTTTTTTCTTTCTTCCAAGGTTAATGCTAGAGATTCAATCTCCTTTATTTCAGTGTTATCACCCACTCCAGTGAGCAAAATTAACCTTCTCGCAGAAACACCATTCCAGTTTGATAATGATTTGATTTAGTGTCTTGTTATTGATTTGTTTTCAGGGTTTCATGTYGAAATAGATCAAGTTCCTGACAGGCCTATTACTGTAAAAACTTCCAACCAACTGACTTCTACCCACCTGTTATCAGTGAAGAGTTTGGTAGGAGGTCCATTCTTGACTTTGCTATGTTTTGTAGGCCRCTGCAAAGAGAAAATACCAGTGAATGACTTCCACACAGATACATTTGAGTCATAAGTGAAAAAAGAACCGATTCCTAAGCCAGTTGTGTTTATTAATCTTAATAACAAGAGAAGGACACTATTCACCCGCTAAAATAAATAGAAGCAGTGTGTTCTGGATAATGTAATACGTCCATGTTGCCTGATATTCTCTTCTATCTTGCACCTTCAATGAATGGTCCTATAAACCTCACATTTAAAGCAACGTTGAAACAGTTGGCCTGATATCTCAGAATTCTGTGTAGTTACTAAGAATCCTTGACTTACATAAACAAAAAAATTCTGTACCTTGTAAGCTAAATAACTAAATGCCTGTGGAATGTGACTATACTGATGACAAGATAACTCTCTTAGGAATACTCTGCATTTTCTGATAAACAGAGTAAAGCTCTTTGATGTAACCCAGACTTGATCAGCTGTTATATGATGGACTGTTTGAAGAAAAACTAGTTAAGTTTCTTCTCCCGTTTGATGGTAATACCTACTTGAACTGAAGCAATGTAGATGGTAAAAGACTGAGCTCCATGCTCAGTTATCTTGCTTCAGCTGTATCTATACATTATTTCATCTTTGATATTAYATTAGAGGCTGTAGCACTGTGTTTATATAATGTGCAGAATAAAATTCAGCATTTTCCTTCAATAATTTGCAAAGTTCTGCTGCTCTGATACCTAAGGCTGAAAAAAATCTTCACTGTTGCCATATTTTTATTTAATCAAATCTTTTCAAAAGGGAGTAGCAAAAGAAAAAGTGTGATAGACTGCAAAAAGGAATTGGAAAGGCTAAAACTATAAATAAACCCTGAAGTCTTTTTAAATGTAAAATCATATAATTTTTATGGTTTGTTTTTTTTTTAAGCTCATCAGCAAAATGCATATACTGTCAGAGCATAATTTTGAGTAGGAGTTTTAACATCAAAAGGCAGGTAAATGTTTCTCTTAATGAACATGGGACGTAGGGGAATATGTGGTCAAATATATCCTCYCTATGAAAAGCACGCTTCACAACCCATTTCTTAAAATCTATGCATTATCCGTTTCAGTTTGTATCGTATTGCAAACAAACACAAAATCTCAGTAAATTCCACAGTACAGTAAGAGTATTTGTTTGATATTTTATGCATGTCGTGACAGCCAAATAGCAGGATCATGTGGAATTCTTATGAGTTATTTTATTAGACTAATTTTTCATCTTTGGAAACTTCACATTTAATTAATAAATGTATTTCTCCCTTTACTTCAGATGGATTATCCATGCTATGAAGTATGAATTGAAAATCCGTGCTGGGGATATGCCAGCCAAGGACTTATACCAGATGTCCCCTAGTGAAGTGAAGCAGCTTCTGCTGGATATTCTTCAACCACAGCAGCAGGGGAGGTAATGAGATGTGTGGGTTTGTGGCACCTGTTTTCATTCATAATAGGCTGTTCAAATAATTTTCATTTGTGAACTACTTTATATACATCTAAAATCACCAGGCACCTGCAATCAGTTATATACTCATTTCAGGAAAGGTAGCAAAAATGCACTTTTTCATTCTTTCACCTGTGTCCAGCTTCTACARTTGTTTCTTTTATGTTGCATCTTCCCTTTTCAGCTTTATCTTTGTGGAAGTCTTACTTCATAGTAGTAATCTCTATACTTTGGCAATAAGGTGAAGCATTACATTCTTTGATGTGGGGAAAGGAGCCAAAAATTACTCAATACCGTCTACTTAAGTAACTTGTGAGAACAGTTTGTCTGCTCTTCAGTTGTCCCCTTTCTTCTAGCTTATTATATGAATTAAAAACAGATGTTCTCTAGAATTCTCAGGAGACAGTGGTGCTGCCTGAAACTTGTAATCTTTTCTCCAAGCTGTAACTAGCTGCCAAAAAGAACATTGATTGTGATACAAAGTGTGCAAGACAGAAGTTAAAATTACAATATTTCCACTTAACTATATTGMTGAGAGCAAAGTCAAAAGACCTCCTGTTGGTTTTACTTCTAGTTAAGTTAGATTAAACTTTGGCACATAATACTGCTG
Source organism: Oceanodroma leucorhoa (assembly GCA_030449065.1). Classification (NCBI taxonomy): domain Eukaryota; kingdom Metazoa; phylum Chordata; class Aves; order Procellariiformes; genus Oceanodroma; species Oceanodroma leucorhoa. The sequence continues at coordinate 6,346,625 of JASVER010000007.1, read as the reverse complement.
ATGATTTCTGTAGTCCTTGACTGAATGGATGGTGGCCTTTTCTCTCAATAAAGAGGAAATATACCACATATCATACTATTTATGTTCCTGTTCAATTCAAAACACATTCTGTTTTCTTCCCCAATCTATAATGTGTGAGAAACAAGCTCCTTAAATCGGTGTCTGCTCTCTCTCATCTAATTTGTCTGATGTAGAATCTCTCAGTCCAACTGACTATGTACTCTGTATCTCCCACATGCTTTTCTGTGTCTTGGTTGTAGTTATTAATGCTTGTTGTTTAATTGCTGTCTCTATTCATGTTGATGTTGACATTATTCCTCTAAAACCTTAGCAGAACAACCCCAGGTTTCTCTTTGCAGCATTTTCCATTAAATATTATGCTGTTAAGGAAACAATTTGGTCAATCACAGTAAGCAATTCAAGCACCATCCTTCATTAGGGATCTCACCTGACTTGTCACAGTGCCTTCTGCTTTTGATTCCTTTAATGTAYGATAGCTGCATCAGCAAAGAGTACTCTGGTTGATTTTCTGATGATGAAGATTCTTTTTTGAGGGTTATCTGAGTACAAAAGCTAGCCAGCATATCCTTTAAAACTTCCTGTCTTTAACTTCTTCCTGTACAGTATTACTAGCTTGTTTTTCCTTAGCCATTAGTGACTTGTTAAAAGTTCTCTTCCTGACAGGAARTATAGAACACTGTCTCCTTGCATTTTTCTTTCTGTGACAGTTTTTCCTACTGTGGTGATTTTTAGAAAAAAATCTCTACTGCTGTGATGCCATATATCACTGCCAATTAATTTGTCATACATGAAGGGCTAGTGGTATCTGTACCTCCCTAACAGTCTCTCCAAGCTTTCATGGAGGGTAAAATTTTTACAATTTTCCTACTTCTTTACACTGGGCTCCAGGATATGATACCATATAGATAAATATATATTTTTATCTATATCGCCAACAGAGTGCAGACTTCCACAGGTATTCTTTTTGACCTATTTATGTAGGTCACAAGATTGCAAGTAGCCTTTTTAAAATGGAGCATTGTTCTTTAAACGGTCCAAACAGTTATAAAACGCATTCTGCTCATACAGTTTACAGAACTCTCTTCCTTACCATGGTAATTTAGATAAGTTGGAGTATTTTTGACATCTTCAAATGCTTTTTTTCTTTGTATTAAGAAAAAAACCTTTTATTTCTATCACATCTTGTCTTTGTTTTTTATAAATGTTTTCTTGTCCTAGTCCAAGGACAGAGCTGTGCAGAGAATTGAGATGGAACTGTCATAACAGGCACAAGTTTTTGGCAGTTAAGTGTTTTATTGAGAAGTGATTTATGAGACATTTTTCCTTAATTTGTCATGTTAATCCAATACAGTTATATAGGAAAAAAACACTGCATATCGGCTTGATCCTGGCAGTGGTAAAATCATTAGGAGTCAATAGTAAGTCAGTGACAGCTATTGTATCACAAGTGCTTTAAAGCTTTAATTAAATATCTCTTTTGTTCTCATAAAGCATATCCCAGTTACCTAGAGCTCAAACCTGTTCAGAAGATGCACCACTTAGTGATACTTTTTTTCCTCTTYAAAAAAAACCCACCACCACCACCACACTGTTTGCTTGGTCTTCTAGTGTAGTTGGGAGTTACACTAAGAAACTTAGGAAAAGTATAAGAACACACACGGAGTTGTCTGAATTAGAGTTCTCTTTTCTGGTCAGATCTCAGAAGGAATTCTTACCATGTCTCCTTAATTTAAGATTTAGGTTTTTCAACGTTAAGATCTTTTTGTTATTTCATCAGGCACACTGGTGTCTGCATAAACAAGTAATTTTACTGACAAGTAATTTTATTCTGAACATATCAAGTTAATCTAGCAATATAAACAGAGGAAAAACTAAAAAACCAAAAATATCAGTGCTGAATTTCATGTGAGCTAGGCTCCAAGAGTTCTGCAGAACAATAACATTAACAGAGTTGACCAGGGCATTTCCCATGGTTTCTTTTTTTTTTTTTCTCCCCCCCCCCCCCCCCTTTTGAACTGCTGCCACTTCTTAAAGTTCCATTGCTGTCTCAAACATTTTGGCTAAAGCCCCATTGCTATAGTAATACTCAGAAGGAAAAATACGAAAATTAAATTCCGGACTTCATGGTTGTAGGTAACAAAAAAAAAAGAAAAGGTGGGGACAGTATGCTTCTGAAGGCAAACAAAATTTGTAATTTATGGAGAATGTAACTCAGTTTGTTCAAAGCTTTAGTTTAACAAAACCATTCTGTCGAATTTTCTAAATTTACAGGCCACTTGTTTTTCTACACACCATCATAAAAACCTACCTTCAGCAATCCTGCTGAAATGCATTTTTCTAACCTGGTATTTAAATTAGAATGATAGGTGTTTCTAATCCATTATGTATAACATTTTGTATTTTATAGATGCCGGATTTCRTTGAGCTGTATTTATAGAATAAATTGTTTTGCCTACTGTAGTATGATAAAACAAATTTTAATATTATAGTTAATATTGGTTTTTTTCAGTGTGTATAAATTTGGCTGTCATAGGTACCACACAGCAACTTCTATTTTATRTATGTTTGAGTTTATGGTGACTTAAATTGATTAGACGTGATGAATTCAGCCTACTACTGTCACTGTACTGCACTGGATAGATTGCACAGTTAATTCTTTTACTCCAGTTACATAAAGCACAAAAACACACGTAAGAATAACATTCTAACCTCCATATGCTGAGCATCTTGATTTTGTTTGCTTTAGAGCGTAACTTACCAGAAAGCACAACATATACTGCATATGCATCATTAATATGTATTTGATATCAGTGCTTACCTTACTGGCTTACACCACAGAACATGGCTTGGTTCTGCATCTGCAACAGTTTTTTACTTCAAGTTCTTGATTTTCTTTGTCCACAGAGGCTGGCTAAACAGAAGGCGGATAGAYGGTTCTCTCAATCGAACTCCTGCTGGATTCTATGATCGGGTGTGGCAGATCTTGGAAAGAACCCCTAATGGTTTAATAGTGGCAGGGAAATTTTTACCACAGGTAAAACTGGCAGAGATGCTCAGTTATTTCTGCTCTACCTGACTATTAATGATGAATTATTTTATCGTTAATGTCTACTTTATGCCATAATGTATTACTTAGGGTAATTTGTTCCTGTTATAATTAAAAAAAAAGTATTTTCAAGTTTTCTTTTTGGTTCTGAGTAAAATACAATTAGAATAGAATGGAAGTCAGTTATTTCTGTTAAAACACAGTTATAAAAGCGTAAGTCTAGAAGACCCTTTCCAAGTCATGGACTTGGAAATCTGCTCCCTTTGTGATCCTACAGGGGTCATATTTCTTAGTTGAGTATTATTTATTAAACAAGGAAATAACCCCACCAAGGGGGTGGTTTTGATTTAATGCAAATGGTCTTTGAGTAAAAGTATTATTTGTTTTTCAGCAACCAACCTTATCGGATATGACGATGTATGAAATGAATTTTTCCCTTGTAGTTGAAGATATGCTGCAAAATATCGACCAGCCGGAATATAGGCAAATTATTGTAGAGGTCTGTGGCCTACAATGAATGAAATTTTATGATGTACATGAGTATGTTACAGCTTAAAAAAAAAGTAACCAAGGCTCAAATATTTGAAGAAATAGCATTTTAAATATAAACACTTGCTTTAGTGGTTTCTCTATAGATTTTGTATGATTGAACAGGTTCCTGTTAACATGTTCACAATATACGAAGTCCTTTATATTCTTCCCCTTTAGCAAACAGATAAAATTTTAATGACAGTGCAATACAATTAGGTCACAGGAGGTGAAAACTAATAAGAATAATAATTCCAAAGTAGCTTTCCTTCAAGTCCCGAGCCCATGCCTTTTCCTAATAATTTTTTAGGTCTAGGGAAAAACTGCTCTRCAATATCAGTTTGCCCTGCAATAGATTCTTCTTTCCCATTTTGCTGAGGCTGTCTAGTAAGTTGCTTTATGCTACTGAATCAACTATCTTCCAGTTTCCTTACGTTCTCATMCCTAACAGTAAAACAGGAGGCTGCTTAAACTCCTTCCCTGACAGTGCACATAACGTATACTTTTCGAACAGATCAAGAGCATCTGTACCCTTGGTAACTGACATCTGTGCTGTCAGCAGTGTTCATTGTTAGTTCCCAAGTATATGTCTCTGGTGCGTGTGAGAATTCCTCCACAGTAAAATCAAATCCATCTCAATTCTGGCTAACAACTAATGGTCATGCTGCTTGCTAGAACATCCTCAATTTTTGCTAAAAGATAACACAATTATCAAAAGCCAAGATGACCAATATAGACTGTATTGCCCACTTGTAGTTATTACGACATGTCACTCGTCATGTTCACCTTCCTATTTTAAACCTCTTTCAGATACAAGGAATGTAAATATTCCTGAACTGAGACTTTTTATTGGTGTCTATTGACTTTTTTTTTTAATGAACTTTGTCATARTACGATTATACTGTATGTGATTACGCCTCAAACCATCAAATGCTGAGGTTCAGTGTTTGCTGCTTTTCACCCTCTCCAGTGGCTGAGCACCAGCATTTGTGCAGCCACACASTGAACTGAATAAACTGGAAAATAACTTCCCTGGCTCCCAGCAAAGTTAGATATTAATGTCAATCATCTACACAGTGCTCTTAACAGGTAGTCACCAGAAATTGTAACCTTTTGTAAAAGCCTGCTTTTTCAGTGATTCTTTTATCAAAGTCAGAATTCTATTATCTGCGCACTATTACTTGTGCCATTATTAAATGGCTTCCTGCTTGAAAAAGGCATATGCAATTATTAACAGTGCTTTTATGTAACCTGAATTTTAACGTATCAAATTTCAAGTCTTACAGTCTTTTTCTGCCTTCTAGTTGTTGATGGTTATATCTGTTATTTTGGAGAGAAATCCTGAGCTAGAGTTTCAGGACAAAGTGGACTTGGACAAAGTGGTGCAAGAAGCATTTCATGACTTTCAGAAAGATCACAGCAGTCCAAAGGGAGCTGAAGAACAAGTGAGTAAAATATTGCTGTCTCAAGAGAATTTACCATTCTTATTGAAGTTAGTTATAAATGTTAATTCTGTGTGAGTCAGAATAAAAAGCAATTGATAGGAGTTCAGAATGGAACACAAATAATAAATGAMTATACCCAAGTGCTGCGTAAGTCTGCAAAGAGCCTATAAGCAGAGATAAAAGATGCGTACTTACATTATTGCTGAACTGTGTGGTAAGGAGAACACTCACAGTGTTACACAGCTCTGAAATGAGAGTCTGGGTAAAGCTGAAATAGTTATAATACTCATTAAGGGGGAAAGAATTAATTAGGAGGGGACACTAGAACAGAGAAGAGTTAAGAATAACAAAAAAAAGAAAGAAAAAAATAAAGCTTAGCAAGGAAGTGTGAACTTAGTATCTGTATACATAAGATGCTAAGAAAAATTTAGTAGCCAAAGAACTCATATTCACAATACTAATGTAAGAACTTGAAATGCAAAACTGTTCTTAGCTACTGATTTTTGTGCTAGAGTTGCATTCATGACCTAGCAAGCTTTTAATCTCTGAGGCTTAAAATCCAAATAAATGAATCCTGATCATTAAGTAGCTTTTAAGATTTACTTCACTGGCATTTTAGGTTTTAATGCTTTAAAGACCTCTAAATATTCTTGTTACAAGTTTTGGTGCCTCAAAGCTCTGAAATTCTGTAATAAAGCCAGGTTCATTGAACTGGTTGAAGGAGGAAGTATGAGTAAAGCAGTGGGACAAGTCCGTGTGCTACCGAGGATGATCTTCCTCGGTCCGTCTGGGATTTTATTGTGCACAATATATTCGGAGATATCTGTGGTAGCTCTGAATAATCTATTGATTCATAACATATTGATATGCAACAGCACTTCCTGTTGCTGAATTTAGCTCCTTTAAAAGATGAGGAAGGATGTGTTCCTTAAAAATTCTCTCAAAAGTTTCAAGATTGACTTTTTTTGCCACTACCTTTTTGTAATAAGATTTGAAAGCAAGCCAGATATCCAGGCGTAGCAACATACTACCTTGCACAATGCCTTTGTTTTTAAAAAGACACTATTTTCTTGAAAATACGATTCTTTTGGCCTGCCCATTTTGGAGGGTAATAACTGTGGTTGCAGCCATAGCAAAATCAGATTTATCATCCACACAAATGACTATTAAGTGCCAGCTCCGCACAGTATCTTGAATATGCTGCTGACTTCTGTGACAAGCTGGAAATCCCCAATGGCTATAAACAGAAAGAAAAATTTCATGCAAACCCCAAATTTTACTGGTACTGCCCTAGCCTCCATTAAACGATGGATTTTTTTCCAAGCCCAGATCTACTTAGAATGATGCCTTTTTGTCTCTTAGAAAGAAATCCTAATTTATAGTTGTGAATAGTACCTTTAAGAGTGTTGTTGGCAATTCCAGCTCCTTACATTAAAATTTTCTGGAACCTCACTCTCCCACATTCCCAGGTATATGTCCGCTGGCAGGTAACTGTAGCCTATTTAGGATTGTTCTGATTATATTCTGTTTCAGGTTTTCCTAACAAACATTGCTAAAAGAAATCCTAATTTGTCTGAACTATGCTCTTCCATTAAACTGACTTTCAAATATTTTGAATTTTGTTAATTCCCTGTTAACATGTAATAAATGTCAAAAGTATTTACTCCAGTAATTTCAAACACACCGTAAAACTACATAAGTCTAATATTTTCATCACACAATCTCTGCCCTTGATTTAATAAAAGTAACCAATTTCCTGAATTAAAGAGTTGAACCTTTATTATAGCAGCCAATATATAATTTGAGAATAAGCAGATGTTTTAACATCATTAACTGTGCGAAACAGGTGTTCAGTGAAGGAAACCTATGTTGTTGATCTGATTAATTAGTTCATGTGCTACCTGTGGTTTGGTTCTTGGGTTTAAAAAAATTTAGAAACATCTTTTCCCTCTCCTGCAGGATGACATGACTGCATTCTACAACACTCACCCAATTGGAAAAAAAGGAACATGCAGCTACTTGAGTAAAGCTGTGATCACTTTATTGCTGGAAGGGGAAATGAAACCAAGCAATGATGATCCTTGTACYGTTAGCTAAAGCTTGAAACACAACACAGGGATTGTTGCTTTATTTAGTCTTCTATGTAATTTTCATGCATATATTAAAATACTGTTTTGAAGAGTAACCCTGGCTCGTAATACAAATACATACTATCCTTTGCTGAAAGAAGTGCCRTTAAAGATACTAAGTGCCACCTAATTTTTTCTTTTCTCAACTATGCAGCATGAAACTCCAAGCACATGAAGTTAGTCCTATGATATTTGATTAAGTTGAATGGGATTGTATTTATGATCTTAACTTATGCATTTAACATAGTTGGCAACTTCAAGAGAAATGCAGTTTTATGAGATTTTTGTCTTTATACCTCTATTTATTCATAATTAAAAMCAAGTTTATTGTAAATTCTAAATGAAACTCAGAAAATACCATAATTAACATGCATACCAATCAGTGAGGAAATAATCCAATTTTCATATTTTTTTATTATTCTACACACAAATTGAAGGTGAAGGTTAAACAGTTGTTATTCTTCGAAGTTTTTCTGTATCAGTTCCACTGACAGCGTACATTTAGGGTTTTTTTTTTTAATTTACCASTTGATAACTTGACATGCAGGTTTCATCCCAATAGAGCAACTTTTTATCTCTAGCAATAAATATCACTGCAGTTTCCCAACTGTTGTTTAAACATCTATAAGTTAACAAGGGAAATGTATGGTAACAAGATAAAAGTCTATTTTAAAAAAAAAAAAAGGGCAAACAAGCTGTATTTAAAATTAACATCAGTGAAGAAAAAACTTTGTATTACATAAGCTATCAATGCATTAAAGGATTCAAGATACACTTATTTATCTCCTAAATGTGTGAAAACACTGTATGCTATATGCTTTATTTTGGTGAAAGCAATAAAAAGCAAATGCTTGTAAAAAACCCTGTCAATAAAAATACTATAAGTTACATGCAAAGACTCCTGTTGACTTTAGTGGCAACTTTTAATGTGCTACTGGAACCGCCTTGAATGGATCATTAAAGTGCCTCTTTTAGCAGCACAAAATATACTAAAGCTTTACAACTGGTCCTTAAACATTTTGATAATTAAATTAATAGTGACCAGCTACAATTCAACTGTCAATAAATTGTTGCCATACTGATAGTAAAGGCAGGTAGTTTAACTTAGAGATAGAGGGCAAAACAAATGGCAAAAGTGATGGAGTGAATCTGGGCACAAGAGGAGTATTTATTTGAACATGCTTAGGCAGTGTTTAGTACTGCCCTGATTTGCAAAACTTCCCCAGAAATCACGGAATCAAGCCTTCTCAAACCAAAATGGTAGAAGAATTTATTGTTTAAGGAGGACACTAAGCCATTAACAAATCTCTTGTCAATGATGTGGGGAATGAGTAAGGTTGGAAAAGCTAGTTTTGGGCTAATAGAGTAGTGGTCTTACTGCTCTTCCTTGCTGTAATACATTTATCATTCAAAGAATAGTGGAGAGGCAGCAGGGGAGACAGGGAAGGAAAATCCAGAAGAAGCATACACTAGTTACTCACTGTTGGGTACATTATTGTAGTGTGTTAGTACATTTAATAGTAGAATGTTGTCTGAGGGGCTGCAGCATTGCTCTAACTCCAGCAAGAAGGCTACAATTAAACAGTAGACTCGGTTGGCAGCAGTTCTAAATACCGAACGAGCCAGTAGTTTAAACAACAATCCAACATATGCTCAAATTTTTTAGTTCATTACTGCCTTAGGAGTTATCAACTGCAATAAATTCCACTTGCCTTTTTTTTTTTTTTTTTNTTTTTTTTTTTTTTTTTAAGTATTGCTTGCAGATCTACAGCTGGTCATGGATCAGTGATTACATAGGTAGCAAAAATACTAGTGCTTTTAAAAATAGTCTTGCCATACAAACACAGAAGGTAAGTCTTGTCTACAAACTGTAAATCCTACTGAAAGGAAACAATCCTTTAAATACAAAATCTACAGATTACTTCAGGAGCACTGGCATTTGAGAGTAGCACTGTTTGATTTTGCAATTGCTTGTGATTTAAAATGTAACTGCACATTAATTCTTCAAATAGCAGGATAGCACGTGTGGATTTTTTACATCACTTACCACTTCTTACTACTTCTCTTCTGCTCTTACTCCTTTAGTACCCTCCAGTTACTAGTAAGCCTCAAGTTTGCTAATCTTGGTCTGAACTGTGTAACTGCAAATGAATGAAAACCCCAGTCACCGCTTTTCCTTATACAAACTTGGAATGAAAATCCATGCAAACTGTTTCTGTTTTCCTTTTTAGCCTTGAACACATGGTTTATGAAATTGTGATTGTGGCAATTTTTCAACTTCTACAAAATAAGGCTAAGTACCTAGATTACAAGAGGAAGATACCAAAATCCAGCAGACTCCGCATTCTCTKAAAAAGGTTCTCATGTCTGGAAGGACAATCCCGTTAATTTTTCTCTTCTCTTCCTGAAGCAGGGACAAGAAAGGAGCTTGATACAAATGGCTCTCACATAGCATGCCTGCTAAATTATAATTTTAAAAGACAACACAAGACAATTGGRAAAAAAACCCTAAAATTTCTGTTGAAGTAAACATTTTTCCTACATTGTAAATTGTTTGAAATCACAGAGGAACGAGAAACCTTGGCGAGAATAGAGGGTAGCAGAAAATAAATGGTAAACCAGATGATAGTTTTTAAACAGCCATAGCTCAAGTAATATGTGGTTAATATTTAACAAAATTAGTCCTGATTTCTTCAAAAACATTCTGCCTCAAGAGGACAAGGAAAGAGATGCATTTGGAGTTGCAGATTAATAACTGGAGGTGCAACAATCAATACAGTCCCCTGTGTACTTACTTACAGGAGCTACTGGCAATAGAGTTGCTGCAGCCATTAAAGAAGTAAGTCCCAAAGGGTTCAATATTGGTTCACATCATTCAGTTTTACCCTATTATACAYCTTCACAATGCTCCAAAACTTGAAAAACCATTCCTACTCCAGGGGAAGTAGGACCCATTGAAACAATGGGAAAACAATAGTTAGAACAGTTTAAAGCACTGAGTAAAAAAGCAGGTTGTTTTTAAACACCATTTTTTTCCAGATTCCTCTATCTGATACTCTTGAGAATAAGAACAAATGAATTCAGCTAAGCAAACCACAGGAAAAAATTTCCATTTTCCTCTGCTATTAGAAAGAGGGGAAACACCAACTTGCCGTGGCAACTCCTGATGGAAATACACATAATCCATCCCTCTCTCCAACCCCAAACTCAATCACCTTCGATTTTGCCAAAAACCATTGTCTTCACACTGTGGATTACTGTGACAGTTAATAGGTGTCATGTTCACAGTACATCAGCCATTTCAAACTGCTCTATTCCTCGAGAGAATTAAGAAGGTAAAAAGCTAATGCAATTCAAAGCTGACTTTCTTGGCATTTTTGCTGTTAGCTTTGTTGCTTTCCTCCATATGAATTTTCAGTCTTATTTTGCCTACATATCAGTTTGTGCAACTGATACGGAACTGATACAGAAAAGAAATAAGACAACCAGATTTATAATACATCAATCTCTGAGAAATCCTCTTCATTACTTGCTAATCTACCACAGCAGAAAATGTAGTAAGAGATCCTGATTTGAAAGGGCTTTTGTTAGATCAATCCTGGAGCATGTAATGTGATGCTATCAAAGCACTGATGGTTGGGACATTTTTTTTAATAACATTTTGTCATCAAGGTCTGTCAGTATGCAGTGTATTTGATAACAGCAAGCTTAGGATTAGTATRATAATATCATTAGATAACTACCATTCTGCTTTTGTAATTTAGGTCGCACATTCTTTGTTTTCACTGCTATTTAAAATACTTTCTTAAACCTTATACATGGAGTTCATGCCATTAAAATTCCTCAAGGAATTATCAGCATTCATGATCAGTGTCATTTTATATTTATGTACCTCCTACAGTTTTCMAGAAAGTCTACCTGCTTGACCAACAGCATTTTTGAGACTTAAAATTATCCTTCTGTAAAAATGCTTTTCAGCTACATGGGTATTACAGTACTAATATTAGTAGAAGACATATTTAATGAAAAAAATAATTAATACAGTCAGAGCATATACCTAGAAGAGTCTTTTTATGCTAGTTTGCACGAAGAAAAAATAAATGTACCAAAAGAAGTGGGAGTGGTGGGGCAGTCAGATACCCAAAATATAAATTAAGAAAATGCAGAGGAGCAATTAACTCCACTGAAGCCTGTATCAAGAAAATGGCTTGATTGGATTTTTAGATAATTATGATCCACAAAACTCCTGCYAAACATATTCTCTTCTCCATAAGTGTGACAGTCTTTTAAACTACCCCTAATGAACTAAGCCTTGCATGGGAAGAGAAAATTAAATGATCAAGAAAGACAGTCTATGCTCTGCCATAAATACAAAATGCAACAGTGTTGTGGAACACTGCTGAGAGCTCAAGGAAATGTTCTGGACTACATACACTGCTTATACCTGCTGCTCCTTTCACACTCAAATAGGAGAGAAGTCATGGGGGGKGTGTGTGTGAATATGGGGAGAGGCAAGAGGGAAACACAGCTGGGGTCTTAACTAGAGAGAACATAAAGGATTCCRCCTTGGTGGTGTGGTCTTGTGGGTGTTTGTTTTGTGGTAGTGGAATAAGGAAGTTGTATTCTTTTCATTTACCGATGTAGCACTYTGACTTTAGGAACTATCCATGATTGGTATTTTTTTTTCCACCTGAACATGCTTTTCCTTTTGCACATTAGCAAGAGCTGGAACAAAAACAAATGTAGAAACACCAGATATAAGGAATGTGCCAGACAGTAAGGATTGAGCTCACCTAAGCCTGATTCCTATGGGCAAGTGGCATGAAGCTTAGACAGCCCTTTCAGAATGCCACTAGCTAGTGTTTTTAGTGATGAAGTTGAGGCCAAACAGAGGGAAAAGAGTGTGACATCATACATAGGAAAAAAAGAATAAAATATATAGGAACCATTTCTTACTCAACTTTTACATTAATGAAACAATCAAATGGAAGCGGCCTGGAGGCTCTATGCCTAGGCATATCAAGAAATCCACTCAGATTGCAAGAAATCCACTCAGGTGCAAGTACGTACAGCAAGAGAGGCCATCATACCATTTTACATCTGTACAAGACCACAGACCTAAAGCTTGCATATCACTCCATCCAGGTAGGAAACACATAACTTACTGAAAAGCAACTCCCAAGAAAATTATTGATAAAAACACCTCCAAAACCCACTTTCTACCACATCACTGAAGAGAGATGAATAATGCATRTGTGTCCACTGGGAGTTATGTTCCAGAAATAAAAACATATAATCTAATTCAACTTTGAACTGGAATGGGACCATATGTTGAACTTTATCTTTTTTTACTTTGTTGCCTAAGGCAGATGCAAGCATCTCAAGCTCCTGGTTTGCTTATGGAAGGCTACTATATCACTAAGTGGTCTCTGCAACAGGGTTGTCAGTTAGCYATGCCAGTAGAACCTGAAATTACTGGTATTGCTCGTGTATGAGTCATCTGGCTGCACTTCACACTCTCATAGGAGATGACTAATCTGACTCATAGGCAAGCAAACCCAACAATTTTCTGTGTTCCAGCGATAGACAGTGTGTATTTAGGTAGGTATGTTACATAGCTGAACTTGCACTTCCTGAAGATAAATCATGCTGCAAAATTTATAAAGGAAACATTAACAATGTGCTTAGAGAAGATTTTAGCACATCCTCTTAACCTACAGTGTTTACATGCATCTGTTCTATAATCTATGATAAGTAATAAAAACAAACTAGAAAGAAAACGTTAACAGAGATTCTCATATATTTGGAAGGTATCTAACATCGCTGGCTAGGACATAAAAGCATGCAAGTARGAAGAAACAAATCTGTCTTTCAGCAATGTACAAAAAAGGATCCTTAAGGTCTTCATGCAATGCCTCCAGACTGACCTAGCTAACTAAATCCAAAATGCTTTTCTTTGTTGTCCTGGTTTGAGCTTGGATAGAATTAATTTTCTTCCTAGTAGTTGGTATAGTGCTGTGTTTTGGATTTAGTATGAGAATAATGTTGATAACACACCGATGTTTTAGTTGTTGCTAAGTAGTATTTACAGTAGTCAAGGACTTTTCAGCTTCCCATACTCTGCCAGGCACACAAGAAGCTGGGAGGGAGCATAGCCAGGACAGCTGACCCAACTGACCAAAGGGACATCCCACACCATATGGCGTCATGCTCAGCATATAGAGCTGGGRGAAGAAGAAGGAAGGGGGGACGTTCGGAGTGATGGCGTTTGTCTTCCCAAGTAACTGTTACGCGTGATGGTCCCTGCTTTCCTGGAGATGGCTGAACACCTGCCTGCCCATGGGAAGGAGTGAATGAATTCCTTGCTTTGCTTGTGCATGCGGCTTTTGCTTTACCTATTAAACTGTCTTTATCTTAACCCACGAGTTTTCTCACTTTTACCCTTCCAAATCTCTCYCCCGTCCTACCCGGGAGGGGAGTGAGCAAGCGGCTGTGTGGTRCTTAGTTGCTGGCTGGGCTTGAACCACGACATTTGTTAACAAATGTCTTTCCCCATTACGTTGTTTTCCTCTCAGTACTAGGGACCTTAAAGGTTTAAATATAAGTGAAACTATTAAGTACTTGCTGTGTTTTAGTCTTACTTTTGGCGATTTTTACGCTGTATTTTATTTTCATTGCCACCAGATTGAACACCAGATCATTAACATAGGGAAATTCAAAAAGCTCTTAACTGTGTAATTCCATCTGCCTGTGTTCTTCAAGAGTATTTATTTTATTCTCTAAATCTGGGAATTTTTATGAAAAAGTACAATTATCACACTGCTACTCACTTTTCATTATTTTTGTTATCATGTATCTTTAGAGGCCTTAAAAAAGGACTCATTCCCCTTGTGTCTGGCACTATACAAAATACATTCCCCCTTCTCAAAAGGCATATAAAAAGAGAGAAAAGAGATGGATAGAGAGAGTCAGACAAAGGAACACAAGAAAATTATGTTGTCAGGTGGCTAAGCGTGACTGCCGTAATCCCTGCAAGCACCAGGCACAGGAAAATCAATTTTAAAACTGCTCCCTGGCCTCCTTACTATCTCAGAGCACATCTAGAAGATATGATGGTAAAAATATCAATGCACAGTCTCACCTCARTTGTTTGTGCTCCCACCACTGTTATCAGCCAGCAGAACTGCACTGGAGGTTTCTGGCTGACAAAGTCCTAAATGGGTAGCAGCAACATCTCAAATATARCATAAAAATCTTCTGATGTTGGAGCCTGGAAGACAGTATAGACCTGTGTTTTGATCTTAATACTATTATGACAATGACCAGTGTGCTTCTGGAAACAAATGGCTTTTTATCTCCACAGTCTTATCTTTTTTTTTTTTTTTTAAGCTTACTAAATTTTAAGGTTTTTATTTTATAAAAAGACTTCAGCTTTATGCCTGTTCCTTTTGCTATCAGTACTACAGCTTCTACTGAAATCAGTTATAGCACGGTACAAGTTCTGTGGGATTTATTCAGATTCCCAGAGCCACATCCAAGAACAACATTAAACTTAACCAATCTAATGAGAGCTATATAAAACATCAGTAATGAGGATTCACACTGGGCAGACAGAATGAAGGTTTCCTGGCAAAAAGTCAGTGAATCACTAACAGAATGATTGGCTCTGTATTCCAGAGACAGACAAAATAGGGGATTTACTAAAACTAGTGATTTTCATCTCAAAGGCCTCATCACAAAACTAATGAAACCACAGCTGTTACAAAACCATTCTAAAAATCAACACATTTCAAGAGGATGAGACAAACCTTCAATTCTACCTGTGAATGCTCTACAATAAATGTTTGAATTTGGGTTCATAAATTCTTAATCTCAGCATCACAGTGGTCATTCAAGAAGATGAATTATGCATTATTTGTTTATGAAGTGTTAAAAAAAAACACATAACAAATAGCTGTTAGAGCTTCTCTTAGCTCAACTCTCCTTGTAAAACCTCAAACACTTGGTGGAAAGATTAAATTAGAGATTTGGTTGGCGTGCATATGGTTGACATGTGAAAGTACTGAATTACCTAGACTTTCCCCAAGGTAAGTATTCATCTTTTCTGTGACTTAATTGCTTCCATAGTGCTTTCTTATCTGTAGGTCACATTGTATTAACATACAAATAGAGATACATTATTACGTTTCACTGTATAAATAGTCTAAACTATATACATTAAGGACTCAAATTTTATTTTTACAAATTTATTTTTAATTTGATGATGTTCATTGGTCTGCTTGAAGTTCTACTCCAAATTTGCTTTGGCTTATAGTACTTATTCCCCAATACTAGCAATGTCAACACAACTGATGTTTTTGCTTGTCCCTACACTCCATGATCCCTTTAAAATACATACAACTAGATGTTTCTGTATCAATGATAAATGAAGCAAATGCTCAGAAATGGGAATAACAGAAATTAAAATTAGTAGTGTATGTGTTATTTTTGCTTTCTTGGTGACTCTCTTGGAAGGAAAGGCAAGTATTAAGTGATCAAAATAATCTTCTACTTAGCACTGGACTTACTATTACTGAAACCCATCTTAAATTCCACGTGAAAAATTAGGGTATTTCCAGGAATACTTCCAATGTCACTTTCCAGGGGTACTATACATGTTTCACATGAGCCCAATGCCATTCATGGGAATCATTCCAATTTTATGGCTTTTATGTGAGGTACGGAAGTAAGAGTCAGAGAAACTGACACTATTTTCAAGGAACCAACTCTGATATTTCTCCATGTTCTCCTGTATCTAAGTTTGTTTTGCAGCAAAATTTCAGCTGAGTAGTTTCAGAGTTTACAGGTATTCATATTAATGAATTCATTTTTTCATTTTACAGGCAAACAAGAGGCAGAGCCATCATAATTATGGACAAGATTGACTATTAGAAGAAAGTCCCCTAGAACAATTGAATAGCACACTACTCTCTAAATCAAATGAGCAGCTATTAACATCAGTTGTATACAGTTTATATTGTGGTGTTACTGCTGCCTTGCCCAATTCCATAGGAGCTAGGTAAAAATTTCAAATTACCTTGTTAACTAATTTTAAAAAGGCAAATGTTCTTAAAATATGAAGCCTTTAGCCACAATGCAGAGAAAAAAAAAAAAGGAAAGATAAATTTAGAGGAGAACAAGGTATAAGTGGCAGCCTTTTTATCATGCAAAACAAATGTCAATACCTACAACCAAAAATGATCATTCAGAATACTTTATTTTAAAACTGTACTTAGGTGGAAGTTTGGCTATGAAAAACTAAAGGTAACATGAAAATGCAAAATATGTCTTTAGTTATATTTAATGTAGTCATTCCTAGATAAGTACATTTTTGCTCACACATAAGTTTTCTGACTTCATTTGGCATTTAAGTGAGGGATGAGTAAACATAAAAAAAGAACATGAGYATCTTGGCACAAATGAGTAAGTTCGAACTTACAAGCATCTATAAAATGTACAATAGTCAATGACTACTAATGCTGTTACCTGAATCATTTTTCATTATCATTCAGAAGCAGATGTATTAAAAAAACATTTCACATTTAGATGTTCACTCCAAACAGAATCAGCTCAATACAACACACAGAATTCCAGCTTCACATACTCAGAGGTCTAAACTAAGTGATGTCATTGCATTACAAGGTAGAAGAAAATCATGTATTTAGAGGGCTGTAATCTGCATTACCTCTCAGATGACTATACTGAATTTCTAAAACCCTCAAACTGTTAGATCACATCTAGCGTACAATACACAACAGTATTTTTTTTTCTTTTTTTCTTTGGAAGCAGAGGGATAGTAGTGGCAAATTATATTCCTTGACACCATTTGGTATCTATGTGGAAGTAGTGAATTGTACAGACTTCACTCGAAGGAAGACAAAGAAATACCCAAACACATGATAAACGGGATAAAGTTATTAGTTTAGTCTAATCTATAGAGTAGYATCATTCTGCAATAAGCTAAAATCCTTGTCTTCACATGTCCTCCTTTCTGGCCTCAGTATTCCTAATTTTCCTGTGCCATGTTTTCTGATGCTTTCTTCTTGTGATTCCACAATCCAGGATACTAGGTCTAAACCACTGGATTTATCACCAACAAGTTTAATACTCACCAAGATTACCACCATTAAGTTTAATTAGGGTCAAGCGTATGTATACAACCACATTTCTATTTTATGGGCCAGAGTACACACTCCAGAGCTTATTTACCTTACATTTGCTGTGGGACAAGAGTTAACACGTAATCTGACATAAAGTGGCATAGGTAGTACTTCACATAACGTGAAGGCCACAAGAACAAAGAGAACATACTAAAATACACAAACCACAAAAAATTTGAACTAGTAGGACAAGTTTTACACATTAATTCTTTTTGTGATGTTGGTATGACACTTCTGATGTTGTGTAAGGTGCTCTCATATCACTAAACATGGCCTCGTTTCCATCACATCTAATGTAAACTTCTGGCTTCCAATAGTATCTATAGTTTACAGAATTAAGTAGCTTTTTTTTGTTTAATCTCATAGCTCCTTTGTTCTGCTGATGATACCAGCCTTGATCACCAGATTCTCCTCTCCTCTGTCAAGTGCTTTCTCATTTCCTACYTTACTGCTTTTTAGAAGCGTGAAAGCTCCTACTCAAAGAAGAAAGCCACTTGGAAATGCAAGGTCCCCTCTAACAAATACGGTATCTTGCAACAAATTGTATTTGGTACCTAAAAACGACGTTCACGCTAATCTCCCCCCCCTTACTTTCACATTCTATTTTCCAGTAGTCTCCCACTCCTGGCATTCTCTTTGAGAGATCATTAGGTATTATGGATAATTAGTAATTTTCTGCATATTTATAAAAAGCTTTTTTTTTTAATGCTATATGTGATATTTTGTTTGGCCTCTTAACACTAATGCAAGATAAACRTTAACAGTTACGAAACAGAGAAACAGGGATATTATCTAGGACTACTTTTATGTTATTTTACCCACAGTGACATTACTCTTCAGTCCCACCATTTCATACAGTCTCAGAGCCCCAATACTCTCATACAGCACTTCTAATAGGTAGTGAGACTGATACTCTCAGTGCTGTTTTCAGAATTACTTTTCCTCCAACATGCCTGAAGACTGGACGAAAAAAATAATTTGGAGCTCATGTAAAAAAAAAAAAAAAAAACAAAAAACCACAAACAACAACAAACAAAAAAAACAACCACACACAAAAAAAAACCCCACTAAACAATCCCTGAAGACTGCTAAAGTAGTCAAGTACATATCCCATTCTACTTTCAAGCTATGGCATAACTTCTTCAAATATTATCAGCCCTCCAGGTCAGTTCAGAAGAAAATACGTCTTGCTTTGACAGCTGGTGCTATGTTAGCAACAGAGCATGGGTTACACTCAGCAGACAGCTGTAGAGCTTTGGCAACAAATTTTAGCCACTACCAACCCTGGCTAAACCTCTGATTATTTCCTCAAATTCTCACAAAAGTGTTTGTTCAGAAGAACAGTATCAGATAAAAATACTGAAGACTAGCATGCTTGTTCTGTAGTAAGCAATTTATCTGCAACTAAAAAAGTAAACAGAAAGATAGACCTGGTTTGTGTCAGCTATTAAATCCAAATCTTACATAGCATGGTATAACACACACTTGAGAAAAAGTTTGGTTTTTTTCCATATGGTTAGCACTCAAGGTTAAAACAAACAAAAATACCCTACACCATCATTGAAAAACAACCCCAATAATTCTTCCAAATATAAAATTCTCATCAGTATGCAAGAAGCTAGAGTAAATGTAGCCCAACTTATCTCATATGTTCCAAAACATGTTCTTCAAACACTTCCATCGCTTACTACTAGATCACCAGTCAATCTCAAAATTGAACATAYATACATATATAAAAGAAATGCTAAGTTAGCGTGGAGGAAAATTGATTTTTATTTCAATTAATTTTTCAGATGCAACCTTCCCTCCCTCAGCTGTAACCTGTATTACAGCAACCATGCTTAACAATTCCTGTGGGTCGCCATTCTACGATTTACAAATAGCGGTTGCAAGAACTACAGGAACCTGCAACTGCATACATGCTGAATGATAGTCATCTACTTACAGTCTGTGCCACGCTGTCTCTCTCCCCCCCCAAAGGGATTTAACATCAGCGATGTGTCCCATTGATGCCTCCTGTTGGTTTGTAGGCCAAAAGATTTATGGCAGAATCAGAGGATACTTTGTAAGCTTTTATTGTATATGCAGTCTGCAGAGGCTACCACTAAATAGTCTTATTATGGCCTTGTTCCCATGTATGATTTTACTCCAACCAAGGCAGTAACATCAAAAATATCCCCAAAAGACTGTACACAAATCACTGATACGATATTGGAAAGGATAAGTTATTGTATTCACAAGAATCCTTCAAAATGATAGTAAAATGGCAAGTCTCATTTGGCAGTCTGATTTTTTGATCTCTGCTGGAGAGAACCTGACGCATGGCTAGGATTTTTTTCTTCTCCCCACAAGAAGAAAATGACAAGTAACTACACCCACAGCATCTAGTAAAAGAAGTTGTATTTCTAGCCGTAATAAATAATCTCTCTGAGATCATAGAATCATAGAATCATTAAGGTTGGAAAATACCTCTAAGATCATCAAGTCCAACCATCAACCCAGTACCCATGCCCACTAAACCATGTCCCGAAGCACCTCATCCACACGTTTTTTGGATGCACTCTCTTCCAAGTGCAGATGTTTTACAGAAAAGATGCAAGAGACTTATGCACCACAACCCTGGTAGGTTACTGTGACTCTCGTTAATGAGTAGGAAGACATCTGTTTAACTAGCATGCTAGGGAGGCTAGAATCCCTCCTATATTTTCTATTTAAATTTTCCGTGCCACATATCAACAAACATTTTTTTTCAAAAATGCAAATACATTGTGAGACCTTAGCCTTAAAAGTTATTCTTTCCAGAAAACTGTACTTATATTAAAAAATACTGATAATGAGATATCAGAACATGAAAACATGTAATAGTATTTGGATCTCATTTCTCTTTCAAATTGTTTCTGAAACCCTCTTATTATGCAGACTTTGTCATGTTGACCTTCYTGTCTTTTGATGGTATTGGCCAAGACAAAGAGAGAAAGCTCACTAACTCTTGYAAAATTAAGCTTTCTTCACAATGCAGGTTTTCAGATTCAGTCCTGTCAGCCTCTGTATCAACTCCATGATTCACATGAGCTTTGGGTCAAGCCTCAAGTGACAAAATGAATTTACTGCTTCTGGATACTTTTTTTTTTTCCTTATCACCATCTGCCCCCCAGTACTCATTACCTCAGTACCCAGTATTCATTACCTCAGATCAGGTTAATATCATGCTTGTGAGAACTCATTTTGTATCTTAAAGCCTTTATATTAAACATCCCATTGCCTAAATTGGCTAAAAAATTATTTACCTGATTACAATTCCAAGTCCTGTATTGGAGCTGACTCTCTAATTTGCTTTAAATTATTTTATTTCAAAAGGCTTTACTTGTCACGCAAAAATACATTGTACGTTACTGAATATAAGTAACAGAGGTTAAGAGACAGCTGGAGTAAGTGTTATGTGGTAAACTGACGCATCCCCTCTCATACAAAGTGCAGTGTCACTGCCCTAACTACAGTGCAATTTGCATATAGAAATGGATAAACCTTAAAAGACAGCAGCAGTTTATTAATTTTAACGTAACCTACCCTAAAATGCGTAAAGCATAAGTAAATATTTATACATGGGATGTCAGCTGTCTCTTTTCATCTRTCATGATACATTATTATTTATTGTATATCTAAATGACCTGTCAGACTCACGTACAGTTCTGAASCAAGCTTCAATAATAGAAATAACAGCTTTAAAAAATATTTTGCAGTTCCTTGCAATGCAAGGATGCAAGATGCTAATATGTTACATAAGAGGTAAGATGGGGGACAAGGACAAATAAAAAATTAATTACCTAACTTCACTATTGTACAGATAATGGTGGTTTTTCCTTTCAAATCATCTTAAGGTTTTTGTTGTTGTCATTGCTTTGAAATAAAATCAGCTATGCCTTAACTGACAACTAAACAACCACTCAGTGATTGAAAGCAATGTCAAGASACTGAAAAGAAGCCTCAAAAGACTTAAATTTAATTCACTCAAAAAAATCAGAAAACACCTGATCTGCATTCCTGCATGCCCTTAAGCTGATTCTTAAGTATTTCAGTTTTAATACATTCATCAGTTTTCAAGCTCATAAATTCCATACATACAATTTTTACATGCAAATACTTAAGTCCRATATCAAAACATTTGGCTTCCTACAGGGACAGGCACAGACACAACCTAAATGCCTGCATCCCATATTAGTGGCAACCCTGTTACATGACCAAAGTAATTCTCGCCTGAGCTGGCACGAGCTTTTGTCTAGCCCACCCTCAAAGCTGTATCTTTATTAAACTGTGTTATTTCACCAAATCATCACAACATGACATTACAAACAAATCCCATGCAGTCAGTATTGGACTTGCTCACTGATCCCACTTTTACACTTACTGACCACTGCACCTTCATCTTAYGCATTTGCATTGCAGTAAAGTATAGCAGGATAGGCTGAAGGATGCAAGATGTAGCCAGTCTGAACAAGGCATCATTCTTATGATTTGTCTAGGGATCACATGCTGATCTCATCTACTGGATGAAAAGAAAGTTTAAGGCTGGCAAAAGTTATAGCAGTGGCTAGGTTTTACTAAGCATAGGTCTTCATCTTGCAAAGGCTTCTCCACCAAACCCTGGTGTTAAAAGGGGCCTACTGGTTTTGTGTCACATACTCCCATGTAACATGCTATCTGACATCTGAGCAGGGTCTATGCAAGTACAGAGAAAGGCTATGCAGGGCTTATTGCAAAATCAGACTGTGCCTGAACAGACCGCTATCTTAAGGCATACGGTATGCCCACATYAGTTTTAGACGGTGTCTCAACATAAAGCCTTTAAATTCGGTTGAACAATGCAAAAGGAAAAAACCTCATAAAGCAGGACATATGTCCCCCATTTGACTACTTAAAAAATAAACTACAAATGCAAAAACCACACCATAATCATGGCTAYAGTAATAGTCACAATAACATTATCATCAGATGAGTTGGAGAGATTTTAGAGAACTTCCAGTGTGTCAATTTTTATTTCAAAGCTCACACAAGCCATATGAACTATAATTTAACCTTTTAATATTCATTCAGAAGATATTTTTAGTTTACGTGGAGAACATTATGTTCACTGCATGTCTATTTCTATTTCTGAGCACTGGTTTCAACACTAATGCTTTACAATAATCGATCATGCTCTCGCAGAAGATGGAATGCCATCTCCATGAAGAAAAAATACCTCTCTGGCATAATGTAAGAAATTTTTCCTTTTTCATTGCACCCATAAGCAAGTTATACTGCAGGTAAACCACAAGTGAGACAGTGTATGCTGCAAACACTGCTGCAGGCTTCAACCAAAAGCCAGAACTCCRTCCCTAGCCTTCTCCTGAAAATTGCTTTTGCAGGGCATATCACCACCAGTGCGAAGGTCTCCACTGACAATGTCATTGCAGGACTTGAGTCTTCTTTCATTCGTTGTTCAATACTGCTGCACTTATTGTATAGGAAATTATTTGTATCCTATGTATATAGGACTTTTATAATTCCAGAATACAATTCCTGTGTTCTTTTCACTGACAAGATGTGGTACATTTCATTTGCATCTCAGTCAGGGATCTATTAAGATAGTARGATTCTTTTATTCAGAGCTTCTTACCAGAAGAGTTTTAATCAATTTTAGATTGCTGAAAAGCAGCCTTCTATAAAGAAACCTCTTCATACTGTCTCACTGACAAATCACTTCCAATGTAAAATTTCAAGATACAACACACTTCTAAACTTCCACTGAAATCAACAGTAATTTTGATCAATCAAAAGAGTTAAATCAAAACTGATATAAACCTTACAAAGTTTGGCCCTCAGAACCTACATGCTTCTGGGATAGAAAGATTGCCGTTAATGCAGTAGAGAGCACTCTATTTTAGATCCTTCCTTTACAGGAGCCCTCATGCACATAGTTAATGTAAGACTGGTAACACTGACTTAATAAGAACTACTCATGAATAAAGCCATGCCTGTATTAAAGTACTAGCAGGATCCACACCTTCCTAGAAGAACTGCCCTTTAATGCAGAAGTCCACTACAGGCAGTTCATGATAATATTTTAAAATGTCATGTTTTACATATTTGTGTTAAAAAACTGGCATGAAGTTACAATCAATACATGAACTTTACTACAGTGCTACTAAACTAGTTTTAGTAAAAATGCACGCTGGCACCATGCCAGCAAGTGACAGTATTTTGGCACAGAATTTTAAAATATATTCAGTTGAACTGCTTGACGCTGCTCTCTGTTATATCAATGGTAAAGTTTCCATCAGCTTCTGCGTGAATAACAGGGAACAATTCCCCGAGTGTTACTTAATTTCTTTTCCTGGGGCTGCCACTGATTTCTCCTGTGATGCAAGTCACTTCTCTCTGTACCTTGTTCTATCCAGCTGTTAAAAGGGTTATAGAATTATTTGTTTGAGGCTGTTGGCTCAAGTGTGTAGTTTGTTAAATAACAGTCTACAGGGAGATATGAAACACAAAGTTACTTCAGAAGATTTACCATGTCTTTTGCATAATCTTACAGAAAATCTCAAATACCCAAGCCTGCGGACTGGGAAAGGGCCTGTGAAGTTTTGTACTGACAAACCTAGATAAAATTTTAGAGGAGAAAATTGTAACAACTCTGCAGCTGTCTGGCATTACCTCTCCAGTTTCCATGGATACAACCATTAGATCAGCACAAACAAAACAGCCGAAATTTTGAATTTAGTATTATTTTAAAYTACCCTCTCTCACAAAAATCCTGGCGACAATAGACGTGTTAGAAATACTGAAATTCTTTGGCTGAAAGCCCACCCACAGTTGCAACATCACTAAAACAAAGGTTATAAAAGAGAAGAAAATAAATCCAACATTTTACCTTTTARTTTTAGGTAAGAAAAACTACAAGCAGGAGGAAAGATTAGTAATATTTACAGGAAAAAATATTTTCCAGATACCTMGTTTGTTTTGCAACACCAATAAAATCTAGAAAGAAGCTAGCCTTCTTTGTGGGAAGAAAAAAACAAACCAAAACCAACAAAACCAAAACCACAAAACCAACAGAGAAGGTATATTTGCTTTTAGGATAACTCCAAAAGGTGCTTTGCAAATATATCCAACTTTGCTTGTTTGTGATGATCCCAAAATATGATACTCCCAGACACAAATTCTGAATCAAGCTAGAACATTTTATTAAACAAAGAATATTGGCAAAAAAAAAAAAAAAAAAAAAAAGGGTGTGTGTGTGTGACATTACACATTGCCTTTAGCAAAAGCATAGGCAGCAAACTTTATAATTCATATGACAACATGACTCATTGGCAATACTTAATACACTGAAGCAAGTAATAGGAATAAGCAAGAATGACTGCAAACAGGTAACTTTTAAAGACAGGAAGCTGAATGAAAATCTCAGAAAAGAGGAGTACTCTTGGATAATCAAGATAGACTTTATTATAMGCTTTGTTAGCTTTTATTTGTTTCGATGTGTACTAGGAAGTCTCATTTTAAACATCTCATTATGCTTTCTGTATCAYTGTGTAAGCAAATCTAATGCCTTCTATTTCTGATGAGGAAACAAGCTATATAGTTCAACCTTATCAAAACATGACTAAATGCAAGGAAGGAAAGTTTGGATTCCATTCTCATCAGATACTATTTTCACAGACATTAATAAATGCTGCAAGGTTTGCCAGGAGAGATTTCTGTGCTAATTTCTTTTATAATTTATTCTGAACTAYAAACAACTTCGTCTTACAGATTTGATATTAATTATTAACTTCTCTGAGAAGAGCTGATATGCTAAGTTCCTTTATGATAAGGGTGTAACTAAATCTTTCATGATTTAAAAAAGTTTGTAACTCAGAAATTCAAAGCCTATATTCAGTAACCCGCCAAAAACAAGGTTCTAATGAACTCTTTAAATGAAAGGTATAATATATTATGAATCTTAAAACCTTAATTAAATTTCCTTCTTACTACATTAAATGAACAATTTTTTATACTAGTGGGTTCAGATTTCTCTGACTTTTCGCAGCTGAATGGTTAGGAACACTTGAACTAATCACCCTTCCTGTATGTTCTACCCTCAGACACTTTGTGAGAATTCCAYAAAACACTCTCTTGATGCTTTGATGGGCAAACAGGCAACATACACCACACTAGAGAGCACACAGTAGACTGATTGGCAGAACTGAGTTTTAGGTGATTAGCACAGCATGCATATTTAAAGATCCAGTGTCTCATATTAAATTAAGAGACAAATTAGGTTTATAAGTTATGCTAGACTCAGGTATCATAGAAAGGTAACTGAATATTGATGCAAAACAAGCTTTTCTAATTGTTAATCTAAATCACCAAATGGACCAGCAACAGGACTGGTATGGTTYACCTCCTGTCCCCCAAAGTCCATCCCCCTGCACATACACATCTCCAGAGCACACAGCCCACCACGGAAAGAGTAGGAAGAGTGAGCAGCCAAAAAGATCCTGCATCTAGTTTACTTTTCCTCTGGGGCCTTAGCCCTAGGAAGGTAGGTAGATGTGTCAGCTACAGTTTCAAAGATTTTTTGCTTCCTCTTCTCAAAACTCAGGGTACAATTAGTTTCTCTTGGTATTTACTTTTGCAAAGCTGGTCCTTGGGCATACTTCTGGGCATACTAGCCTGTTCCATGAAGGCTTTCACCCAATATCTGTGCTGTCCAACTGCACCAAACCTTTCCACTAGGAATAACTAGCAGCCTATCCAAAATCAGAACAACTTCCATGAAACAAAAACAATCCCCCTGCTCCACACTTTAAAGGAAGCCACAAAAATAGAGTTAGAAGAGCTGATACATACAACGTAATAATTAGGAAGTAGGGAAATGTGAAATCCTAATTCTGTCATGACCAAATGGTTCAACCATAACTCGTTTTTCGAGAATAAGGGCTGTTCAGGTTCCCCTCCAAAATGGCTTTCCCTATATTCATGATTGATGAGAGTCAGCAAGTACCAGCAAAAGGAGAAAAGGCATAGAGGACTATGGCTAACCAAAAAGGAAAACCCAAGGGAAAATGACATGGCTTCATTAACACAGCTGTATTTTCTTTTCCTGTCTGTGCAGTTTAACCAGGAGAGTACACATCTCCCCTTTTCTTTTTATACAGGAGGAGAAAGCTTCTTTTTATAAAGGAGGGGAGGCCATATAAAGTAGACAAATCCATATAATGTGCTACAAAAATTAGTCTAATAACAGAACTACTAATTTTCAAGGCTTTCCTTACAGCCTACTGCTAGTTTTCTAGTGTCTAACTACATAGCCAGAGGTAGAGGGATATATATACATATTCATCAGAAGTCTGCATGGCAAGGTTTAAAAAAACAAGACAGACATTAATGTGAAGAGTGTCAACAATTCAAGACAGGAACAATTTACGTTAAATGATTTAAAGACTGAAATAGCATCAAGTTATTCTGGGGAAGCAGAATTTATTTCTGTAACCCAGATATCTTTCCCTGTATAATCCTGCCACACACTCTGTTACTGGCTTGCTGTCACTATAAAGCTTACTATTATAGATTGCTGGGGATACCTAGAAGCACATAAGGATAATTTATCTATCATGGCACGCTATATCAGTAAATATCCAGGCTACATCGGTTAGATAAATGGGGAATTCAAAGCTTAAGTCATGAAAAATTTGCTTGTTTACTGCTTCTTCCAGTAAGGTTTTTTCACATTGCATAACATAAAAAGTCATAGGAAAAAAAGGAAAGCTAGGCAGCAATCGCATTTCTTTACAAAACACGCTGCATGTGAACACAGGCATGGTGCTTCTTCAAGGGAATGTCACCCAGAAATGAAAAGAGTTTCCAATACTTCCAAAAAATTAGCTTTATAGCATGCATTGCATCTATTCTTTTTTCATTGCCTAAACAGGCAAGAACTGTTTTAATACCTTATGAGTTGTATTAGCTGTTTTATTGTTTCCATATAAAGTACAAACTGTTTTAAGATTARAAATTATGTCATATGTGAAAAGAGGCCAAGTTTAACCTCCATTATGAAATCATATATGTCATACAAAAGAAGACCCAACATGTATTTCAGATTCACTGCTGATCAATGGCATCCCATTCTCATATAATTACTTGTAAGACATAGCAAAAGACAAGCCTTTCAAATTAAACAACCAAGTTTAATTAATCTACATCTTGACAGGACATTTCATAGTCCTTCTCCAATTCCCAGTTCTCATTTAAACATGAAAGCCAAGTCAGCGTATGATTTCCAGAAACAGTGTCACAGAACCTGCAGAAACAGGAAAATGCTAACAGTCAAAGATGTTAGTATTCTAATGCATAAACTGCAAAGCACGTCCTCCACTTCAGGCTTCAGCTAATCACCCTGTGTTGTGATCCATACACGTGTATATATCTACATCTATATATACCTGTACATATGTGTGTGTGCACACAGGGTTAAATAGGCCTCTACCTTTTACCATGTATACATAACAGCCTCTACTGAAATATTTGTGCGTGTTTTTCGGTCTGCAGAACCAGTCTTCAGGCAAATTGCACAATACCAACCTGATCTCCTTCTACGACCGGGTGACCCGCCTAGTGGATGAGGGGAAGGCTGTGGATGTGGTCTACCTGGACTTCAGCAAAGCCTT